>JAGFMF010011453.1:2033001-2091341 GCA_019455555.1 Galemys pyrenaicus | reverse complement strand
ACCAAATAAGGATCAAGGAAAGGAATAAGAACAATAATAATAATAACAATAACAGCAATAAAGACACAAAAACCAAAAATGAGGAGACAGGGACAGACTAGGGACACTTGGTGGGGAGGGAAGGGGGAGGGTTGAGGGAAGATGGGAGCACGAGGGACTGAGGTGATGGTGCACTGGTGAAATGGTGATGGGGAATACATGGGGATTACAATTGATGGCAAGTATGTGTAAATTTAAAAAATTATATTAATAAAAAAAGAAATTAAAAAAAACAAAACCTTTGGAGTCTTCAGAATGCTGATACTATCAATCATGGTATTAATTATGACTTGGGACTTTATACAATGAATATTTTTTCTCCTTAAAGAACTACAGAAATAAGTGTGTTAGTTTCATCTGAATAAAGAAGGAAATGATTTCTAAAAATATCATTAGATATCAAGTCACAATATTCAATAAAACTGAGTCACAGAAAACTAACTTTTTGCATATTGCATATTTGACAGAGAAGTTGACTTTGGGCATCTATTTTTAGAGGAAAGCCAAAATGAGGCTTTAGAGAAAAATTCAATATGATAAGAGAAAAACACACACTCACACAACTCACAAAGCACAACTTCCTGACATCTCCACCTATGTTCTAAACTGTTATATGAATTTTATCCATATCTACTGCTAACAATTATATTCAAATAAAAATAATGCTTAGGCTAAATCTAAGATTGTAGAATAGTTCATTATAAAATATTAAGTGAATTCCACTACATGGTACTTTCAAAACCAGGAAAACTGATGCAGATGTTTTTTCTGCTTAATCCTTAGCTAAACAAAAAATTCAGTTCCTCAACATTCCCCATTCAGTTTTCTTATATTCATTTTGACTTCTTGCATCCTGAAACCGTCTTATTTTGTTCTTGTTTATTAACTTCAATATTGGATATAATCTACCTATCTCCAATTTTTCTCTTGGGACCTCATCTTGATAAAAGAACTCTGGAATAAACAAAATGGATTGGTGTGTTTTGCATATAATAATTTTTACTACAAGGAAATATTCAGGAATCAATTTCATACAGTAGTTATTCAATTTTTACTATGGGTAAAGTATTGAGCTAAGCAGTAAAATATTGCCAAGTGTGAAAGTAACTTACAATTTCAACCACAAAATAACTACTCATATATTTTTTTTAATCTCAGCTTTGTCATAATTAAATGTTTATTTGACATTTGAATCACCCAATGTTGAATCCTTTTCAAGTTTATGTCCAACTGCCTACTGCATAAGAATGGCATAACCTAATATATGAGAAGCAGCTTATTTGAAATACTAACAGGCAAATTTTAATGGAATCTGAAAAGTCTAGGATGCAAAAATTAAGCTGGTAAGTTCATAAGACAAGACCCCAAAATTGAAGCCACAGGTGTATGTATCACTGTAGGACAAAAAATGCTCAATATTTAATATTCAAAACATAGATATCCAAGTAAAATCCATGAATTAAAGTATGGTCTTAATCATGATTTTTAAAGAAAGCAAATATATTTGTCATTGATATTTCCTTTATCTGAATATTCTCAACTAGCAATCATTTCCTGTGATGGCATTTTGCCAACATCAAGAGGGAGACTTTGGTTTAGATGAAAGTTCTTTGGTCTGGGAATTCAAAAAGTTGGGTGATATTTCAAAATCTGTGACAATTTTGGCATGAGAGCATACGAAGACTACTGTGAATTTCTCACCTACCAAAGGAGGAAATTACACTGATTTTCTCCATCAGCCTACTAAGAAAATGCCAAAGCTCTATCCTTGCATGGGCTCGACATTACCACTGGCTGGCAGGAAGGAGTGTCCAGAAGATTTCATGTTCCTAGCAAAACTTCCTTTACCCTTCTAGAGAGTTATTATATCATTTGCCTTGAGATTTTCCTAGGATTTATCTTATTATTCCTTTTATCTTGCAGGTGACATCAATCAGCACTGGAGGCTTGGTATGCACAAGTCATCACTCAAACTCTGACTCCCCAGAGAGCCCTGAGGATGAATAATTAGACAAAGCCTTCACCTCCACTCCATAAGATGTTTTCTATTTATTATCACTCTTATTTTTCCTTAGAGGATTTATCACCATCTCTCATAACATATATTTTAGTTTTATTTATTTTTCTAACTTTTCACAAAAACATAACCTTCACAAGGACAACAGTTAATATTTAGAAAAAATTGAGACGTTCAGTGAGATCCCTTATACTCCATAGTTTCCTTATTAAAAAATATCAAAAAAATTATAGATTTAAAAATGATTAAACCAATATTAATAAAAGTATTTTAACTTAAGCTGTACTTTATTTAGATTGTTTTTATTTTTTAAAGATTTATTTATTTATGCACACAAGAGCTGAGGTACAGGCCAAAGTTGCACGGGAGGTGAGAGGATTCACCAGACAGGGTGGGGAGCAGAACAGGCAGATGGACTGAAATATACTGCTGAGGGGAGCAGCGGGCACAGCAGGCGAGGTCTGCTGCGCCATGTGGGTCCCTTCCCCGGCCGGCCGCAGGGATCGAACTCGTGCTGCAGTGGCTGCGTTTTGCTTCATAGTGTGTTGCTTAACACAGTGTGCCACCAGGGAGGCCCCTAGATTGTTTTTAACTAATGTCCATTTTATGTTCCAGGTCCCACCCAAGTCACATTATATTTAGTAACTCTTTTGGAGGTAGGGGTAGAAATAAATATATTTTTCAAACTAGGACTAATACTCTCCTGTCCCTGGAATGTGAACTGAAGGTGTAGCAGAAAACGGGAAACAGCTAAGCCCTTTCACTGGCCTTGGTTTCCTAGATCCAATGAACATTCTGGCTCCTGCCCTATTGAAAATTTTTTCTTTGATTTGTGGAGTTATTTCCTACCTTTCCAGTAAATTATTTGTATTTTATTGAGTAGAACCATTCACACTGCCTACAATTAGGAAACTTTAGCTAACACACAAGTTACAAGTTCATTTAAGACTTTTGAGAGAAGGGACCTCCCTAGTGGCAAAATGGGTTAAGCAGCACACTATGAAGCAGATAGCAACCACTGTAGCATGAGTTTGATCCCTACCTCTGACAGTGGTGGTGACCCACATGGCACAGAAGACCTCTCCTGCCTCACCCGCTGCTCCTCTCTGCAGTGTATTTCAGTTGATCTACCTGTTCTCTTCCTCACTATGTCTTTGGTGAATCCTCTCACCACCCTGGACTCTGGCCTGTACCCCAGTTCTTGTATGCATAAATAAATCTTAAAAAAAAAAGACTTTGGGGGGAAGAAAAGAAGGTATGTAAATAACATGGGAGATGATATTATCTAGCCAGAAGCTGTGCCTGAAATTATAAATGGCAAAAAATAAAAATAACATTTCTGACTGCCCTCTCAATATAGAGAAACAAAACCAAGAATCAGTAAATACACACTTAGTAGGTACTGTGGCTTGTGTAAAAAAGCAAAGAACATATGGTCATCTGTGCACTTTCACCCTAGCCCACAATAGGGGCCCAGCATAAAGGTATGGATGTTAAAAGGAAACCACACTAAAAATAGATTTGTAAATATGCTACAAATTTATTTTAGTACGAACATTTTAGCTCTTTCCCCTACCTTTCCCTCTCTTCTTTCTCCAAATAAAAAGGTCTATTAAAAAAATGTCATTAGAAAAGACTGATTCCAGGTATAGCACAGAGACCAGACACTTTTGAGTTCAGCCTTAGAAATGGAAAAACTGCATGTCTCAATCCTTAACTATAAAGACAGCTGAATTCAAATAGTTAGTGCATTTATATTTAATGTAATTCCTGACACAGTGTTACATCGAATAGCGCAGTACTTACTTTCCTTTTGTTCCATATATTTTTTGTGTCCTTAATTCTCCTTTATCACCATATTTCAGGTTAAAAAATGTCCTCCTGTAAATACTTGGGATTCTACAGGAGTATGCCTTCAGTTTCAGAATCTCAGACTACAGTAATATCCATTGCCAACAATGAACCACAGGGGCTATCTAAGAATGCTAAAAATATCTGAAGCCTTGAGCAAATCTAGCAGAGGCAAAGTCCTCCAGATTTGAGTATAAAATAAATGAGACTCTTTAGAGGACTTGAAACTACCAGTCTGACCATTAGTCTGGCAAGTCCAGTTTTCAGTCTTCCAGTCTGACCCACCACAGTCTCCCCAGAAACCCATCATTCCCTGTTTTAGTAGAAATAGTGAAGAGACAGGTAGGTTTGACATGCTATTTGAAATATTCTTCAAATGTGTGTTGCCTAAATTAGGAAGGGGGATCCAGATCCACAACTGCGATGAAATAGATGTGCCTGTAAACAGGCAGATATTTCCACAGAATCTTTACTTTGCTCAGTTGTGAAGAAGTCTGGAGACTCAAAGCCCAAGGTTGGGGCACTTAACCCCTAAGGGATAAGGTCCCTTAACCGAATCTCAGACATCTCCTTGGATTCTTGCATGATGTGGAAATTGACTTAAAATTTGGACTGCTTGACAGTTTCACTAATATTTTATATTATCTTATAGCCTATTTGTTCTGGAAAATTTTTTGAGTATCTGTTGTTTGAAGGACTATTATTGACAGAAGTACATTTATGGATAAGACATAAGTTTTTGATCTTATGAAACTAATATATGTTGTTATGACTTAGCTCTCTTAAATTCTATAGTAGGCCAAGTCATAATTTGATTGTATCCCCCAGTTCATCCCATTAGAAGTCAACCCATGCTTTCAAGATATGCCTAAACTTTATCAAATTGTCTTCTAAAAAAATAAATGGCATATCCAAATCTGACCCTTGGAGTCAGGTGACAACTTTCAAATAATGGAACTGTCCTAACCAGGCTAAATAGAACCAAGGACAATGATAAGATTCATTTCAAATGAAAATGAGTGGCTGTTTGCACAAGTAAATCATCTCCTTGTCAAGAAGCACTGGAGGAGCATCAAAGAATGGTAATTAATGCTAATGGGAAATTCAACAAAATCAATTCCTCTCCTGCATTCAGTCTCCCAGGAGGAGTAGGGCTGCAGCAGCTCACTATTGACAGATAGACTTCTTGAACTTGGGAAAATGGCGCTGATTATTTGGTCTATTTAAACTGGTAAGTTTCTCTTAGGACTGACTGTAAAATCATCATTACCCCTTCATGGATAAACTTAGATTTGGAATAATCACCACAGGTCTGTAGATGCTGCATTTAGAAAGAATATATATATCTGACAACTGAGCTCCACAAATAGTTGCAATTTATAATCTCGGCAACCATGCTGATTTGTAGTTGGAGTCAAAAAACAGCAAATATATAGCAGAACTAATGATTTGATCACAGGAAAAATTAAGTGTGTCTTGTACTAATACAGTGGGTATAAAAATGACATTTTTTTATTTGTTTGCCCATTCAACAAATACCTTCCCTTATTTTGATAATTGTACATAGACATTAATTTCTGGAATCATGCATTTCTCATCTTGTTCCTCTGGCTCCAATTATAAGAATATCACCCACACCTAGCCAATCAGCATGCTCTCTTTGGCCACCATAGAATGGAAGCATCGTCTAAGTCACCAAGTCCATTGTAACTGAATTCTGGAACTATTATAAAAATCATACTTTTTTATGCTGTGGTTGACTAATGACAGATTATCAGCCTATGGATTATGAGGCTTTCCATGTGGGAACAGACCTTTGAATGGGTCCAAAATGGAGTAAAGTCACAAAACACAGAGAAAAGAGTTCTGGCGGTGTTGCCTGAGATTCTGAATCTGGTCTGGCTAGAAAATCACTCTGCTGGCCCTTACACTTTTAAGTTATGCAAGCCATCAATTCTTCTTTTACCTAGAACAGTTCTGATATGATTTCTGTCTCTAGGAGTCATTTGGAGTTGCTCTAACTTGTCTTCTTGAAAAAAATGTGCTCAGGTTAAGCTTCTATGAGCCAAGGTGGACTAAGGCACACACACAAAAAGGCTACATCATAATGGTATCGTGTCTTAAAGACAAAGGTTATCCCACTGCCTAAATAAGGTGGGCAAAGGTAAACTTGATCAGAAACCAAAATTTGAAAGTATGTTCAGAAAAGAGCTGTTAGTAAGGCTAAAGTGTGGCGATGAGGCTAATTTCCTGAAGATAGAGCCTTTAATTGGATGTCTTCCATCTCACCTATAACTTCTGAGATGATTCTGTAAAATTTCACCAAGGGGTACATGTTCAGAATACAGTAATCCATAATGTCTCATGTCAATATATTCTCATACACAATACCTCTAATTTCAGAATTGGTGATCTTGATGAGAACTGTATTAAAAAAGGATAAGCATAAAATATATAAAAACTGTGAAGATTAGCACTTCATATGAAACAGGAGGAGGTTCAGTTAACCAGGAGATTTGATCCCTCTACTCAGATTAGGCCTGCGAATGGACACTGGGGGACTGCTTGGCATCACTCACATTTGAGGTAGGAGTGCTTAAATTTTGCTTCCTTAGGTTTGAATTTATGTGAAATATTATTCATTGTGATTATTCCTTTGAGTAAAGTTTGGTTTTTTTGTAGGAACCTATTATGACATGGCCTAAGGCTTTATACAGTAGCCTTCAATCTTTCACGGCCTCTACTCGAGTCATAATTAAAAGTTAGTTGTAAAATGCCACATAAATTGTTTGAACTCTTGTCCATTTGGTTTAAGTGCCAGGAGAAATATATTTTTGGTTGACATTATATAGGTCATTAAAAAAAAATGAAAGGATGAAAGAAGCTTCTGACTGTAACTCATTTATATTTTATAGAACAAATGCCTCAGCACTTATATTTTACTGAGATTTTAACTAAAGGACGCATAAGTTTTATGTAATTATTAACAAGTCAAAGTATTCCTATGAAGCATTCCTTTGCTTCAACAACTTTTGGATAATCCCTTGTACTGATACTAAAACTTTTTCCAGCATTTATTCACTGATTTTTAGCTATGAGGCAACACCACTTGAATCACTTAGATTTATGCTTCAATTTGACTTCCATTAAATGGTAACCAAACTTATTTTATACACTTAATTGCAACTACTAAACTCCTTTACCTGTTTTATAGGTCCCTGTGAAGCCTGGTATTATTTTATTGAGGATGCTTTCAGCTGATACAACCTAAACCAGTCTAGAGGCGAAGAGGAAGAAATAAAGGAAAAGAACAGAAAGGAGGATGAATTTAGGAATGTTGTTGTGTTTATGCTCCTCATCCCCTACTCTCTGCTCTACTTCTCTGCATGCTGGCCTCTGTTACATGTCAACCAAACCAAGGGTAAAACAAACATTTCAGTTTAGCTATACCAATGGAGGGAAGTCAAACCTCTTTCACCCTAGAATCGGGATATAAATTCAGAAAATACTTACCTTAGCCCTGTTGTGTATGAATACCAATAAGTGAGAAGTCAAATATGATCACGTGACATCTGGTATTTTCATTTTTTATGAGATTGTTAGACTCATACCACTCATTAAGGAGTAGCATAATCCTTAGTAGAGGTAGGCTCCTTAGCAGAGTCTGCCAGTTCAGGGGTCAGAACTCTTTCTTACAGATGTTTACTTTCCCTGTTCCATAAAGATATGGGCTATCTAGTACTGATCCAGTGACCACCTAGTGCTTATGACATAATACTGTGCACCTGAACACCAACAGTGCCTTGGAATGGCTATAACATTTCAAAGCACCAAGATCTTTCCCATTTCAAGGCCTTTTTGACAAGCTTTCCTTGCTCACCTCCCCTTTATGTCTAATCCCATTCTTAAAATCTTACTATGTCTTAAAAAGCTTACTTATCATATTCTCACCACTTTTACCTGATCATCCCTTCTCTCAGTCTAGGTACCTTGAATTTACCTTTTCATAGCTCCTGTTTTTTTTTTTTTTTCTTCCTTAGAGCACGTATTATAATTATGATTAATGGGTAATATTACCACTGTTAGAACAGAAATAGATGCTATGCTACATTATCTACTTCTTTATTAGCTAGCACTTTATCATCAGGCACTGAGCACATTTTTTTTTTATAGGAAAAGACAGATGATTGAAAAACAGACTAAAAAAGAATGCTAACTTCAGAACAGTGTTTGCTAAGACTTCTTCATAGCATGCAATCAAACTGGGCAGCAAAATAATCCATTTGTGAACAGCAGGGACAACATGAATATCTCAATATGAATGCTAATGATCACAGGATAATCCTATTTATTTTAAGAAATATACTGCTCCATTTCAGTATTTATACATAAACACATACTACTGCATGTTCATATAACTCCTGTGCAGATGTTTCTGGTCAGGGGGAAGCCCATCTCCACTTGGTAATTCAGGGATTCCTTCAATCAAATACCCCGCCATGTCTAGGGGCTTGAGCTCCTCTGGATCTCAATTAGATGGGGGAGGACAAAAGCAAGAAAAAGACATAGCCAACTCTGTTAACCAAAGCAAACACATCACTATAACTCATATTACACATCCAAGACTAGCCCTCTGGCTGCTCTTACTGCACAGATAGAGAGCTCTTAGCTCATCAGTCACTTGTCAGTCAAGTTGAAGGTCAATGATGGAATGAATGTTTGGTGGACAGCTACTTATTTCCATTATTTCAGCCAGCATACAAAGGCTCCCTGTGGTAAGCTAATTTCCAAGATTCAAAAACCTTTTCAAAAATACTAGCGGTCAAATGAACAATTCAGGCCCTCAACTATATTTTCCATAGTCAGGATAAAACATCAAAAAACAGAGGCTGAAACTTGTTGACCTTTTTTTTCTTTTTTGTGACTGTTTTGGCTTTCTGTTTCTTACTGCTTGGGCTACTTGTTGTTTTGAAATCATGTGGCGGGCCCTCCCTGGTGGTGCAGTGAGTTAAGCACCGCACTATGAAGCAAACTGCAGCCACTGTAGCACAAGTTCGATCCCTGCCCCCCAGACTAGGGAGGTGACCCACATGGCATAGGCAAACCTCTCCTGCTTCACCTGCTGCTCCCCTCAGCAGTGTGTTTCAGTAAACCTTCCTGTTCTGTTCCTCACTCTGTCTGGTGGATTCACCCCCCACACCTCTGGCCTGTACCCCAGAGCTTGTATGCATAAATAAATAAACCTTAAAAAAAAAAAAGGAAATCATGTGGAAAGACAACCCCAAGCTGGGAGAGTAGGAGTGATTCAACAGATTTCTGTGCTTTTTCCCCCTCTCAAATCTTTTATTATTTCTTAAAATACTTTAACTGTTCACCACAAAGAAAGGGATATAAGTGAGCATAATAATCACAATGTTTGAATTTACTATGCTCTATCCTTTTATCTATCTAGAATTTACTATGTGCAGAGAATGCTAATTAATTGTCTTCTTAATTGCTCTGTTTGGTGTGTTTAACACAGCAGTGTTGGATTTACCATCATCGTAAAACATGAAGGCTAAAGATTACAACAGTGTTCTACTGACGGAAAACACAAAAGCAGGTGGCAATTACGAAAATATTATGTTCCAAGGTTGGAAGACTGGCAAATCAGACAACAATTCATCAGCAGATATTACATTATGTTAATTCCTTCAACTTTGGAAATAAAAGGAACCTAAGATCATGAAAACAATGTGCAAACTAAGAGTATGGAGACGTGAACAGAGCACTGTTTTTCCCTCACAAGATTTCCACCAAATATTATTTTGGTCAAGAATCCATGGTAAGTAGCCACTACTGGCTTCTCTGAGCCACATTTTTTTTTTTTTTTGGAAAACTCATAATTCTTCTGAAATTTCTTATAAGAGAAAACAAGACTTTAGTAACTTTAGTAACATGTAGCCCTCTCAGTATATAGGAGAGAGATGGAGCAGGACAGAGCAGCTGCCCAAAGGACCTCCAATGGTATCCTGAATAGCTTAACTAAGACGGGGAGGGAGCGGGTAAGGAAGAAGGGGGCAGGTTAGGGCTTTTGTCTATAAAACAAAGAAATACAGATATAATTCTTTCTCCAGGAAAACATAAGGAAATTAGGTCTTTCTGGGAAAGGAATTTAACATAAATACCAAAAGCAAGTTCCACCTTCAGAGGTCCTCAGATCAAATAAAACGCTTGCAAACACATGTTTTTGGGTGGCAGATTTTTGCTCTCCTATAGTCCCCCACTAGACAACTCCCAAGAAATTCAACAATTCATAAACTGAGTTGTTCAATTTTTTCATAAAATCAGTCTTTTTACCCTAAAATAACTTGCAACTGGTTCTTTTTATAGCAGAATCTTTCAGACAGGAACTAAGTAGCCGTATACGAAAAGACGATGCTTCTGAGATATAGATGGGTAATGTTGAATAAATTGAAGACAATGCTGTATGCTATTTTCTTGGTAGTGTGCAGACTGAGAGGAACCCCCCCCCCCCACCCACACATGCACCAAAATTTATACACTGTAAATGGGTTCTGCCATTTGCCACATAAAGACAAAGCATACTCTTAGTGTATGACTCCTTCAATAGAAAAGAACTTTAAAAGAATTAGTGTGCAATAAAGAAAAAAGAAGAGAAAGAACATAGTTTCCCAATGAAACATCTGAAATTACCCATCCCCTCGTATGTAAATGCCCAGCCAAACAGGTTGGCCTTAAGCAGGGACACTGAAGTCTGAAAACTTGCCACAAGTCTAAGGCACCTTCTGGTGGGGAAGCAAAGAAAAAGGGGCAAAAGTGGCCATATAAGTATGGGATGAAAGGAGCAAAATCAAGACACAAATCAAGGAAATTGCTGCCATTGTCAACTTCCCCGCAGGTCTCTCGCCCATGTTTCTTCCAAGTGCCTCTATATGTCTCCCTCTGGATCCCCTAAGTACCTGGTGCAAATCCAAGGCTCAGAAGCAAGTGAAACCTTCTTCATATGTCTCTCCGCCTCACATGTCTACTCCAATACGTTCTGTGTCTCCACCTCCCTGCTCCGTTTCACCCTTCATTAGCTAGGGCAGGGAAGAGAGAAATACTGCCCTCCTTGACCCCACCACCACCACCACCATCACCACACACACACACACACACACACACACTTTTATGAAGATTACATTGTGTAACAATCCTGCTCTGTAACATTCTTAGAGTAAGTTTTATAGTGGAGAGTAGTAAGCAGAGACAGCTTCTTGGAAGTATATGAATTAAAATCTTTAGACTTTGGAAAATATTTATGAGTTAAATAGTAAATGAATGAGCTAGGAGATTCCAAAGGGGGGTAAAATAGTGTAGAGGGACACTGAGAAGGAGGTATGAATTTAACAGACAGGGGATAATCAGTGGTACAGCTAAAAGGAGGAAGATTTAGGAAGGGAAGTGTTTTGGCAGCTGATAAAACCACCCCATCTATCTTGGAAAGCACACAAGCATTTCAAAGTTAAGATCTCAATGATAAGAAGATGTCCTTCATTTTGCACTGTGGGGCTGAGGGGTGTGGAAAAGTTCCAGTAAAAAGAACTTTTTTTTACTTGTGGTGTAAAAAGTAAAAGCCCAAATCAGATTAAAAAAAAGTGTTATTATTTAAATAACTACAAAGAGTTCAATATGAATAAAAGGTACAGTTTATGCATGGAAAGAAGGAAGAGAAGAATGGCTGGAATTGAGATGGATGAGTGTAGAGGGTGAACTAACAGGAGACTTTTTTATCATCTTAAAAATGTTCGATTTTAGATTGAATTTGTATAAGGGTACAAAATTGCAATAGCAGTAAAAACTGGTATTGACTTATTAAAGTAGTAAATAGCTGTAGTGATCCAATGCATATTACAATGACTAAAAACAATGATATTGCATTATTATCATCTATATATGATAAATATCATTTATAGAAGCAACCATATTATAACACATGAAAGTATCAAAGTAACAGTATATACCTTAAATATTTACACTGTTGTTATAGCTGCATCCTAATGAAAGTGGGAGGAGCATCTCAACTCAGTGAGATGACCATGTTTTCCACCCCCACTTACACTTACTAGGATCACAAGTCCTAGTGTGTCATGATGAATGTAGGGTAGCCGGGGAGGAGCAAATTGGATATATAAATTGAGGTGGAATGAAGGATGAGACACATGGAGGAGTGATGTCGGAGGAAAGATACCTAAGGAAGACTTAGAGAATAGACACATGGGTGAGAGACAGGTGGGAAACTACTCCTGATATAACAGAAGGATTTCCATACCTGTGCATATAAGTTTTATATATAATTTCAAGCATTTTCAGAAACTCCCCAAAACCTTTATGTTTCTGGACAGTGCCCTGTATACATACAGTTGCCTTGGTTGCTGGTGATACTCACTAATGTCTGACCAAGAATCACTGTGGGAAGGACAAATATCCCAATTGGATACTTTGTCTTTACATGTAAAGAAGTTCTAAATGTCTCCTATGAATTCAGTAAACCTTTGTGAGTGTTCTAGCTCACGGGCTAACTTTGCCTACCTTCTGGTGTGAGAACTGGCAGAGAACTCAGTGGAAAAAAAGAAAAGTAAAAGTAGGTATCCCTGCTTCTGACTCAGATCCCTCTCATAGACACACACAGGATTCATTTTTGTTCTCAGGGAAGGATGAAAGAATAGAGCTGCTACTCTAACCTGGGTTAACTGAGTGGACTCAGGAGCTATTTCCAGTAACAAAAGAGCCCAGCATGGGGCAGGAAGGCAGGTGCAGAGCTGACGTCAATCCTTCCGTGGGGACCAGAATTTAGCAGGCACATAATCATCTGCCCTTAAAGTGTACTTCATGAATCCTCACTGACAACATGTCAGGACAACACCACCAATTCAGACTTGTTTCTTGACCAGTGAGCATTTCTGTGGAAATCAGAATCACCTCCTTCCTCTCACTGTCTTATATTGCCTGCTAAGCCTTCTGATGGAGAAGAGTGAGGTGCAGGAGCCAGACACTTTATAATGTTACAACAGTGATGTCAACATCTACTAAAGTTCTTGATTTCATTTAAAAAAAGAAAATGAGGTGACTTTTCTTAAAAGGAAGATATTATATAACACAAATGCAAAGTATATGAAAGATAATTCTTCATCCACCAGTAATTTACATGAGTGTTCCATGTTCTATCTACCACTATGTCACAGTACCATTTGATGTCATGACCTGAGTTATTTGATATGAATCTGTCAGGTTGACAGTTGAGATTGACTGAAAATCAGCCATTATGCATATTTGCTTCGATCATCACTTTTCAGAAGAAAGTAAAGTAGGCTAGGAGAAAGGTTTGGAGGAGGCAAAGAAGAGAGGGAAAAGGAAAAGGAAAAGGGGGTAAGAAAAATAATTATAAGAAAAATAAAAATCTGTAAAAATGATTTCCTCCCTTTTATCTAAAAAAATTAGTTCAAACTTAAAAAAATTCTCAGTGCAATTACATGCACATTCAAAATCTCACCCCACATTATTTATTTCAATCCTATAGATTATAATTAAGTTCACAGCACAACTGTACCCTTCACTCAAGTTAAAGTTAATTTTTTAAGAGATCCAACATACACCAGCACCCCATTCTCATATTCTAGTAACGAACTATAGAAATGATCCCTGAAAGTATAGTCTTCATTCTCATATTCTTAAGGACACTTTTCTGAGAAAAAATATCTTCAGCTTTACCCTTTAGCTCTAGCTTCTAGAATTCCATCAGTCAAAATGGTCAGTACACCAGCACTAAAATAAATACTAACTTGTTCTCTCCTTTTTATGTGTGTCTGTTCACAGAAAAAGGGAAAATTTTTCTATGAACATGAAGCAGACATTATGCTTGTAGAGTAATTAAAAACCCTGGATCCCAATCTAGACAAATAGAAGACACAATAGAGAAATGCTGTAGTTGATCTCCTT
Organism: Galemys pyrenaicus; assembly: GCA_019455555.1. Classification (NCBI taxonomy): domain Eukaryota; kingdom Metazoa; phylum Chordata; class Mammalia; order Eulipotyphla; family Talpidae; genus Galemys; species Galemys pyrenaicus. Next base: position 2,077,453 of record JAGFMF010011453.1, on the reverse strand, counting down.
AACTCTTTATATAGTTTGTGATACACTGGTTATATTCCATTACTCTGTTACCTTTGCCTATAATCTTGCAAAGGCAGAAAGTTACTTCTTTGTTCTCTGCAATTAGCTTCCTCTACAAGGATATTTTTGCTTTTGTTTTCTAAAAGAAATTAGCTTGCAAAGTACTGCTAGTGGCTGGTGAAAGTATCTAAGGGACTATCCACCCAGTATGTTGGCCATTTCTTTTCTCAACAACCTCTGTAAGGAACCTTTGTTTAGATTTTAGAATGGTGTAGGAAATAGCTCCCGTATAATTGTTAGTCTTCTCAATACGAAAGTCATTACTTGTTAGTTCAGTGAAATTGTATATAAATATCTTATTGTAACAAACTTTGCAGACACTTATTAAATCCTCCTAGTTTATATACTTGCGGCAACCACTTTAATTTGTTTTCCTACTTGAAGTTTCTCTGAAACAACTCTAAACACATTCCTGTCTGAATTTTTATACATAGAATGTTTGGTACCTTATTATTTTTCTTATAATTTAATTAGCATCTTTTTGTGTATGTTCAACAAAAACACATCAGGTAGTAGTTTTGTGTAAAATACCACAAGAAATGTATATACACAATCCCTATTCTACCCTACCCAGTGAAAATCATTTGGAATATTGAATAATCCTTTTGCATTTTACTAGGTATTATCATCAACCTGGCAAGATTCTGTATTAATTAGAAGAATATGATTGGGCAAAGCAGAAAACTTTCCAGCTCTTTTACATCAGCTACTGTAACTTCTTTCACTATTTAGCATAAAAAACCTGACCTGAGTGGTCAGGCTTATTAGTAGTCAAATCCAGACACCAATGCAAGGAGAGAAATATAGCAGATCCTTATCTGCTTTTTTGCTTGAAATCAGTGTCATGTTCTCAATTTATTAGCATTTTATCTACAAATATGATGAAAACGCCCTGAAAACAGGAATGATATCTTTACTATGTAAGCTGTACAGTCTTTTTGCTGAGGTTGTATTTACTGATTTGAGCATGCCATATGCCAGAACATGGCTATATTTAAAGATACAGCAAATATACATTGATATTGTTCTTTAAGGAAACTCAAACATGTAGACATGATGGAGTTGTGCAGGAAGATGTACTAAGTTCTATGTTTTAAGAATTCTGAGGATATAAAATATAGATAACTAATTTGCCTAGCGTGGTCACAGCAAATGATAATTAACTTGGGTTCTAAGAAATTTAAATTAATTTCTTAGGATAAAATTTAGGGAAGGGCAGGAAAAAAACATTCCAAACAGAAGTAACAGAATGGAATCATGAAGAGTTTTTCTAACACATCACGAAGTTATGTAAACAGTAGGGATTTCAATTACAGTTTCATTTTGATTAAATTTACATTGACTAAGAAAATCTCGATTAATGATTTCTGTATGGTACAAGCAAAAGAAAAGCCCTTTAATTTTGCATTTAAAGCACTACATTAAAGAGAAGCTGAAATAATCTAGTTATAGAGAGAAAATTGACAACTATTCAATTTCATGTATTCTGGTGATGTGAACCTGAAGAATTAGCTTAAGCCTTTAATATTCCCAACTATTCTATTCTACTTTATATAAGCAGTGTGTTTGAAGGACAAAGTTTAGTCTACAAAGGAACTGTCTGAAGCAACAGCATTTACATCTTAGTTAACTTCCCTAAGAAGGTGAGCAGTGCCCTCATCGTTGACTTAGGTATAAATATATTCTTTGAATATAAATTCCAATCACTTTAGTATTTTACCTGTCATTTTTGCCAAGCGTTGCTAAAATCAAAGTTTTACTTACATTGTGGAACCACATTTATATCCAATTGGACCACAGATGCTTAATGAATATCTAATGCTTTCCCTCTGCATTATATTAGACAAGAGGAATAAGACTGACAGTAACCAGGAGTGCACAGTCTTCTGTTGAATGAGATAGGCAGGGCACAAACAAATGGCTGACCACAATTCTCTGATCAGAAAACTCGAATGACTCAATGTCACTTTGAAATACCATCCAAACTCAGTATCATGATCTTCAAGTCCCTATATGGTCTGCACTGACATAATTCTCCATCATTGTCTTCTACTCTCTTGTGCAACTGTAGACAGTTCCTTTTTGAATGTGTCAAGCTTATTCTGAAGCATTTGTTTTTCCCTCAGTAAGGAACATTCTATTCAAATGTTACCTTCAAAGAGGTCATTCCAGGCCATGCTGCTGTGTAAAATAGGTTTCATCTACCTCTACCTTTATTATACTCTAATAGAATTTGTGGCTTTTGCCACTTCCTGAAAAAACATCACACACATACACAGAGTAAATGTGTTTCTCTTCTAAAGAGGAAAGTAATTTGACTCTTTTTTAAAACTATATCTCCAATTTCTTAACACTGGCTTGCACATAATGTTCAATAAATATTTCCGACTTCTTTTTTGTTGTTGCTTTATGTTTGCAGAGGGATATGAAAGATGAAGATTTATTTTTTTTGAGTGTCCTATTCCATTTGGCATTTGCATCTGATCATCTAGCACAGACTGTGAGCTCCATTTTGGCTATCACCACAGTGATGCTGGGAAACAAAAAAAATCCATACTTCTAAAAGCAGTTAACATAAAAACTTAGCATAATGCTATGGTCAACATTCTCTGATGTTTGAGATAATGATGTCCACATCCAAGTACAATTTCTGCACTGGCAAAATGCAGCTCTCCTGCCTCCCTGTGACTATCCCAGTGCTACTCTTTGTCTTTCTTTTCTAATAAACCTGTTATTTTAAAATGAAAAAAAAAAAGATGCCCACATTAAAACAGTTCCTAATTTGAATTTCCCATACTGAAGGCTGGGGTATGGAGTAGGTATAAGGGGAATTATTTTCTAATTACATAGAACTTATAAATTTGAAAAGGTTGATTATGGAAAGATTCTATGCCTCAGTGTCCTCATCGGGATAAACATTTTACAAAGTTTATGTGACATTTATAGTGTTAAGAATTTCTTAATCATATGATCATGAGTAATCAACTAAACAAATTATCAGTTTGATATCATCTATACATATTTCTTTACAGCAGTTTTCTCAGCAATCATTATCCATATTAAATGTACACAGGGCTTTGAACAAAGTGCTCCCAAAGTTCTTTGACTTCAGATACTTTTTAGTTCAAAGCATATTACAGCAGACATTCTACCATACCCCTTTCAGGAAAGATTGTGCTAGATTACTTGAAGGTCTCTTCTAAAGAAAGGTTGTACAGTTCTCTGGCATTTCCCGTAAACAGTTCATGGCTGATTCATGTTCAGTGATGATGGGGATAGCTAGTGAGACTGAGACAGACTTAAGAGTTCAACAACTTGAACATTATATGAATAAAATTGATCACTTATTGGGGAATATGTAGCTGCTGCTAATTCTCATGTACATTTGCATAAATCAATGAATATTAAATTTATCTCTCCTATTTTTATCAGCAAGAAAATTAGCTCTAAGAATTCTGCTCTATAACGAGTAGGAAGAATATCCTATGATTTTGCATTCACAATATTCCCATCCAGGTTTAAGCATGGAATAAATTAAAATGCATTTTATTCCATTCAGGTAAGTTGTTTTGCTTTGTTCTGGTAACCCATCAAGTCAATAACAGAGCTAATCCAGATGAACGCCATCCAATTATTCATTCCACAGATGTTTCCTAAGCGTCTAATAATTGGTGCTGGATTTGCAGCACTGAACAAAACAGATCCTGATTCTGCTAGCATGAAATTTAAAGTCTATCTAGGAAGAAAAAAGGAAATGAATAAATGCATACAAAATCATTTTATTATAATTATGAAACATATTATTACTACAGGTGCTATGATGTTTTATAATAGGTCCCTGTTTGGTAAGGTGAAGGAGTAAGGTTTTCTTGTGAATGAAGTGTTCATACTGACTTGAAGGACTAGTAGAAAATGATAAGGAAAATCACATTGAGAGGGGAGAACATTCTAGGAAAAGGGAAATCTTAGGAGCAGAAAAGATTGATTGATTAAAGAATTTCAGGTAAGGTTGTCAGAAATGGAAAATACAATTAACCACACAGATAAACAACAATTTAAAATATATGTTTCTCGGGGCCTCCCTGGTGGCGCAGTGGGTTAAGCAACGCACTATGAAGCAAACCGCAGCCAATGCAGCACGAGTTCGATCCCTGCTGCCGGCCAGAGAGGGGACCCACATGGCGCAGCAGACCTCTCCTGCTGTGCCCACTGCTCCCCTCAGCAGTGTGCTTCTGTTGATCTGCCTGTTCTGCTCCCCGCTCTCTGTGGTGAATCCTCTCACCCCCCTACACCTCTGGCCTGTACCCCAGTGCTTGTATGCATAAATAAATAAATCTTTAAAAAAAAAATATATATATGTTTCTCTCAAATGTTATAAGGGATATATATTAAAAATCAATGTTGTTCATCTGGAATTCAAATTTATTTGCAGAGTGATAATTTAAAATTATCAATGTTGTTTAAAAATCAACGTTGATTAAAAAATCATTGTTGCTCACCTGGAATTTGAATTTATGTGCACAGTGATAATTTAACCCTAAAATATAGGAACTGAGAAATGGTCATAATCCTTTGAGCAGGAAGGGACTAAAGATAGATACAGAGACATTTCATTTGCCTTTTTCTTATTCAATTATATATTGTACAGATAATTTTCATGGAATTAATGTGTCATGTACAGCCCTCAATATGCCTGAGGATATAGTCAACAGAGGAAAGAGATGAATCTCCTATCAGGTTACTGATCAAAGACTGAAGAAACGTCTTTGTACTGTTACCCCTGGCAAAACACTTGACATATTAAGTGAATTCTAGTAAGATAATTTAAGCAACTGAAAATATACAAATACAGAAGTGATGTTACTTGCTAGGCATCTACTGACCTTTGTTCCTTAGTAGAAATTAGCATTTCATTTATATGTAAATAAACTTATAATTTAGCTCCATTGCTTCCTAGTGACCATCTTTCTCTCTTTTGGGTCCTTTCTCTAAAACCAGTGCTTTTCTCTAGCTGCCCTACAGAGGACCTAGAGCTACCACCAAAGATGAGAGCAGGAAGGGGTTAGCACATGGTACACCTTAGACACTCTGCTTCAGCTTCAGACACAACTATACCACACAATGACTCTGTTTCCATGGCTGATTATTGTTGTATAACAATTTAGTAAAAATAAAATATTTTCTAGAAAAATTTAGTACATTTCTAAGTCAATGAACATGGCCTCATGATCACTGAAATAAAAATATCCTCAAAGTGCTCTCCAAAAATGATCTCCCAAACCTTTTGATCTAATTTAGGGCTTCTCAACCAGTGGGCATTTGGTAATTTCAGGAGACATTTTTGATTTTCAGGGGTCAGCGGGGATATGATTGACATCTACTAGACCCAACTGATGTCACTCAACCCCCCAAAGTCCAGGAATGCTGGTAAATAGCCTATAATGCCCTTCACAGAAAAGGACAGTTTGAAACATAAATTATGATTCAAAGCAACAAAACTGTCAAACACATGCCATGGGTGAAAATAATGCAAGATTGTTTTAAGATCATAGGAGTTATCATGCTGGAATATTTGATTATATGTTAGATAATGTACATGTTTATACTTGACAAAAATATACTGAAGTCAGTTGAATTTGGTGCCACACTACCTTTTGGGGAAGCTGAGACTTGAGATGATTAGTAAACTTGTAGATAACCAGTGGAGTCTGTATTTGAACCCGGGTACTCTGATACCAAAGCCTTATGCAGAGTCCCTTTCACACACCCTTCTCTGTTCATGTTTTGGTGATCACAGTAAATAATTATGTTGCTTTTTTTTTTTTTTCTAACTGAAATGGAAAGAAACTTCTAGAGGAATATTGCCAATATTTCAAACTGATAAGCACTCTTTTCCATTAATGATTATTAATTCTTACCTACACTTCACAATCCTAAATATATATTCCCTTCTATTGGACACCAAGTGTTTTATTTTGAGTTGAAGTCCTCAATTTGTTGACTTTTAAAGGTTTACTGCTGTTGGGGAGTTCCCACATGCCCAGCCTCCCACCTATGCTTTAATTAAGGGTCCTTTTCTGACTGTTTCTAGGTAGAGAATACTTTAATATGTTTTCAAGCTTCAGCATCGGGAGCCACATCATCTTCATATAAAACTACCTGCATTTTCTTTTGGCTAAGTCCTTTGTTCTTTATGTTTAAATATAACTCCAAGTGTAAATGGGATTGTTCAAGTCCAGCTGACTCTAACAAGCGTTCATTAGTTTCACAGGTGATTTGCTTCCTAATTACCACTTAAAATAATATGTACATTGCTATTTTTACACACTATAGTCACCACTGTTAGATGTAGTTAAATAGAGGCAGATACACAGAGAGAGGCAAAATTATATCTACAAATCATGACAACAAATTCTTATTCACAGAAACACCTAATTGAGGATCACTTGCTGGCAAGATTGGACAAGTTTCAAAGTCACTTCAAAGGAGATCCAAATATACTATTAAAAAGTAAATCTCCATAGAAGATAATGACATTTGTGATTGCTGAGGCTACTATGCATTTTGTAATTATGAGGTTGAGATTTCATTCATTCTGCAAAGCCACAGTTATTTGACTTCAATGAAAGAACGGAGACTCTTGTTTCTGATCAACAACCTTTAAAGAAAAAATTGCCAGATCCTATTTGTTATCTGGGTATTTTATTCCATTTCTTTCAAAACCTTACTTTAACACCATCATATACTATTGATGGAAATGAGAATTGATTTGATCCATTTGGAAAGAAATTTAGATGCTTCAGCCAGAAGAAGCTGAGCCTAGACAACTAAAGCTGATAAGAACTTTATTGGCAGGACACCTCAAGCACTCTTAGACCTGCAGGGCCAGATTTAGAGACAGAAAAGCAGTGACTAGAGGTACAGGATGCAGGAGCTAACAGATGTCTCTCAGGGAGCCTGAAGTGAAACAAACCAGGTTCAAACAATTTTCACCTTTTTAGCTAAATCTTTCATTAAATTCTTATATATTGTATTATATTTTTTAAAGTTCAGATGTATGTTGCCAGAACTCACCCACTACCAAAGCACCCATAATATTTCACCGTAGTCCACAATTCAAAGAGATAGCATTTGGCTGGGTTAATTTGAGTTCAATGGCCACTATTTTTCCATGGCAAAACAAGAAGCTTGAAGAAATTTACATGTGGATATATTCCTAGGGAAAAGATTAGTGCTAAAAGATAAATAGAAAAACAGATGCATCAGGCATAATGAAAACCTTATACATAAACATTCCTTTGATCAAGAAATCAATCTCTGAGTCATAAACTGGGAAAATATTGAAAGACGTTTTCAAGAGTTCTAATAGTCGAAGTTATTTAAAAAATTTATACAAAATACGAATTAAAAATGTAGGAATGTAAAAGCTGGAAATATAATCTAATTTTTGCTTAAATGACAATGTATTTATGTAAATATTCCATATGGAGATACATTCTAATTGACTGTTATTATATAAATAGTTTTTCTTTTTTGAGTCTTAAATATATTTTTGCAAGTTCTATTGACTATAATTAATTTACAGTATTATTGAAGGGTAAGGTCTCAATGCAAGGTGTACATCTAATGATTATTTGATATGTATACATATACATATCACAAAATAAAGAACACAACAAGGCCAGTTAACACCTCCATATTTCACATAAGTAATGTTTCTGAGTGTGTGGGTAGGACATTTAAAACCTATTGTCTTAGCAAATTTTAAATGCATGATATAGTACTGTTAATGGTGGTAGCCATGGTGTATATTAGATCCCCAGATATTCCTCTAATTATAGGTTTGTACCCCTTTGACCAACATCTCCCCAGTTTCCCAAAACCACCAGTCGATGATGACTTTGAATGTGTTCTCTTCACCTACAAGCTTGTTTATTTTAGAAACACCTTATGTAAGTGAGGTCAAATGATAGGGTGTTTGCTTTTCTTTAACTTATTTCACTTACCATAACACCCTTACACTTTGCTTCCCTGACTTGGCAGACAGATGATGGGGGGAAGGAAGGGGCTAATAAAAACAAACAAACAAACAAGCTATCTTTCCTATTCTCTATTTTTTTTTTCTAAATTTTGTGCCCACCAGACACGGTAATTTCTCACCTGCCAGGTATTCATGAGTGGGTAGTTCAAGTTGATGGTTTTGGAAGGGGATAATTCCTATGCTGCCATGGTGCTGATACTGCTCCTCTACCTGAAAATTTTTGCTAGTTATGCAGTTAAATTTTAGTGATGGAACTTCTGTATGTGGTTGCAGGAGTCATATTCCATCAACTAAGAATAAACAGAACTTGAATTAAAAAGCACCTTGACTTTCATTTGAAACTCAAATTGGTGAAGCAGAATAGAGCAGAAACTTCTATGGATAAGAAAAACAGTGAAAAATGTTAATTGTGGTTACCTCTAGGTCCTGGCATGGAGGATATTTTAAATTTCTTATAATAAAAGTATTTTATTATAATAATAAAGAAAAACAAGCAAGGAAGAGTTAAATTTTCCTGACCTAATTTCTAATAGTTATAAACAGTCTTATGAGTCTGCTTCTAATTTATTTACAGGGAAAAAAATTATAGTCTCCTAGTGTTAGTGAAGTATTTCCACATTCCTTAAACCTCTTTATTCATGTATTTCATGCTGATGCCCTACTGAAAACACAAGAAGTAATAACCTCACTGGTTGAGAACACAGTATTTGATCTGTAGTTGAATTTCACTTCTTCCCCTTATTAACAATGGGAACTTGTGCAAGTTGCTTCAATGTTCTGACCTCAGTATCTACCTCTATAAAATGAAGATATTTTTTAATCTCATTATTGGAATGAAGTTATATGAGACTTGTATTTATTTTCTATTTACTGTAGAAAAACAAAACCCTTATTACTTGTTTGAAAATGAATTTAAAGGGAAAATTGCAAAATGACTTAATTTTATAGAAATACAAGAAGACCCATGAAAGTGTGATGCAAGTGACTAAAATTTGGAAAATACAGAGCTTTAAGATGATGAATGGATAATCAAAGATCTAGCTGAGAATCCAACAAGATACTGTATTGATGAAAAAAAAAAAACATAGCTTTATTCAAATGTTGGTCAGCACTGATCTATTATCTGTTGTTCTGGGAAGTCACAAATCTAACACAAATGGTATTAGGTTGTGATCCTAGATGCCCCTGATAGTCAAGTATAATCACACACGAACTTCAAATCTCTTAATAGGCAAGACAGTCTTCATCAACTTTTAGGAAAGAAATGAGACCTTAAAATATTAACAAACACAGAATGAAATTTCAGTACTGATATCTCCCAGTGCTTCTTATTTTGTCTACTTCTTTTTCTTTTCTTATCCATTAGTTCCAACAGTTAGATGGCTGTTTAGAAGGATATTTGAAAAGAGTGGGAGAAGTCATATATGTTCTTTTCATTATTTTTGATAATGAATGTTTGCACATGTGGTGGAGGTGAAAAATGAAAGCAATTTGACTAAGGAAAGAACACATGAATAATTACTCCATACAAAACCTTTATTGTTGATATGGATATGCAACCAGAAAATAGGATGATGAACTTGAAAGCATAAACGTAACCAGTTAGTACGGATGATGAGGGGGCTTATGGCACGAAGATACTAAAATATTAAACAAACAAACAAACAAAAGACCTAATCAGGACTTGTGAGATGCCACACTGAATGTTCCACACTGAATCCATAGCAACTTTGGTGTGAAAATGAAGAAGGGTTATGATAAACTTGGTGACTTCTATCTCAGAAATAAAACTTTTCAAAACTGTACTGCTTAGTTTCTGTAAGCCTGAGTCATAAACTTATGAGCATAAGACAATAAACGTGTGGTATTGATTAGCTGGATGAATTTGTTCAACTTCTGTTATTCGACTGATCATACCACATCAAAGTATGTTGCTGCCTTACAACAAGCAGTTTGAAGTTGGTAGCACAGACAGCATGGGACATTTTAGATGAGAGTAGGAAAATAAAATATTTATTTTCTCTCTCTGCTATTTTCTTATTATGAAACAAACTCTATGGTTACTTATCCTTCTAGTAACCTTGTAAGTAAAATGGCACCATTAGTAATCTGTCCATTCATAAAAGGTCCAAAATAGGTCCAAAAATATTTTGCACAAAAACAAGAGAGTTGAACACAAGTCAGTCTCTGATTTATACTAAATTATTTGCCCTCTATACTATGTCATTTCAAAAGACATCTAAAAATCATTTGTTTTTTCTAAAGATTTAGTGAAAAAGAGGACACAGACACAGATAACAGTAGAGGCTCAGATAATTAAGTGCTTCTTTAGCTCTCACTTGATATAAGAATGATGGTGCCCCCCCCCTTTCTTAGTAGGAAAAAATATGCACTTTCTACATTTTTAATACAAAAATATTTCTGATAAGGAGGAAACACGGTCCCCTTCTATAGTGACCATGGATGGCAAACTCACATTCAAAATGGTGGAATGAGCAATACTTAATGGCAATGAATTGGGAGTCAGGTTTTATATCTTGGCTGTAACACATATGAAGTATGTAAGATTAGAACAATTATAAACTCCCTATGGTTAAATTCCTATGCCTGAAGAAATATAGACATAAAGGATTGTTATACCTATTCAACATAGATTGGCCCAAATTTTTGTGAAAATTAAAATAATACCTAGCATGGAGTGATTCCATTGAAGTGTTAACTATACCATAATGAATATAACAATAATCATGCTTACCTCCTTGCTAGCCAAATAATCCACACATCAGTTCTACTATCAAGACTTTAACTACCTTTTTTAGAATCCTCCATCATAAGTATTTGATTGATTGATAAATCCTAACATTAAAAACCATCCGATCGCACATAAAGCACTGAGGATACAATGATGAGCAAAACACAGGTCTCTGCTTCCCTGGCCTCATAAAATTTTCAGCCTTTCAGAGGATATAGGAACCAAGATAAATAAATAATTTAGAGTATTATGAATGTTTTGAAAAGAAAAATACAGTCATGATGGAGAGTAGATTAGGGTGGAAGGGGTCAGGAAGGCTTCCTGAAGAGGTGATGTTGAGCTTGAATACAGGAGGGTGAGGAGAGTAAACAGGGAATGTGGTTCAAGCAGAATGAAAGCTGTGAATGCAAAGCAGGAAGGAGAGAGCAGCCAGCAAGGCATCATCACATTCTAAGAACGTAGACTGTGAGCAGGGTGAACAGAGCAGACTGCAAGGCCAAACAAAGATGAAAATTGCAGGACTTGTTAGCCATTTTAGGAAGTAGGAATTCTAACTTGGGGATCATGGAAAGTCACTTAAGAATTTTAAACAGGAGAGTGACAATCCATTTGTTACCCATAGAAAACTTGCATTTAGCCCACTGTCATACAATAAAAACAAAAAGGAACTTAAATGTTAAGTATCTATGAAAAAAAATCCAGTAGGGGATTAAGCTGAATAAAGCATAAACCATTTTAGTATTTCATTTGCTATCTATCAGTCCTAAGTCAAATGAACTCTAGCATAAGTGCTACTTTTCCATTCCTCATGAACTTTTACAAAATTGTCCTCATACCTCCATTTTGTAAACCACTCCTGTTTTTCTCTCTGTCCTTTGTCTTTCATTCTTCTGTTCTTTTCAGGATGCCTGACCGGGACCCTCCTTCATGGGCATTTCTGCTGACTGGTCTGGGATGTAGTGTTGGCAGGAGCCTTTCAAAAGCAGGCTGATTCAGGGGCTGCCTCAGCTATAGAGAGCAATCTTTTCTTTGCAAGTCTTACCTTTCCCAAGGAAGTCCTTATCTGCTAAGGTGGGGAAAAAAGGCTGAAGCTGACCTTTCAGCACCTACAGGGACAACTCTGTCCATACAAACCCTAGAGATTCCTGTGGGGTTGGCTGAGACTTTGTAAGGCCTGGATGGCAATTAGATTTCTGCATTTACCAATTAATCCTGCTTTCCTCTTTTTCTTCTTTTGGTTCTGAACTAAATAAAGCTCTTGCACTGGGTCTCAGTAGGGATGTCCAGAAAACCCAGTAGGTAAGACTTTTCATATCTACTGTCCTCTTCAGCTCTGTCAATTCAGATGTAAATGAATCCAATTTTCCAAACTGCACTTCCTTGCTTTTTCTCTGCACATTGCTTTGATCAGAGAGAAATATTTGTGCCCCCTTTAGTGGCGCAAGGGGTTAAGTCGCAGCACTATGAAGTTAGCCACAGCCACTGCAGCACCAGCTTGATTCCAGCCAGGGACCAGACCAACATGGCGCGGCAGACCTTTCCTGTCTTGCCTGCTGTTCCCCTTAGCAGTATTTCAGTACACATGCCTGTTCTAGTCCCCCCTCTATCTCTAGTGAATCCTCTCACCCCCCCACACCTTTGAATCAAATATTGTCTGCCATTGGAGGCAAATTTGTTTTGCCTTCTTGATTCTTGGGAATTTGTGGTAAATGCTCATAGAATTGAGAGCTAAACTTGAAAAATAGGGGTTGAGAAAAGTAAGTAAGGTCAATTGACAAAATCAAGAATGGGAAATATGGTGCAGGGCATGCTTACTTGTGTGCTCTCTTGGAGGTGGAAGATATCCAGGTGAATGAAATGAACAGAGTTAGGCTGTGGTTTAACAGAGTTGGGGAGAAATAATGGAATATTAGAGAAATATTTCTTGGCATTAGAAACTCACTCACCTTTTAGTGTATTAGGGGGTAATTAATAATTTTTCACAGAGGTAACACTGGCCTATAACATGATTTAAACAATGTGTAAAACATTATAACTTGATATCTGTATAGTCTACATCATCATCATTATTTTCCCTCAGTCACCAAATGACTGATCCCCTTTATCTATTATACCCAACCCTCAATTTTCTTCCTTTCACACAACTTTCAGCAAATCTAAGAGTCTTTGTCTTTCTCTTTCTGACTTATTTCACTTAGCCTAATACCCAAAAGATCTATCCATGTTCCTAAAAATGATAACATTTGATATTTTTGTAATAGTTGACTATTTTTCCATGCATATCCAACAAAGAGTTAACATCCAAAATGTCTAAAGAACTCATACAACTCAATAATAGAAAAAGCTCAAACAACCCAATTAAAAAATGGGCAAGTGATTTGAAAAGATATTTCACAAAGGGAAATACACATGGCCAACAGGCATATGAAAAGATAGGCATCACCATTTATTAATAGGGAAATGCAAATCAAATCACAGTGAAATGCCACCTCCCAACTGTTCGAATAACTATTACCAAAAAGACACGAAATGAGTGTTGGTGAGGATATGGTGAAAAGGGAACCATCATACACTGTTGGTGGGAATGTAAGTGGTACAGCCCCTATGGAAAACAGCATGGAGATAACTCGAAAAATTAAGAATAGTATTGCCTTATGACCAGTGATTTTCTTGTGTGTATTCATCAAAGGGTATGAAAACACTATTTCTAAAAGACATGTACCCCCAGTGCTCATCACAACACTGCTTATAATAGTCAAGTTATGGAAACAACCTAAGCACCCACCGATGCTTAGATGAAAAGAATAAGGAAAAGGGTGGTGCAAGGGGTTGGGAACTGTACTACGAAGCATCTGTAGCCACTGAGCGTGAGTTCAAACCCTGGCCAGGGAGGTAACCCACATGGCACAGTGGACCTCTCCTGTCTTGCCTGCCGCTCCCCTCAGAAGTGTATTTTGGTCAATCTACTTGTTCTGTTTCATACTCTGTCTCTGGTGAATCCTTTCACCCTCACACCTCTGGCCTTTACCCCAGTTTGTGTACACATAAATAAATAAATCTTTAAAAAAAAGAATAAAAAACAGTTGCTTTTGCATTGCTTTTTTTAGGTGTATTTGAACTTAGGCAGACCACCTGCATCAGGACCACCTGGGCAACATTAACCTGATTCTGTGGCTTCAAATCAAGATGTGTGTATCATACTTGAAGCCATTTCTACAATATTTTCATTTTTAATAAACACCCAAGTGTTTCTATGGCATGTGATCCACAGACCACATTCTTTGAAAAACTTTCCTTGTCTAGAAGTCAGCCTTCAGATTAAAGAAGTTGCCCTTTGAGGATGGACAAAAGCAGATTTTGAGGCATATGTAGATTTCCATATATCTAAAAATATATAGGCAAGTATGATTTATAAGAAATACATATCCAAATTCTAAATATATTTTTTTAAAGATTTATTTTTGCATATAAGAACTGGGGCACAGGCTAGAGGCATGGGGGTGAGAGGATTCACCAGAGACAGAGTGGAGAACAAAACAGGTAGACTGACTAAAGCACACTGCTACAGGGAGCAGTGGGCCAGGCAAGAGAGATCCACTGTACCATGTGGGTCACCTTCCTGGCTGGGGATCTAACTGGTACTGCAATGACTGAGGATGCCTCATAGCACAGTGCTTAACCCCTTGTGTCACCAGGGAGACACTCCCCCCCCCCATATTCTCAATTTCTTAATGTAGATTTTCCTGAAAATGTCCATTTTCTACTTGTTCTCCATACCTCCACTTTTGCAACTGCCTCTATCCCACTTTCTATGGGAATATAATTTTTCCTGCTGATGAATCTTGCTAGAATGCATTGCCTTTAGGAGGAAATCATAAAGGAACCAAATGGAGAGGTCAAACTGGAATTCATGATTGTCAAGGGAAAGAACCAAGAGAACAACGAAAATATCAACAAGTCAGTGAGAAATATCAAAGTTTTGATCCTGCACCGAATCATGGGAAGGCTCTGAATTAGTTATCTCTGTCTCTTCATATGTCTACCTGTTTTCCATTCACACGTCCATAAATCTCTCTTTCTCTTCCCAAATTCATACGTGAAAACTGGTCTTGGTATATGACATGTTAATTGGAATCAAATGGTCTCTGCTGCTCAATTTATATGCCAAGTCTTTCCATAAAGTGAATGAGAAAAATATGCAGACACAAAATATTAATTAACATCTATATTAAAAGGTGATATATGATAAGCAATTAACCAGAAAATATATTTTGAAGCATTAAACTTATGATGACAGATTTTAGGTGACAAATGAAAATATATTAGGGCATTTATTAGGGCATAAAGATTAAAAAAATTATTGAATACATGAAAATGTGTGTTCATGCCTAGTGACAAACATTTATCAGTATAATCAAGTTCTTCCATCACGAAAAATATTCAAGTTTAGTCCCAAGTGGCCAAAAAAAAAAAAAAAAAAAAAAGCCCNAAGTGGCAAAAAAAAAAAAAAAAAAAAAAAGCCCTGCTATATTTATTCACTGCAGACATTGGTTTCTAGAAATCATCTTTGGCACAGCATTCCCTATGTCTCTGTCCTTATCTATCTAATCCACCTAATCTAACTGGTCCTTACCAAAACCAAATGATGAAGGACAATTATTTCCTAAAGGTGCTAGTTTGATCATATCCTCCCATATTCCATTGGTAAACTCCTCCCATATTCCATTGGTAAACTCCTGACCATACTTAACTGCAAGAAAGATTAGCAAATATAGTTCCTAGTTCAGTTGCTACAATTTCCAAATACAAATTCAAAACAATGAAAGAAAAAAAGAACAGATTTCATGGCATATCTTGAAGTCTGGCTGCACGAAGTTAATTTTAGGGAAAAAATTATGGAATAATCACTTAACAGAGGGTGTATTTTAATATATTATTGAATTCTCTTTAATAGTGCTTGGCTTTTGGGCCTCCCTGGTGGCACAGTGGGCTAGGCAATGCACTATGAAGCAAACCACAGCCACTGCAGCACAAGTTCAATCCCTGCCCCCGGTCAGTGGAGTGACCCACATGGCACAGCAGACCTCTCCTGCTGCACCTGCTGCTCCCCTCAGCAGTGTGTTTCAGTCAATCTGCCTGTTCTGTTCCCTGCTCTGTCTCTGGTGAATCCTCTCACCCCCTGCACCTATGGCCTGTACCCCAGTTCTTGTATGTGTAAATAAAAATAAATCTTAAAAAAAAATAGTGCTTGGCTTTTAAGTTTCTCAATATGTTAAATGACACAGTCCTCTAGCTTTACTCTCTCATACTTCACTAGTCTAGTTTTCACATTAAGGTTATTATAATTTCATGAATGAGCTAGACAATTTTTTTCAATAACTACAAAGACTGTCAACTTTTAAAAGATGAACATGGTTTGCAGAGAGTTGGCAAAATGCACCTATAAAGCTTATGAATTAGATTAAAATATTTTTTCAAATTACCTTTTTAAATAAATTATACCACTGCTTTAAAAAAATTGTTCTATTCTGCGTTTTCCCTCAGCATTTTCTTTCAGAAGAAAATTTTGTAGGAAATCAGACATTTTGTTAAAGTTTCAAATACACTGGAATGATATTATGTGTTAACACCACATTTTCTTGTAGTTCTAAACAAGCATAGCAGCTGGTTTAGTCTACAGAACAAGGCAGTCCTCACCTTGCCAGACCCAGGGAGTACAATAATGCCAGAAGTATCACCTGGCAATTTCCAATTAAAAAAAAAACACATATTGATAAGTATTGCAGCAAAGTCATGAGTTCTCAAATTTCTATTCCCCTTCTGCAATGAAAGCTTCAGCTTGCCATTGGATTTTGAGAGTGTGAACTTGTAATTGTGAACAGCAAGTGGTTATGCAATCTGAACACCCTACTGTAATCAATAAGCCATCAAGTGGAAATTCACAGCAGTACTTTGTCATCTTGTTGAAGCAGAATATTTAAAAGGCACTTTGAGCAGATCCTTATGGCATGAATGAGATGCAGGGGCTTGTAGTTCAAAACTCTTTGCTAACATGACTCCAGTTTGATAACTGTCAAGGAGAAACACAAGAAACCTAGATGGCACAAGTGAAGGGATGGTTTCTTCTTCAAACTTTCTCTGAAGGGCAGATGCACAGTCTCCAAAGTCTTTCTCAATGAACCACCCTCCTTGGTGCTGTCCACTGTTAAGATTATCTGTGGTTATTTAATTTCACTCCTGGGAGCTCGCAGAAAATCATGAGAAAAACATAGGCTTTGTCTCCTATGTCTGACTGAAGATCTGTCTCCTCAGGGTATGCTGACAGGTAGGTAGTTCAGCTTTGGGATTCCAGGAGGCTTGATAAAGAAAGAATGTCAGGAAAACGAAGGAAGAAGAAATGTGAGGGAAGTTGGATCTGGGAGGATACTGGGTCAGAGCAGGTTCCCTGTTTCACTGGAGATAACCTCAAAGTAATATGGGGAGGCACTGGAAACAGTATCTTGTGACCTGGAATAAAACTTGATCACCTCTTAAACATTGGACACCACCACTGACTATGCTGGCAGACACTGAAGATATTCAACTCCACAGAACAAAAGGTGGGTGGAGAGAGGCACTAGAAACTACTGCTGGGTAGGAGCCTGCCTTGTAAATCTCAGAGCTGTGCTCCCATGTTTGGTTGGCAGCACTGGGGAGGGGAACACTGATTAGTGTGGATGCAGGCCCTTAACTGAGAGGAAACACATGTGGAGGAGCTGGGCTGTCACAGGTCAGGACTTCTGTGCACAGAACAGGGTGCAGAACTGCCTTACCTCTACCACCTCCTTGGTACTCAAACTAATCTGGAAAGCATGATTTATAGACAGTAGAGATGCTAGCCTGGAAACCCAGAGGGGAGGGCTATAAGCAGGTAAAACCAAACCAATGACAAACCCCAGAAATCTGTCTTTAGAATTGCAACTAGCAGGAGTGGGGAGACATAGCGAGGGGGCACTATGGAATATGCTAGAAGATTGTGTGTCTTGATGGTGGGTGTGGCAAAATATCTGAAGGGTGTAATACTATACCTCTGAATCATACAGAGTGTTGTAATCCAATGTTACATCAATAAAAATACTTTCATTAAAAAAAAAACAAAATAAGACAGTAATTTTCAAAACTATGTAAAGGTTTTCAGGTGTTCAGTGTTTCTGTCCTTACCATGGTTTTGCTCAGTGCAGCTACATGCATCAACACTAACACACTGATGGAGTTGTAACCCTTTAGCATCACAGGTCAATAACATTCTTAACCTAGTGTGCTGCCATGTTGCAGTGAGCCCACTGCACATTCATGAACAGGGATATGACTTCTATGTTGACAGAGAGGATCATGGGAGATCTATTTTATATTTCATTGTTGTTTTAGGGAGTTCCTGACTTGGTGTCCAGATATAGGTAACAGTGTTCATTCACTACAGACCACTCTATGTTGAATGGACGTATATACATATGTATGTGTGTGTATATATACTGTCATATCCACATATATATTTTTATGTGTGCATGTGTGTGGGGGCTATATATAAAACAAAACAAAAAACAAAAACAGAGGAGAAAGAATGAAACAAGTGTAGAGAGGGAAGGAGAGCAGTGATCTTGATCTTGAAATTGAGAGAAGCTACAAAGTTGCAGATGACATTCCCGTTCAATTTCTACCATTATTAAGGTATAGCAGATGTTCCTAGCCTTTTCCACATGGTAGCACTGGTATTCTTCCAATAAATGCCCCATCCTCATTTTTATTATAGCGTAAGCCAGTTTGAACCAGTATCTCATAATTGCCCAAATTATCCCATTTCTTAGACACATGCCCAGTACCCAAGAGAAGTGTTGAGTCTGGAACACCAGACCGACAGCCCCCACCTAATTGAGATCATGAAGCGCCATCTATTTCAGCACTCACATTTTGTACCTAAGGAAAGTCTATATGGCCACATTTTCCTCAATTTAGTGACAATCTTAGAGATCACAGCTCAGGATGAAAGGAAAGGACCCAAGCCTTCGTACCACACAGTCTGAAAGAGAAGTCACTGCTCTGTTCAGTCTGGCATCATGCTAATTCTGTTTACACCTGATGATGATTTAAATTTGGAAGAGGTTTCCTTAAATAGACTTGTGTTTCTCACATGCTGTCTCAGCAATTTAACTACCTAATTATTTGCTCTTATTCATTCGTAATATAGGAGCCCAGGTGAATCATAAATCTGGTTGCCAAGGAAACAGTATCCCTTTTCCAAGTCTTCACTCTTCACTAACTTATCTGAGTATCATAAATTTCTCTTTGAGGCCAAAGCACTATAATAGCTCATTACGGAACTTATTATAATCTTTCCTCTTCAAAAGTTGTTTTATAGGCCGTATCATATATTATGCATTAATAGAACACCAAATTCTCCTATTCACTTTGAAAATATCATACATATTGGACTTTTAATTTTCTATGGAATGCTTTGAAACTCATTTTGACCCTTGGAAAAAATATGAAAAGAAAACTTAATTCTGACAACATAGTTTTACTTCCCATTCGTGTATAGGGTTAGTTTCCTTAAGTTTATAAATAGTCTGTAAGCTCCCAGAGGGCAGCGAATGAGTTCATATTCTTTACATAATCCCAAATTATTAGAATACTAACTTAATACATATTTCCTGAAACTGGAGAAGCGTAAAGCAGTTTTGATGAAAACCCACATGACAACCTCTAAATTCTAAAGTATCTCTCTTCATGACATTCTTTGGTGACTTAAACCCCCCCACTGTTACCTGTCCCCACTGGAAAGCTAACTAAATTTTAAAGACTGAGATACAGCAAGCCTCAGTAAAAATTTAATCTAATTGCAATTCATCAGCAGCATAATTTTAGTACATTTTACTTTATGGGCATTCCAGTGGTAATGTTCTACCATCCTAAGCATTTTACCTAAGTCCTTCCATGTGACCCTTTAGATAAACTGCCTTTTATAGGTGAGGGCAATAAGGTTTGGAAATGATGGAGTGACTTATTTGAAGACCATAACTATAAATATTCAATCTCATGTTTGCTGAATACCTCCCTTTAGTGAGATATTTCTGGCTACATGTAACTTAAAATGATTCATTCTCACTTCCAGACTAGGACAAGGATGACTAAGAGGCACTTACACACAAATTTAATAAAGCATAATCCCTCAAGTCCTTACTTTACTTCCAGTCCTGCCCTATATTTCTCTACCCTATTCTCAGTCCTAGGAGGGTAAACTCCATGGACTGCACCAGAATTCTCTCTCCTTCTCTCCCTCCTATGGGTTAAGCTTCTCTTACTGATTTCATCAGGAAATCAGAGAAAATAAGAACTGTCTTTAAATTCACCTTGCATTTTTTTTAAAGATTTATTTATTTACGCATATAAGAGCAGAGGTATAGGCCAGAGTCATGGGAAGTGAGAGGATTCATCAGAGACAGGGTGGGGAACACTGCTGAGGGGAGCAGCAGGTGACAGGAGAGGTCTGCTGAGCCATGCGGGTCCCCTTTCTGGCTGGGGATGGAACTCATGCTGCTGTGTACAGATGCTTCACAGTGCAGCGCTCAAACAGCTGCACCACCAGGGAGGCCCCAATTCGCCTTGGATTCTTTCCTTTACAAATATCCTGAGTGTTTATCATATATCACACAAAGACCATAGAATAAAATGCATCTTATTTTAAGAGGGCTGGACAGAAATGTAAGCTCTTTCTGTTATAATACTTATAACAGCTATAACAATTAAAAGTTTATATGTAAGACTAAACAATTTTTAAAATGTACTAGTCTTAAGACTACTTATTATATGTACAAATGTTAGATTATAAAAGGTCACATTACAAACTAACAGCAAAAATACATGACAAGGTTTGGGTAAATATCTGATTAAATAAAAATAAATTTGGGGCTTTAAATATATACATAACAATAGTATATAGATACTGAAATATGTTATGCCTCCAAGAATCTTTTTCTTTTGCCTCTAAGAATCTTATATAGATTATTAATATTCAGTTATTTACCCAACATTCTTCAGTAATTAATTCCCAAGATTGTGAATGGCTTTCCAATTCTCTTAATATGAAATCCCAAATCCTAAAGTGACTTACAAGAATCTCTATATTCTGACTCGTAACTACCAACTGTGTCCCTTTTCTGCTACCTATCTTTAATCGTCTTTAGTTGAGGAATTCTTAATATCTTTAATCATCTTAGGTTGAGGAATTCTTAATATTTATGGACTCCATAATACCTTCAACAGTACCCAGCTTTCTCTTGAAGCTGGGTTTTACTCAAAATCTATCTGCAAGAATTCTCACCCTTCCCCATGCTTCCTCCCCCACCCATGTATTCTTGCTGAGTAGTTTTTGCCACCTTTTGAGTAAAGCAATATAATTTCTTCCAGGGAATGCATGACTTTTTCTAAATCAAAAAACTGCTAAATCTGGAATCTCTTATGACAGATATTTTTGTTTTCTACTCAATAGCCATTCTCCCCTTTTATTTTTTTTAAGATTTATTTTTTTATGCATACAAGAACTAGCATACAGGCCAAGAACTAGCACAGGGGAGAGAAAACTCACCAGAGACAGAGTGGGTAACAGAAAAGGAATACTGACTGAAGTATACTAATGAGGGGAGCAGAGGGTGAGGCAGGAGAGGTCCGCTGAGCCATTAGGGTCACCTCCCTGGCCGAGGATCCAATTCATGCAGCAGTGGCTGTGGATAGTTTATAGTGTGGTGCTTAACCCCTTGCACCACAGGGAGGCTCCTCTCCCCTTTTAAAGTCAGAAAGTCATGTCTTCGTGTAGATGACTGCCATAACGAATCTAGTCATGAAATGGTATTCCCCATACCAGTCACTAAACCAATGATACTTAAGGGACAATTAGGCAGAAATTCCAGGAAAGATATCCCTTATAGTAAGAAATATATTTAGGAAAAGGAGACTGTCAACTTCCACCTTCCCCTCTCAACCCTGCTTCTGGGTCTGGATGCAGAAATAGTTGACTCAAGGCTGTGATGCCATCTTAAAACCATGAGTAAGGATATCACACTGACACAGAGGGAGGCAGAATGGAAGGATCAGAGGAGATGGGCCACTCAATGCAAACAAGCAACCTGGTACTGTCCACCATTGAATGTCTTAAGCAAACAATGAACATCCTTTGTTTATAAGCCAGTATTAGTTTCATTTCTCATTACTGGCCGTGAAAAAAACATGTCCTATTTGATAATGCTTTCCAATATAAACTTGTCTTTCCCTTACCTTTGTAAAAGGTACTTTTTGTACTTCTAATCCTACTAACATAAGTTTCACAAGACACTGGAAGATTTTGAGGGCCTAGCACAGAGTATATGACATGGTGTATGCTAAATGTAAGACTTTTATGAATGATAATAGGGTGAAAAGCATAGATTCTAGAACTAGACCTCTTGGGTTTGAGTTCTGGTTCCACCCTTTCAGGGTTGGATGAATTGGATTTTTGAATTTTACCTTATGTCACAAGTTAGTCACCTTTAAAATAGAGATAAATAGAATTCCTGTGTTTTTGATGTTTGGAGAGATAAATGAATAATATTATTTATTATAACTCCTGGCACCTCAGGGTATACAAGTCTGTGCTATTAACTGCCAGGTTCTGTACTAGTCATTTTAAGATGAAGAAGATAGCACCTTGTTCACAAATATCAAGTTGATATTGGAAAGCATTATCAAATAGGATATATTTTTTTTCACAGTCAGTAATGAGAATGAAACTAATATTGGCTTATAAACAAATCAGCTCTAGTAGACAATACAATTTTAAAACCATGAATAAAATAATACTATAAAGAACATACTCATGGTTATTATTATGACATGGAAAGAAGTAATTTCTTCTTAGGGGATACTGAAAAGGCTTCCAAAATTGAGGAGCGATTCAGCCTATATTTCTTCTGTGTGTAGAGAATGAAATAAAAAAAGATGAAATATCTTGGAAGTTCCCTTAGAAACCATGTCTCTTAAAAGTAAGTCCTATTATTTCCAACTGAAAAACATGTAAAGAACAGTAAAGTGTGTGAAGGGTGAAGTATGGCTCGGGACTTTTCCCCTTATTCTTCACCATTTCTGTATTTCACATTTTCCAGCTGAGGATAAAACTGAAGAAATCTTTCTGATGATAGTTAACCTTCTTCAAAAAGACTACAATGAGAAGTGCTATGTAAACACACAGAAAAATAGCTCAGACAGCTGAGCCCCTCCAGATTGCAGGGATGTGAGAAAGGAAGATTGACTTAGCAAAGCAGTGGAGAGGAGGGGAGAGAAACTCAAAGGCCATCTGTCAACTATATGGCTAGGAAAAAACAATAGAATAGCAAGACATACAGCCTCAGACTTGCCTTCTCCTTTGGCTGATTATCTGAGTGCAGCTTTAGAATTTGGAGGTAAGTAAAGAAATTCCTCATTTCTTCGAGTGCTTCTAAAAACAAAACATTTATTCAGTAAAACAATTAAGACCAAGAGTACCTAAATGATATACCTTAGTATTCTGTTTGCTGCACTGTACAGATAGTGTGCAATTGTGGGGTGGTAGACCATATGCTCCTAATTACAACATAATTACATATATATAACTTATATATAATTATATATACACACATACATAGTATGTTTATCTCAGTATTCATTTTTCAAAAGGAATTGGAATGTCTAGTCAGTACCATCTCCATGCTATGTGTCACTCCTTTCATCCATTAAGGGCAGTGCTGTCTCCTATAGACTGCCTCCCACAATCAGAATAGATGATGCCAGCACACATGCACAACCATTAGAATACAATTTTCCTCTCAGTTCCATCAACTCTGCCATTCTAATGATATTTTCTCAACCTCCTCCATGATCCATATTCATGAATAGAACCTGATTTTTGTCATCCTTGAAGCCAATATATACACCCCCAGTCATGCATTCTGATGGCCTAACTTACGTCTTATCAGCTTAACTGCTCCATGTCTGCTGTAAGCAATTACACCTACGATCTTAGGGAATATTTGTTTTCTTCTACTCCATCTACCACCTATCGTTACTACTTTTCATTGTCATTTGCATTGTAAATATTCACTAACCAGTAACATTAACTTCATTGTACCTCTTTAATCATCTGGAAAAACAAGCAAGCAATTAAGAAAACAACATGTCTCCTCTTTCCTGTGTCCTGTTGTTATGACTGAATTGTGGCTCCTCTAAATTCATATGCTGAAGCCCTAACACGCAGTGTGACTGTCTTCACTGATTGGAGAATTAAGGATAAATGAAGTCATAAAGTTGAGATCCTAATCTGAGAAGATCCTAATCCTTAATTTGCACACATTAAAAAAAGACCACAATCTTCAGTGAGGCGACCATGTATAAGTTGTAAAGAGAACTCTCAACAGAACTAAACCAGACTGGCACTCTTGCAGCAATCTTAGACTTGTAGTTTCCAGAACTGCAAGAAAATCAATTCCCTGCTTAAGCTACCCAGTGTTTGTCTTCGTGGTATTGAGAGTTCCAACATGTGGCACCAATAGGTTCCAAAGTGAATAATATACCTGGCAATTTTGCATTCCTGGAAAAAAAAATCATGAGTTGACATACTAAAAAAAATCATAGTATGAGTTGACATACTAAATCTTATCACATAATAAATTTGCTAATTTATTTCTCTTATCAGTAAGTTCTTCTGGGATATCCTGTTAATGAATTCAACTCTGTCCTTTCTACTCAAACATCCAAATCCACTCTCTGTTGCACTTATTGTATAAGTGACTCTAATGAATGCCCATCCTGTAGTTTTGGGGGCCTTTCCCAGGATAAGTCAGGAGGAGGACATGGGACTTGTTTCAGCCAGTTGGGTAGTAGCATACTTGATATAAGCACAAGCTTAAAAAAAGGATGCACATGGACTCTTTGTTTCTGTATTAGTCTCCTTGGGCTGCCATAACAACCTACCGAAGAATGAGTGGTTTAAACAAAATAAACAAATTTTCAAATAGTGATTTAGGCTGGACATCTGAAATCAGGGTATCAACATGATCAGGTGCTGGTGAAGGCTCTCTTCCTGGCTTGTGTTCAGCCTCCTTGGGGCGAAGAAGAGAACAATTTCTCTGGCATCTATTTCTATAAGTATACATATATTATTGGATTATGGACCTACCCTGATGACCTATTTAACCTTAATCACTTCTATAATCTGAAAAAAGTCACACTGGGGGATCATGGCTTCCATATATGAATTTGAGGTGAGGGGACACAAACACGCATGTAGTTCTTAACAGTTGTTCTCCTGGAATACTGTTACTGTAATTAGAACAAACTTGTATCAACCTGCCACAGGTTGTGATAAAAAGAAGTAGGGGGATAGGATAGGCTATCTGAGCTGAAGTCATCCTCGATCAGCCACACCACAGTCAACCACAGCTGACTGAGGACACAAGAACAAACACAGCCAGAATCAACAGAACCTCTTCATAGCAGCTGAATGTCCTTGCTGATTCACAGACTCATGAGGAATACAATGGCTACCATTTTAATCTCCAAAGTGTTGATTGCTTGTTACTCAGCAATAGCTATCTGATAATACACCATCACTCTCAGATGATCACATACCCTTTTACAAAGAGAGAAGAGAAGTCATCAGCTTCCTTTTCTTTGTGTTCCCATATTTACAAATTACTGTAAATGCAACTGGCATTCTTCCTCCTAAAAACACAAAGTATCTCTTCTATATAGTCAATCACTCCAGCTGCAGTGTGAATTCTCTATCTTCTTACTTTCCTTACTTGCCACCCACTCATTAAGTTACTGCAATTTAGCTTTGTCTCTGGCCACTAGCCACAATGGGCTGTACTTAAATCACTAAGACACCTCCATGCTATTTTCCAGTTCTTATTTTCTTGACCTTCAGAACTGTAACACAATGGAATACATCTATGTTCTTTTAAAACACCTTCCTTTGGATTTGAAAATACCACCCTTGCAAGTTCATCTTCCACCAGTCTATTCCTTTAATCTTTTTTTTTTTCTGTATCTTCCTCTTTCACATGGATTTTAAATACAGGAATCTTGAAGGCTTAGTATAAAAACTTCTAATTTAATCACTCACTATTCTGTTCCAAGATGGCCTTTGTGTTTCCCGTCATATTTTGATGATTAATTAACTTTTAAATATCCCATATCTCATCTCAAAATTTATGGTCATAGAACTCCAGAAGTCAACTTATATTCTCACTTAGATATCTCAAAAGCACACCAAATTCAATCACTCCTTTCCACTTTGCCCATCTTACATATCCATGGCGTTTTTACACTGTTTCCCAACTTAGTAAGTTGCACTACTATCTTCATGCAGTTGTGCCAGGCAGCATCATAGTATGACTTTGAATACTCTTTTCCTGTTCTCTATGTCCACCTCTTCTTCAGTTATAACAATGAATATCTAATAGAAGTCACTCCAATTGTCCCAAATCCCTTGCTCTGTAATTATTGGTACTGTCTCTCTTTGCAATGCTCCTAAAAATTGTACTCAAATGAGTATCTTTCCTTCCACTATAATAATAAATTCATTTAAGAGATGGGTCAGTGCAAACATTATTCATTATTCTATTTCCAGCACTTAGTACACTATCTTGAATTTTATAAATATTTAATAAGTAAATATTGAAGGAACAATTGGATATGAACTTGAAGATCTGAACACCCACTGAAACATTTTAATAAGGTAAAATAATGTTATCACCTCTCATAGAAATGAAATTTCTAAGCATTTCAACATCTAAAGTAAAAGTTATTAACTTAGGTTTATCTATTGATATGTGCCATAGATGAAATACAGAGATTGTGGATGTTTAAGAATCATTGCAATAGATTTTTGCTTACATAACTTTCTTTGAGAAGAGTATAAGAGCTGGCTATAGGGTAAAACTCAGGTTTACTCTGAGTTTAATTTTATTATTTTTAAAAAAGATTTATTTATTTATGCATACAAAACTGGGGTACAGTCCAGAGATGTTGGGGGTGTGTGGATGAGAGGAGTCACCAAAAACAGAGTTGGGGAGCAGAGCAGGCAGATTTACTGAAATATACTGCCGAGGGGAGCAGTGGGCGAAACAGAAATCTGCTGTGCCATGTGGGTGACCTCTCTGGCCAGGTATCTAACTCATGCTGTAGTAGTAGCTGCAGATAGCATCATAGTGCGGAGACTTAACCCCTTGCACACCAGAGAGGCCCCTCTGAGTTCAATTTTAATAAGAAAGATAAAATACATAGTGCTAAGGTAGGAACAGAAAAAAAAAAGGCTTATAGGTTGACATTTAAGTGCTAGATTTATCTATATAACCTTGGATGGTTTAACCTCTAACACCCTCTTCTGTCTATATACAGAAAAATGGTTTAAGCCTAACTATACATTATAACAACTTGAATAACTAAAAAATAGAATTGTCATGAAACCCAGAGTTTATAAAGTAGGAAATAGGCATGTTTAAAAGTCCCCCATGCTAACATATTACTCGGCTCAAATTATGAGACACAGATGTAGAAAAGCAAATGAACAACACCTTCCCAAGATTGTTGGAAGCAACAGGTAAGGTAATGTTGGCAAATACCAGCACAGGTTAAGAAATGTTTCCTATTCCTTCACTCTTTCTCTGAACACCAAGAATAGTATGCAAAATACTTTTGGAATAGTGATGGGAAATGAGAAATTGTTGGTTCAAATCCTACCTCTGACTATTCCTACCTGAAAGAGTGGGCAAGTCACATAATTTCATTAAGTCTCAGTTTTCTAGCTGTTTTGTATAAATAATGATATATGTTTAATCAGTCAGACAATGGTAGTATTAAAAATAAATACATCATTGAATCAGGTAATTCATTTAATGCATTTACTCAATGATTGGTACTATTCTATAAAATGTATATTTAAAAAGAGTAAAGTTACTAGGGCATCCCTGGTGGCATAGAGGTTAAGTCTCAGCACTATCATCCTGACTTCCATCCTGGCCAGGGAGCTAATAAGGTGCATCAGACCTCTTCTGTCTCGCTCACTGGTCCCCTCAGCAGTGTATTTCAATAGATCTACCTGCTCTGCTTCCTACTCTGTTTCTGGTGAACCCTTTCACCTCTGCATACCTCTAGCTTACACCCCAGCTCTTGTGTGCATAAATGTAAAACTAAAAAAAAAAAAGTAAAGTTAATATGATCCTTACCCTCATGAAACATAAGATTACAAGAGAGAATAAATGATAAATTTATAAAAATGATAAATTATGATACATATTCTAATGTAAATACAAGTGGCTGGAAAATAATGGTGAAAGGAGAATTAGTTGAGGCGGACAGTCATCAAGAACAGCTTCTTTGGGCAAATGATTTTTGTTATAAGATCAGGAACAAGTCAGAACAAAGTACAATGTGCTGAGTTTTGTGTTCAGATTATTTTTTTTAAGTTCAAACTTAGAAGATGAGAAGGACTCAAACCATAGATAGATTCAAATGTTTAATCTGTTGTTAACCTTCATGCAATCAAGATAAGTGCCTCAGCCAAGTTTGAGACAAGCAGAAGATTTTGCCCTTTCAAGCACTAAGAGTGCCAATACCACCCACTGGTATTTGACTTTCACCTTTTGAGAAGAATGTCTTAGCCTCTTTTATTGTCAGTGGTTTCCAGTGTTTCCAAATGCTTACATTGTGAGCATTTTATTCACCAATTGGAAATCAGCAATGCTTAGTGGCATCCAACTTATCTCTAGAAAAGAACAATACTGTGGATTCTGTAATAACATTTACAGATGTCAAGATTTATTGGAAAATTCCATTAGTTATGTCCATGCAACATCAAACAAGTAAGTCTAACAAGTCTCTGCTGGGCCCAGAAAGTGAAGACCTCTCAGCCAGGCTGAGCTCTGAGGCAGGTTCCTTTTTGACAAGTGCTGCACTATGAGAATAATCAACATTTGCAAAGGATGGTCACTAGCAAACACTCTTGAATTTTCTGATCAGGGGCATTTGTTTACAGTCAATGAACAGTATACTGTAAACAGTCATAGATATGAATGATGGAGGAGTTTCATGTCCATTTACAATGATTAATTTTGCAGTCTTTCATAGACGGAACACAAAAACAAAAAAACAAAAAACAAAGGGTTGGCCAAAGACGAACTTTAAAACCAAACCTTGGACCCACCCTGGTGGCGCAGTGGGTTAAGCAACACACTATGAAGCAAACCGCAGCCACTGCAGCACGAGTTCGATCCCTGGTGCCAGCCAGGGAGGGGATCCACATGACCGGCAGACCTCTCCTGCTGTGCCCGCTGCTGCCCTCAGCAGTGTCCTTCAGTTCATCTGCCTGTTCTGCTCCCTGCTCTCTGTGGTGAATTATCTCATCCCCCACACCTCTGGACTGTACCCCAGTGCTTGTATGCATAAATAAATAAATTTTAAAAAACAAAACAAAACATTATAGTTTTCTCCTCATGTCAACCTTCCTTCTCTATCAGTAGTCAACTATTGCGTTCCTTCCACTTTCTAACAGTGCTTCCTAAGAACCTCCCTCATATTGCCTAAGTCAAAGTAAAAATTCTTCAAGTTTATTTTCAAAACCATCTTACTTTGACACATTATGGTTCCCCCTACTTTTTACCTCCCCCCAAATTCCAGTGAACTACAAACAGGTTCTATTACAGGTATGTTTAGTGTCTCCAATTCCAGTGAACTACAAACAGGTTCTATTACAGGTATGTTTAGTGTCTCTAGATCCCTTTTTGATAGTTCTTAATGTGTGGGAACAATCTCTTGATTGGCCGATTCATGTGTTTGTTTCTATCTTGAAACGACTGTATAAATTGTCCAAATACAATTTAAAAAACATTTCCTTCCTTGAACAATGAGATCAAGTTGTCAGCCTAATGGCCCTATTGTTTCATCATTTTTTTAGTGTGCAATTTTGATGGTGGATGGGGAGGCATGAGGGTTAAGAAAGTGAGATTTTTTATTTGGAGGTCATCTTGATAGTTTTGGAATATCTGCCCTTGTTTTAAAAGATTTTTTATTCTAAAAGTTCCAAGTCTCTTAGATTTTGCCAGGCTCTTCAAAGGAAATGTTAGAGTTTTCCTTCTTAATCAAGGGTCACATTATTTCATTGATAGATATCAAATTATCTTCTAGTTAATTGGACTTGGGAAGGTGACTTTTAGGCCCTTTTGAAAACCCTTCTGAATAGTATGAGAAGGCTATTAAAATATGTGACCATCCCACACATATACTGTTTGCTCTGAACATTTAAAAGTATCTTTGCTATTTCACTTTTGAAATTCTTTAGCACTGAGAAACTCATTTCATTTATGGCTGACTGATTTGTTCAGCGATTATTGCACAGGCATGGGAGATCATTCACTGTGAGAAACTGAACCTGCAAGTTGCTTTCCAGAGCACTGAAAATTTTATAAACACAAAATCTAGCAGTTAATGAGGTCGACATAATAGTATGTTTATTTAAACATTTACAAATTCTTCTTTTGTGGCTTCAATTTCAAGTTAATAATTTTCTGTTTACCTTCAAGGTTTCAGGTATTCCTTGAGACCCTAGACATTGTTTCCTTTTCTTTGCCTAATGATTGAAGTGATGCTTTTTCTAGATCCCTTTTTGATAGTTCTTAATGTGTGGGAACAGTCTCTTGATTGGCCGATTCATGTGTTTGTTTCTATCTTGAAACGACTGTATAAATTGTCCAAATACAATTTAAGAAACATTTCCTTCCTTGAACAATGAGATCAAGTTGTCAGCCTAATGGCCCTATTGTTTCATCATTTTTTTAGTGTGCATTAAATACAAGCCAGGTTATCTCCCTAGATGACCCCAACATACCCACTGATCTCTGGAAATTAACACTGATATATTGCTACTGTTTAGCCTTTAGGTCCCACTGAAGTTTTTACCACTGTCCTAACAATGTCCTTCCTGACACAAGGAATCAGTTTAGAATTATGCATTGCCTTTTGCTAGGTCTCTTTAATTCCTTCACTTTGGAGTAGTTTCCCAGTTTTCATTGATTGTTATGAGTTTGTCCCTTTGGGAGATTACAGCCTAGTTGCTAGTAGAGTTCCTCTTGATTTGAAGCTAAGTGACATTCCCTTTTCATCAGAATTAAGCCTATGTCTTTGTGAAGAGAAGCACAGAAGGGATATTGCATTCATCTCAGTGCAACTTGTCAAGAAACACAAATTCCACTGGCCCCATCACTAATCACGTATACTTTGATTACATGACTAAGGCTTGTGCAGGCTAATTGACTACAAAAGTATTAATGCTATTTTTGTGATTATCCATAATTTTGTGGAAAGGTACTTTCAAAACCTATAAATACTATACTCATTATATGTTCCATGCCTCTATCTGTTAAAACTATGAATTCTCATCCATCTCCAATTCCAAGTCAACCCCATGAACTTGTTCCTCTTACCCTTCCTGTATTATCATTCCATTCCCTGCCAGTGAGAAGCCTGGCTCCTGTTATCCTTAATAAGCATATTTATGTGACCAGTCAACTGTGCATAAAGCCATTCCCAATAGTTTCTACTGCTTTGGGCTGACCTGTGGGTCTCATTAGCCTGCTCTAAAGTCTCATACTATCTATGGACAGTCTCCTTAACCGTCTCTATCCCAAAGAATGACTTTACTGCTGACTGTAGTTTCAGTAATAACTCTAGGAACTTCCATTTAAAAAACAGAAGGGAAGGAAAGAAGAGGAGCTTCCCTGGTGACTTTAAGGGGTTAAGTTTCAGGACTATCACTGCCACAGCCTGAGTTCTATCTTGGCCAGAGAGCTAACCCAGATATGTTGCAGCAGACCTCTCCTGTCTCACCTGCTGCTCCCCTCAGCAGTGTATTTCATTAAATCTGCTTGGTTTTCTCCCTAATCTTCTCTAGTGAATCCTCTCTCCCCTGCACCCCTGGCCTACACACCAGTTCTTTTACACATAAACTAAAAAAGAAAGAAAAGGAAAGGAAAGAGAGAAGAAAGGCATGCAGAGGGGCTATCTGGCACACTTGCACTATAATATAAACAGGAAGTTTTCTCTTCTAGAATGTTGTTACTCTCCTCCCTTAATCCCTTCCCCATGATTAAATCAAAGAGTAACCACACATAATACCTCATCAGAGTTCTTCACTTCATCAGAGGGCTGGACTATTTAATGTACAAATCACATAATTACAAGCACATATCTACATACTTAATGATTGTTCTTAGTTATTGTATATATTTTTCTTAAAGGGGGAGGACTTTTATCATAAAATTATAACCTGCACATACATTCAGATTTAACATGTTTTAGAGGTAATTTGCTACCTCTTATCCTAAGGTAGCACATTTTGTAAATACTAGATTAAAAATTATTTTCTTAAGAAAGTCATTTTGGGGTGGCATCCCTGGTGGCATAGGAGTTAAAGTCTTAGAGCTATCAAGCTATCATCAGCCACTGTGGCTTCCCCAGCAAGGAAGCTAACCCATATTTCACAGTAGACCTCTCATGTCTCATCTACTGCTCTGCTCAGCAGTGGATTTCAGTAGATCCACCTTTTCTATGCCTCATTCTGCTTAATTCTCTCACTTCCTGCACCTCTGACTTACACCCTAGTTGTTATATGTATAAATAAGCAAATCTTTAAAAAAAGGTAATTTTCAATTTCAATTACTTGTATTCTGATAATGCTTCTCAAGTAAGAGATGGTGGGAGATTTGATAGACTGGGTACTATAAACTTTCATTAAGCTTTTATTTACAGAAACTTGATCTTTCTGCCATTTTGGAAGAGATGACTTCATCTTGTTTCTTGTAGTGAGTTAAAAGATTGAGATCTTGACAATGCTTCATAAAATATCAATGGTATATTAAATTGTTGGGCTCAATTAACTCATTTTTAAAATAAAGTATATCTTATGATCATTGCATTAAATTATTTAGTATCTATGAATAGTTGAATCTATGAATGCATAGGTGGTACGTAGGTACTGCACATATTTTCATAGAGAATGACAGAAGATAAAAAGTACAGAGACAAAAGGCTTCAATCATGGCCCAGTGGGCAGTGTGTATATTGCTTTTTTATTGCTACCTTTGTAGGTCCATGAGTAAGAAGCAGAGGAAACCCCAGGTGCATATTATATGTATTACACACTGAGTCATTGCCAAGGAACCCCAAGTTCCTTGGGATGTTTTCACCAAACTGGAATGTTTTCAATACTAGCATAGTCATGTCACATGTAAAGCTACAAATGATTTTCTCACAGTTCTGGTTGTAGTTTCCTCTGTGCTTATTGTTTTCCTGTTTTTTCTATATAGCTGTTTTATGGTATTTCTTATAACACAAAATGTAAATTTCATGTATAATGTATAAACTGCTGAAATAACTATACTAATATTTAAAAGAAAAGATACTTATGCTTAGAGTAATTTTGTTAGGAGTACTTTCACTTGAATTCACTTTGTCACTTGAATTTCTGTATATGACTAAAGAGGAATTGAGAGCTTCTGTTCCAGACTCTTTCCAAGGATATGTTCATAGTAAGATGCTTAGGAAGGTACAATATCAACTTATAGGGCAAGGACAGATTTCTTTCCAGACCAGGATAATATAAATGATGACTTCCTTTAGGGCAAGCATTGAGTTTGCCATTGGTCTTCCTTCATGATTGTGGTTTCTTAAACTTGGGCTTCCTTGGCAATGACTCAGCGTATAATACGTATAGCATGCACATGCAGTCTCCTCTGCCCTTTGCTCATGGCAACAAAGTGAAGTGATACATACACTGCCCACTGGGTCATGATTTAAGCCTTCTGTTTCTGTCCCAGGAGTTTTGTGCCTTCTGCCATCTATGAAAGTGTGATTTACTTGTTAGAATGAAAGTAAGGTAAGATCTTATATCCTTAATAGCTACTGATTCTTTTGTAATACCATTTTGGTCTCTGGTCCTGTTTTTAATTCTCACATTACAATTTATGGACGTTCTTATACAAGACTAAGGAAAAAATCCTTCAGAGACCTTGCTAATTCTTTGTGATTCTGATTTTTCAAAGATCCATTTTATTAACCAATATTCCTTTTGATTGACGGACTGCCTGAAGCAACTATGATGAAACCAGATTGATCCAAGGGGCACAAAAATGCAGAGGTAATGTCAGAGAAAGAAAAAATCCTTTCAAATCAGAACCCTTGCATACTCCCTTCATTTTGGGGGGCAGTTTTGAGCTCCCTCATAAAGTCCTTATGTTGGACTGATCATCTTCCACTCCAGATATTCCAAGTGCTTACTTTAAAGGAACTGCTTGTAGCTAAACGTTTCCATTTTTAGGAGGCTCTATAGCACCTAAGGACAGTCTTCAAGAAACTCAGGTGCATCTTATGTGCAATTAAGAGCTCTAACATAGCCCTCCCATGAAGGTATCTACTTCTAACAAAATCAGAGAATTTATAAGTCACCTTAGAGATTCCATGATTTCTACTGTAAAAGACCTGGTCACCATGGTTTTAAAGCTATTTTTATAACATACTGCAGTCAGATGTGGGTCTTTCAAACACAGACTCACTCCATAACCCCAGAACCTTCAACAGACTAATTTCTAACTTCCAAAATTCTTCATAATGTAACTATTCCATGCCACTTAGGATACAAGTGAAAAGTACAGCTACACAATGAGTTTTACAGGAGCATGCTAAATGGCAAAATGGAATGTGACTACTTTAGTGCCTATGTAAGACAACATTTGTTTTTAATGATCTTGACAGATCATGTTTTAAATCATTAGTGAATCCTTATGGGTCTCTCTTCAGAATTATATATATGCTGCTCTGTGCTGGGTGATAGCTAACATTCATTTAGTGATTCAACAAATTTGTATTCAACATTTTGTGCCTGCCCAATGCTAGCTAAGCCTGCAGGACAGTGGGGATGTGCAAGATAGACTGATAGCTTCATGGAGTCCATGGTTGGAAAAACTAACAATTAAAATTGTAATTTGTGACAAGTGCTATGTACAAGGATATGAGAACATACAGTCAAATAATGAGAGTTTTTTTTTTGTTTCAAAAAGCTCCTATTCCAGAGTCCAGCAGATGGGTACACAGCCAGTAGGGTGCTTCAAGATTCAAATCCTGACCACATCTCTGCTTGCATTTCCTACAATCCTTTCCCACTCATATCCATGTCTCATTTTTCCCACTTTCAGCGCAAAAATGCTCTTCGCTTCTAAAATCTCAGTGGTGCTGATGGTAAGACTGAGCTCCCTAGCAAGTAGACCTGATGGAGGCTAATGTATGGGACATCTATTTAGGAGAGCTCTTGGGATTATTATGTGTGAAGACAAGAAAAGGAAGCAAGATTGGACAGAAGGATAAACTAAACTCCTCTGCAGTCTCAATCAAAGCCTCACCCCACAGAGAGCTCCAAAACTGGAATGATGCTACAAAATTGCATTGCATTGGAAAGTGAAGGGAGCTTTATGTATTTCCGACTTGAATAGATATCACATGCAGTTTGTTCTAGGAAAGGGATGTGACCTTGAGCAAGGCTGTGCTCTTTAGTCAAGCACGCCACTCCCCCTACACAGCTGTCTGCTGAGGTCTGTCTGTTGGCAGCATTTCCAGCAGCCTGGGGACTAAATCCTTCATTCTCAAGAAAGGATGGGCTGGTGCATTGAGGTATTCACTATAGTTACTATCTCTCCTGTGTACAGAGTTCCAAGAACACTTTTTCCTTTGTCTGAAACAGTCTTATACTCTATTTCTTTTACTTCTCATTCAAGTCTTAGCTGAAATGTTTTCAGTTTGGAAGTATCTCTGGGTATCTCTCCTGCAGAGCTCTTTTTCTCTGTGTAGTCCTTATCACAGTATATTCCTCATCTTATTTTTATTACCCCTTTCTACATTTTGTGCTACCTAAGAATATAAGCTACTTACCATTTTATCCTCAATACTTAAAATCATGGCTACTATGAAGTACTGTCAGTAAATACTGGTTGATCAAATTAATTCAAAGGGGGAAAGGGAGAGAAATAGAGATAGGATGGGGGACTAAATCACTATAATAGTTTTATAACCTAAAGATCAATGGAGTAAAAAAAAATCTTATCTCTGTGAGACTTGTATTTACAGATACAGTTTATCTGACATAGCCAAGTAAGTAGAATTAAAACACCTTGAGCAACAAGGCTGACTGGAGACCAAGAAGGCAGAAGAGGAAGAGGGTAATCTAGAGATGGGTGCAAACTCAGAACTCCAGTTATCTGAAGAAAAGTCTCTTCATAACTCATATATGAACTAGTCAGTGACTTTAGTCAAGTCTACTTTTTTTTTTTTGCCCCTAAACTGCTTTTCAGCCAATAATTTATAACTCCTTTGTTCTCAAACTTGGTCCCTAAAATTTCTATAAACACATTTTCATTCTTAATTTGGGAAGTAGATTTGAGTTTATCCCCTACCTTCTTGCCAATAGACCCATCAATAAAGCTTATTTATTTTTTTAAATACTTGATATCATTATCTCATCTATACATGTTGGACAGAGACCCCACTAATTGGTAATAAATGAAAAAAGAAAAAAGGAAAGGAGAAAGGAGGAAGAAAAGGACAACAGATGGAGGGAATGAAATAAAGATGGACAGAAAGGGGGAAAGAAGGAAAGAGAAAATATGAGATTAAAGATGATGCAGCAACTGTTTAAATTCTGATTTCTAAAGAGGTCTATGTAGATTTGATTATTTAATTTAATTAATTGTCACACTGCTTTCTCTTTAAAATGGAAAAAATAACTCGTATTACTTAGGACAGCAATGTATCTGTTACAGAATAAATCCCAAATAGAATTTGATTCCTTTTTCCCTCAACCCTTCACTGTGCCCACAAGTACAACACTGTTCAAATATTTTTGATGTTCTCTGTGTCTATCTGAAGAATAATGCATTTTGTTCAGACCACAGAAATGTCAAAAACTGTCAGTTGGAGAACATTAAGAAGTTAATGTGGCAGAGGACTGACACATGTGAGGCTGTGCTATTAATTATAAAGAAGCAACCACTTAAATGGGTCAAAGTGACAGCATTAGAGGGAAAGGGGCAGAACATTATAATGCTGGGTTTTCTATAATCTGGATCTATACTCTGTAAGGTCTTCTTCCTTAGGTCTGGGTAATACATTTCCTGACTCCTATGACATGGGGACCATTATGTAGTCCATAAAATATTGTAAGATCTTTTGATAAACTTTATTTTCTTGTTCCCTTCATTGGTAAGTCACTCTGTAATGGACCTACGGATACATGGCTCCTGGAGATAGGTGGGGTCTAGTGTCCAAACCAGTTAACTTATCTCATTCACAATTCTGCCTCTTTAAGTTTGGTCCATGCCTTGGGCTAGGGATAGCCTTTTCCATGCCCAGTACCTGAGGTTTTCTCCTGGGGATGTCACTGCCTCCTAGAACTGTACAGCTGGATCGCAGCCAGGTTCGTTGACTGTCAGTGAATAACAAAAGTAAGTCTGCTTCTCTTGCCTGCCATTATTCTGCTTCAGTTCTCCTCAGAACAGCTTTCTCCAGGCCCCAAGACCATCCATCCTCTGCAGATGCTCAGTCAGAAGATGGACACTGGCTGTCCCACTAGTGAAGCTGGCTAAGTTCCGGACTTTGGCCATGACTCATCTTTCTTTCTCTTCGAGAACCAGAGGGACAGTGTGATGGGAAGGAGGCAGCTAAGGAGTCAGATGTAATGTGAGGTCTGGGGGGGGGCCCATATCTGTTAAGTTTTCCATGACTCTTCCCTAGACCACCCAGTTCCTGTGGATATTCCTTCCTGCTAACTCATCAACGTCTCTTCATTGAAGACATGTTTCAGTGATAACATTTTTTTTTAAGATTTATTTTTTTATGCATAGAAGAACTGGGGTTTAGGCAAGAGGTGCGAAGAGTGAGAGGATTCACCAGAGACAGAGTAGGGAGCAGAAGAGGCAGATTTACTGACATACACTGCTCAGGGGAACAGAGGCAAGACGGGAGAGGTCTATTGAGCCATACAGGGGTCAGCTCCCAGGCAGGGGATTAAACTCAGGTTGCAGCAATGATAGTGTGATGGGGCTGAAAATTAACCCCTATACCACTAGGGAGACCCTTCAGTGCTAACTTTTAATAAGTTAACTACACAATATAACAGAACAATCCCGAGGCTTATAATTCAAAGTCTTCAAAAATCTGACCTCAGTTTACCTATTGTCTTTATCATGCATTTCTTCCTCAGTCTTGGCTCCCTATCCTCTCTCCCCATCACTCTTCCTGGAATAGCTACTTTAGTCTTTCTCTCATTACTTAATTCCTTCTTGTTTCAACACACGTCACCTCGACTGAACAATTTTCATTAACCACATACTTGAATTAGCATGTTCTCCCATGCTTCCATCATTTGTCATGATCTAGTCCTTTGTGCTATTTTATCTTTAAGTGACATTTAGAACTAACTTACATGATAATATATTTTGTTATTTCTCTACATGTGTAGTAAGTTTATACTTAAAACCAAGAATCTTGGGACCAGAAGCAGCATAGCATTCATTCCCATATTTAGCATACAATAAAAAGCTTGGCATATAGTCTGATCTTGAAGTGACGTGATGGGATGATTACATGAATAAATAAATACATGGACATTTCTTCCCTGCCCGGCCCCGTATATTGGTTGGGCTTTCAATTTCCCTGAATGCCACTCCTCCTTTCTGCTTTCTCAGTCTGGCATTTCCTTTCAGTGTAGTCCAAGTCCCAGGCCTTCTGTGTAATGTGTAATAGTATTCCTGAGGTGCCTGCCCTCCTAAGAGCTCTTAAAGAGTTTTTGGGTTTTTTTTAAAGATTTATTTATTTATGCATACAAGCACTGGGGTACAGGCCAGAGGTGCGGGGCTGTGAGAGAATCCACCAGAAAGAGCAGGGAGCAGAACAGGCAGATGGACTGAAATCCACTGCTGAGGAGAGCAGCGGGCCAAGCAGGAGAGGTCTGCTTGCGCCATGTGGGTCACCTCCCCAGCTGGCTGCAGGGATTGAACTCATGCTGCAGTGGCTGTGGTTTGCTTCATAGTGTGTTGCTTAACCCACTGCGCCACCAGAAGGGCCCTCTTAAAGAGTTTTGAATGTCAAACGTATTTGGCAATTATGAGCAAAAAATTATTTTTCTTATAAGTCTAAGGTCTTTAAAGTCCAAGACATTACTTTACGTTTTCTTTACTTCCAGTTTCTTCTTTATCTCAAGAGTTTTATAATATTTTACTCAATCTGATTACTTCCCCATGCTTTTACAAGCTCTACCAGAGTCACAATTAGTCTTTCCCAAAATAGTACTTTAGCTATTATCAACCACAGTTTATTCTGTAATAGGCATAATAATTTTTGGTACATATTGTTTATTCAACATAGACTTAATCTTAATTAAAAAATGAAGTTATTGTTCACTTGGCTCAGTTTCAATGACTACAGAATGTAAACAGCCTGAAATTTAAATAACTGGGAGTTTTTGTGTTGTTTTAGGTCTATACAATTTACAATGATCATTTAAGCAACTCCATAACCTTGAAGTACCTTCTAAATCATTGTAGAAATACTAAATTCTAATCAGGATTACATTGCTGTTCTTTTTAATATTCTAATTCCTTTAAGATTGGTAACTTATAACTGGAAACATGAACACAACCTCTCTCTAAGTAGCTTAACATTTCAGTAATTTCTCTTTTGCTTTTCATTTTATTATTACCATTCATTGTTGGTATTAGTGTCAAAAATACTGTTTCACAATGAAAGTTTCTTGATTATAAGAATTAAATTTTGTTGTAAAATGGGGGAAGGCTAGCAATACACATCTGATAGTCTAGTGGTGAGAATTAAATATTCATATTAAAGAGCGAAAGTTCATCATGTAGTAGAAATTTAATAAAAGCAAACTATTGATAATGTTTTTATATTTATATGAAATAACTTATTGTAGATGCAGTACACATTGCAATTTAAGTACTTATCTGTGAATAAAGATGGATGGGTGGGTGAATGGGTAGATGGATGGAACAATAGAATACTGGGTATAGCCATATAAAAGAACTTCCATGCCATTTTCTTTTAAATCAGTTTTCCAATAGAGGAGATATGAATAAAAACACATTTTTCACACTAGGCCTTGTCGGGAGAATACATGAGCTGATGAGGAACTTGTAAAAATTAACTGAGCAATGGACAGGGGGTACATCTGTTATATATTTTAATTTTCGTAATTATTCTATTTAGTAGGCCAGATCTTTTGTTGATTTACAAGTGAATACAGCTTAGGGGCATGAAATCACTTGCTTAAGGTTTCACCTATGTGGAAAGGATAGAATATCTCTAACACTTTAACCTCATCTTAAATTTCTCACTAGGTCCTGCCAGAAGGGCTACCTTTTTTATAATACTTTCAAACTAGTAGTTCCTTGTAAATTCCATGGTTCAAAATATAGGTCACATCTTGGCTTTCTCTCGAGTCTGGACTAAGGCAATTTCTTACTCTTTTAAATTCTCACATTAACATACATGAGGTGCTGGATGTCTTTGTTATCCTAAAGTTATAGACTGGATGTCTGTGTTATCCTATGGGGAATTTCACATGAAATCCTAACCCCCAATGTGATTGTAGATGGAACACATCGGAGAGAGTGGAGTCCTCATGAAGGAGACTAAACCCTCATGAAAGAGATCCCATAGAGCTCCCTTGCTACTTCCATCATTTGAGGACACAAAGAAAGACAGACATCTATGAAACAGGATCCATCCTTCATTAGACACAAGATTCACTGGTACTTTCAGGAAGGACTTCCCAACACCAGAGTGGTAAGATAAAGATTCCTATTGTTTATATGTCACCAGTCATTGATAGTCTGTTATAACATCCTGGACTAAGACACAGGGATGTGATGAATTTAGCCCATATGGGCAAAGTCATTGGAATTCACAGATAAGCAAGTATAACTCTTAATCTGGGCAATAGCTGCTAATGCAAAGTGCTCATTATCACTTACATTATAAATATTTAAGCACTTTTTCCCTCACTGATACATCGGAACTTAATATTAACCCCACCTTAACACAGAAAAAAGATTGTGATTTTTAAATATCAAAATTGTATGTGAAATGTATTGTACATTACACAATTATTTTCCTTTATTGTTATGAGAAAAATAAGTGTTTTTACTCTGTTAAAAAAAAAGAATGGGAATTTCACAGGGATGAGAAATATACACTGTACAAAAATGAAAAAATAATGTAATATATGTGTAAAAATAAAATTAAAAAAAATAAATTGCATTAACAGAAAAAAAAAGAATGGGTAGCTAGGTTTATATTTCCATGTTCAAGTTAATGTTTCCAGAGGCAGATCAACTAGGTCAAACCTGTAAGATACTATTTCTGAACCCAAAAAAGAATGTTAAAGTTTTCATGGTCAAATTCATTTAAATGTTTGGGTGGGTTATTATAATATAAAGTTGAATTTCATTACATAAACATACAATACATATTTAACAGATAATGTACAATACAGAGAAGACAGGACATCATTTATAGATAATATCTTAATAATAAGTTGAGTTAAATGAAAATGATAATAATGCTAACTATTGTATATTTACTATATTCTGAGAACTGGGGTAAACCTTTGGTTTATTTCATTTAACTTTTGCAGCAATACTAGGAGAAAAGAATATGTGATACATATGTAATCCATTAATTAGTTAAGCCATTTTTTCCACATGACCAAACTGACTAAAGATCAAATTGATGAAGGGAGTCTCCCTGGTGGCAAGGGGTTGAGCACCTCACTGTGGGACTTCTGCAGCCACCACAGCACGAGCTTGATCCTTGGCCAGGGAGAGGACCCACATGTAGCATCAGACC
The DNA here is from genome assembly GCA_019455555.1 of Galemys pyrenaicus. Classification (NCBI taxonomy): domain Eukaryota; kingdom Metazoa; phylum Chordata; class Mammalia; order Eulipotyphla; family Talpidae; genus Galemys; species Galemys pyrenaicus. The sequence continues at coordinate 2,035,595 of JAGFMF010011453.1, read as the reverse complement.
TCTACTGCCTCACCCGCTGCTCCCCTCAGCAGTGTATTTCAGTTGATCTGCCTGTTCTGCTCCCCACTCTGTCTCTGGTAAATCCTCTGACCACACCCGTGCCTCTGGCCTGTACCCCAACTATTGTATGAATAAATAAAATCTTTGAAAAAAAGATAAAATATATGAATAAGGTAAAACATTGTGTGTAGGGGATTCCCCAAAACCAAATGTCTAAAATCACTGTTTCACAATAATATCTAAGAAAAGGGATACAGGATACTTTCATACCAGAAGAAGTAAAGATTAGTTATCATCATTTTCAATGATACCTAAATGTATTCAAAGGAAACTAAACTAATGGTGGGGGATCATTAAAGATAATAGAACACAGCTTCATTTCCTCTTAAATTTGTTGCAAATTGCCATCTTATCTTGAGATTACTCTTGGGGAAAAAAGGGCATACCCTTATCTTTTTTAATTAAATACAAAACACAACAAGTCACATATGTTTTTGATAGACATGATAATTGGGCATGTAGCAGATGAGTGACTCTTTTACATTATTATTAATGATATCATGGATGATTCAGACAACATGACCAAATGTAAAACATTTGTCACTGTTGATACACTCTCTAAATGTATTTTTAATTGATTTGCTGAATAGAAGTGAGATGGAATTTATTTTGCATTGGCCACTTTCCAGATTGAAGGGTGGTGGTCTCTGCAAAAACAGATGTTTCTTGCCCATAAATGGCGAAAGCTGAGTCAAGTTTTCCCAATATAGTTTAGAATCAGAAAACAAAGAATGCTGGTCAAGCAGTCATTGAACTATATTGCTTATAACTCCATATTTGAAGTCAAATTTTGGTGCCATTTATCCAAAAAATCCTTCTTAGAAGGAAAGAAATATCACTTTATACACATACCCACATACACAGTGTGTGTGTGTATATGTATATATATATACATACATACATATATACACGTGTGAATATAAGAACACATGTGAATATGAGAACAACAGGGAGCTGGAAATAGAGTGGTGATTTAGCAGTTCCAAAACACTGAGTCTTAAGAGAGAAATGGGAGAGCCATTCCCAATATATGTAGCAGAGCTTTACATGGCTCAGGGATGACCTGTATCGGGTAAATGGGTTACAGACAAGGGATTGTCTAACAGTCTATTTAAGAAGTAATTGAACTCCCCAAATCCCATGCCTATATCTGTACAAGGTAAGAGTTTATTTCCCACTCTCTAGCAAAACACTGACTAGTGTCTGGAGGGGCTATTCTGTCAGCTTAGCAGGAGGTTAGAAATCTCTTTGCTAGAAACTACAATCTGCCCCCTTCCACACATACACACAAATAATCAAGACTTATTGACACTGGAGGGTGTCCAAGGAAATAACTTTACAGTAAATGTGATCATGAGCATCTCCATAATATGCAAAATTACAACTTGTGTCTTATGGCCCCCCCAATTCATTCTTAAGTACACAAATCAGGAATTACCAGCTATCATTATCACCAGCCATTTTATATTAAGAAAGCATTTAATATGAAAGGTAGATGAAAACAAACAGAAATTTGGAACAAAACTTACAATATATTTACATATTGAAGAAAAACCTTAAGTTTGGGGAAACATTTAATTTTGTTAAATGAATTAACTGAGAGAAGTTTCTTGGTCTTACATAAATACTGACAACTGAGAAAAGACATGATCCGGTGGTTATAACAACATGAGCCAAAACTCCCTGAGAGAGAAGGAAAGAAAAAATGCTTTTGATGGGAACACCCACACCACGTGACTTCCCTCATTATGTGGTAGGTAAAGAAACGAATGAACAAAATAAAATAAAACAAAAAATTTTAGACCTTAAGAATTAGTGGCTACCAGATGGAAAGGGGAAAAAGGTTGGGAAAATTTGGTAAAGAGGCCAACTGTATGGAGACAGGAAGAAACTAGACTTTCAGCAACAAGCATAAGGCAGTGTCTGCAGATGTTGATTTATAAGGTCTTGCACACACAACTTATATAGTGTTGTAACACAATGTTACTTCTTAGAGCAAGGGATAATGCTCTAAGGGTTAAATTAATATCTATGAATTGAGACAAAAATTGTAATAAAAGTATAAATGAATATTGTAATAGAAGTAGCAGATTTAGTAGCATCATTGACACAAACAAGATGATGATGCAACTATAATATCAATAACGGAATGTTTGCGTGGTAGAATTAAAAATGATAAAAAAAAGTCAGCTAAATATTTTCTACAGTGAAAGGACATTCCTATACCAGGAAAAAAGGCAACAAGCAAATACCTGTTATTTAAAAACATAACAATCTCCCTCATGTGAAAAGAAAATGTTTCAAATTATTTTTTTTCTAGAGATCAAAAAATTGGGGATAGGACTTCTTGGGGGGCATACTAATTATGAAATAAAACTTTAAGAACTATATAACTTTTATTTTTATTTATTTATTTATTTTTAAAGATTTATTTATTTATGCATACAAGCACTGGGGCACAGGCCAGAGGTGTGGGGGTGGTGAGAGGATCCACCAGAGACAGAGTGGGGAGCAGAACAGGCAGATCAACAGAA
>JAGFMF010011453.1:1974945-2032938 GCA_019455555.1 Galemys pyrenaicus | reverse complement strand
CCCTGGCCGGCAGCAGGGATCGAACTCGTGCTGCAGTGGCTGCGGTTTGCTTCATAGTGCGTTGCTTAACCCACTGCGCCACCAGGGGAGGCCCAAAAACTATATAACTTTTAAATATAGCTTGCAGAGCAATGCTATGTTCACAATGAAATTATAACTATATTGAGTTTTACATAATATAAAAATAAGAAAGCCGCTTTCACAATCTTTAACCGCATATGCTGATGTAATCGCTTGTCATTTTAACAATTTACCTGCGATTTTGAATCACGTTTTCTGCTTGAAGCCCTCTTGCTACTTCAGCACTGTTTGGAAATGTTGGGTTCCATACCGTGGTCACCACAGCAGGTGGAACAGAAACACCCCAGCATAGAAATAAATATGATTTGCAGTAATCTATATATTGGCTTTCTGTAGAAGGGAGGCTATTTTCTTCAAATTTATTTCCTCTTGGACAAAGCTGAGTAGTCAAGCTGTTGGTTTCAGTCCATAGCACTGTGAATGGAATCTGAAGCCATTAGCTACCCAAGGCTGCCTTTACCCATTTACTTTTTTCTTACTGTAAACCATTTAATAAGTCCTGACTATTTATCATGCTATAACTAATTAAAATTTGGATGAGCTAAAACTTAACTTGATAAATTTTGCATAAGAATAGTTATAGGTGATTGATAGAATATCACAGGCTCTCAATTTGCAAGAATTAAAGTGAACAGAGGAAATCTTATTGGATGGCTGCTGAGTATCTTCTTACAAAGAAGCAATCATATTTTAATCAGCACAGTAACAAGATAAACATGTATTTTACATATAGGCTTGATTCTAATCATTCAACTTAATTTAAAAATCATACTATATTTGGATTGTATTAGTGTCTCCCACAGTTACAGACTACTGTGATATTATGAAACTGACACAATTTCACTATTACTCTGTCTGGCTAATTTTTAGTTTATATTAAGAAGGAATGCAACCCATATTTGATGTCCTATTAATAATATAAATTTTAAAATGCTAATCATATACAATTTTTACTTAGTGTGTTGTTTATAAATAGATTTACTATGAAAAATCACTGATATTTGCCTCTCAGTAACTGTAAAGAATTTCTTTCATGTATGCAGACTCTGAACCTCATAAAAAGTAGGTTTTTACTTTTTACTCAATGAAAGCTTAGCACTTATAAAAGATCACATGCACTTTGACTTAATGAGTTTGTAAAACAAAGGGAAAAGTGACACCTTTAATCACTTTCTTTGATATGTAGATATTTTAAGAAATTATATAACTGATAAGGTCATCCCACAGAGTGTGTGTGTGTGTGCGTGTGTAACCACTAGTTCCCTTTGTATTTAGTCACAGTGTTCATAAACACTTGACGCTGTTTTGATTTTATTTTGTTTTTACTTTTATGAAAGACTGTCAGCACTACTTTTATGAAAGACTGTCTACTGGCATCAGAATCCTGGGGCTATCCTTGATAATGCTCATGACGACAGAGAGAGAAAAAAATCTGCCTCTCCTCACATCAGATGTTGGCCTGAAAGTCACAACCTGTCCATGTTATTCTCCTAAGAAACAAACAATCTCACAAATGTCCACATCAAAGTTACTCCAAGACCATGGCACCATGGTACAAAAAAAGACAACTTAATAATTTTGTATAATAAGCACAGCCAACAACAACAGCTTGCCATACATGAATAAATGGCTAGTACTATGGCCTCTCTCCCACTTAAAGCCTCTGCGCCTGTGTGCACTAGGCCCCTCTGTGTACCTATGTGTGTGCCTGTAAGATTCGGACCAGGCACTCTTGCATGACTGCCTCAGGAAAATGGCCCACATCATAGGCGGCTGGTGACACGTAGGTGGCCCGTGACTGATTGTGTGGTCAGAGTCCAAGATGGTCTGGGAGTAGCTCAAAATTATCCCAATTACCTGGGCCAACATGCCCTCCCCTGTTCCCCCATAGAATTGATTATCACCTTCGAGCCCTTCGAAGTCCAGTTCCCCAGAAAATGAAAGCCCTTTGTCTCCCTGGACCCTGCTTCTCTTGCCATTGTCACACAATCAAGTGTGCTTGCATATTACTGCTAACAAAAAGCAAGAGCACTGCCCACTGGGCAGCAGTGTCTTGCCTTGTAAACCTGCTCCCTAGCTTGTTCCTCAGCATGTCCCTGTGGATGTGCTGTGCACTACCAGAATTTTATGACTCTCAGAAGTACTACTTTACTGCTTACAACTTTTTTCTCATCCCCATCTCCCTTCCCTTTAGATAACATGTATTAGAATATCCAACCTTTCCTGATAGCATCAAATTCAGAGCACTCTCCAGGTCTTTACACCCTTCTCCAATTACCAAACTCCCAATTAGACCAAACCCCAAATCATATAGAGGCTATTTTTAAGCACATTCTTTTTTTTTTTTTTAACATTTATTTACTTACGCACAAAGAACTGAGGTACAGGCCAGAGGCATGGGGGGGGTGAGAGGATTTACCAGAGACAGCGTAGGGAATAGAACAGGCATAGTGATCATAGTGACTGAAACACACTGCTGAGGGGAGCAGCGGGCAAGGCAGGAGAGGTCTGCTGCTCCATGTGGGTCACCTCCCTGGCCAGGGATCAAACTCTTGCTGCAGTGGCTATGGATGCATCATAGTGTGGTTCTTAACCCCTTGCACCACCAGAGAGGCCCCTATTTTTAAACACAATGAGAAATCCCATGGTCCCCATGATATGTGGCCTCCCTTGCTGGGATGATTAATAAATTCAGTTTATCAATAATAAATGCAACAATAAGGAGTTCCTGGCTAGAGGACACTGGCCCTGATGGCAACAGCAACAGCGATGAGAATTCATTTCACTACAGACACTGCCCTCACTATTTCTCATGGAAGACTCGTCCTCCTCCTCAGGACAGTAGCTGGCAATGCTTCCCAGTGCAGGTGATTATTAACTAGAGATATGCATCGCTCCACTCCAATTTCCTCCATATCTGCATAATAATGGTTCCTGAATAACAAACTACTCCCAAACTCAGAGGCTGACATGACATTATTTTATTTCTAACCACTGAGTGTTGGAATTAGTTGGGGATCAAGTGAACTAAACTGGACTTGTCTGGTGGTGTCCGTTTTAAGATGTGAGTGAAGGGACCACAACCTACCATAAGGAACACTTCTTGTGCAAACTACAGATCCACGAAACAGTGGCACACCATACAAATACATCTAGAGACCTTGCTTTCTCCACCTCTGCTAATGATCCATGGGTCAAAGCAAGGCACAGGATAATTCCAAAGTCAAGAAGCAGTGGAGTACATTGCCCATTAGTGGTAGGAAGAGCAAAGTTTATGTGACAAAGGATGTTGAAGTAGGGAAAGTTGGAGACAGGACCAATAATTCAACCTACCAAAAGATCTCCATAGAGAGGCTACCTTTATGTATAGATCTTCCTCAGTCACCCTACTCAAAACTATAGCTCCTCTAACCCCACCCCTTGCTTAACCAAACTTGATTTGTATTTACCGGACTTACCACTCTCTGATCTATGTATGTCAGAGTATGTCTTATTGTTTAGGTTTGTTTGTTATCAGACATACACCTCCACACCCTCCCCCCACAGTATACATGCATGCGCACACACACACACACAAATGTAACTTCCAAGTGATGCAAAGTTTGATTTGCTTTGTTTATTGCTGTGTACACAGAACTTAGCATTTATCTGTTCTTTATTAAGCACTTCCCTAAATATTGAGGATTTAGGAATTATAAAGCCAAGAGAAGGTCACACATAGAAACATTTTGCTAACCCTGATTCTTCAATAGGTAGTTAATAATATTCCTTTGTTGGCCAAAGATGGCAACCATTGGAAATCTATAATGACAGTATTTCACAAGCCATATGTGAAGTGAGAAAGAATGCTGCTATAGGAATATACTCTGATATACTACCACTCAAGTGAAATGTGCATTTTAAGATGATAAAGTTTAAAGATATCTGTTAATTAAAAGATGGCTCATATTTTATTTACATGTTTCCATTGTAGAACTTATTATGAAGAAATAACTGATCATTGACCCAAATCCAGCAGGACATGAGTAGAAAAGTAAACCCAAATTTTAAAGATTACCAACTAAGATCTTTGTCTGATATAGGAGTCAATTTATACTGATTTTTCTCATTATATCTGATTATCTTCCTCTTCTTAATGACCATAAAGACCATTTACTTCTGGAGACTGCATTGAAAAATGCTGATATGTATATTATCATACATTCTGCAAACAGTAATAATTTTACTTCTTCTTTCCCTATTTGGATACCTTGTGTATCTTTTTCTAGTCTTATTGCTCTGGCCAGGACTTTCAGCATTATATTGAAGAGCAGTGGTGAAAGAGGGCATCCTTGTCTTGTTCCAGATCTTAGGGGAAAGGCTTTTACCTTTTTGCCACAGAGAAATGCAAATCAAAAGCACTATGAGATACCACCTCACCCCAGTGAGAATGGCACATTTCAAAAAAAAATTAGCAATAACAAATGTTGGCAGGGATGTGGAGAAAAAGGAACTCTCTTACACTGCTGGTGGGAATGCAAGCTGGTCCAACCATGATGGAAAGCAGTATGGCGGTTCCTCAATCTACTTAGAATGGAACTTCCATATGATCCAGCAATCCCACTCCTAGGAATATACTCAAAAGACACAAAAACTCTGATTCAAAAGAATACCTGCACCCCTCTGTTTATAGCAGCACTCTTTACAATAGGTAAGACCTGGAAACAACCCAAATGCCCAAAAACAGATGAGTGGATCGGGAAGCTGTGGTACATATACACGATGGAATACTACTCAGCAATCAAAAAAGAAAAACTAACCGCATTCATAGGAACATGGATGGAACTGGAAGGCAAAGAAGTCAGTGAAGAAGTCAGAAGGCAAGAGAAAAATACCAGATGGTTCCTCCCCTAGGAGGAATATAAGGGAACCAAATAAAGATCAAGGAAAGGAATAAGGACAATAATAATAAGAAGAAGAAAGAAACAAAAACCAGAAATGAAAAGACAAGGACAAACTGGGGATACTTGGTGGGGAGGGAAGAGGGGAAGGGTTGAGGGCAGATGGGAGCACGGGGGACTGAGGTGATGGTGCACTGGTGATATGGTGATGGGGAATACATGGGGATTACAATTGATGTCAAATATATATATAAATTAAGGAAAATTTTAAAATAAAAGAAAAATGCTGATAACTCCTACACTCATATGCTAAAAAAGTAAAACTGCCTAGTGAATTTGACAGTGAATAACTTTTTTTCCTAAAATTTGTTGAAATATTTTTCTTAAGAGACAGATTACAGGTCTAGATACACTGAAGAATTTGCAGTAATATTTTGCAGTCTTGCTGAAAAATACTGATTTTTAAAAATTGCATCATTAATATACAAAGGAGAATAAGTATAACAAAGATGGAAAATTTATTTTTAGAAAATAAAAATACTATCAATCCTAAAATCAACATATTAAATCTAGTTGGGTTTTGACACTTTGCTAATATTTCAGAGAAAGATATTTCAATAAAACATTTGAATGACCCTTTAAACTATGTCTATATAATAACATCCACATATTTGAAAATATATTTATATGATGTATATAAGCAGCATTTTTTTTTCATTTTATGTCCAAGTTTCTTGGTACCAATAAAAGTTTTAAGACTGATTTTGGATTGTGCAAAAGATACTGAAATACAGGATCAGAGTTAGGTTTTAAAATTACTAGGGGCCTCCCTAGTGCCCCAAGGGGTTAAGTCACAGCACTATGAAGCAGCCACTACAGCAAAGTTCAATCCCTGGCCAGGGAAGTGACCCACATACCACAGCAGATCTCTTCTGTTTCTCCCACCTTATCTGTTCTCTACTCTGTTTCTGGTGAATCCTCTCACCCCCACACTGGCCTGTTCTTGTATGCATAAATAAATCTTTAAAAAAATAAAAGTTAACTGAGCAATGTCAAATACTCCATTATCAAATCCCTGTGAAATATTTACCCATCTACTATTCGAATATTCCAAGGATGGGGAACTTACTATTTCCCAATACACTCTGTGCTAGTATCGACAACCAATTACAGGAAAAGCCTTCATATTCTTCATATTATAGGAAAAGCCTGCATATTCATGCAATAAGATGCAATAAAATTCTCTTCTATTGGTAATGATTCCCAAAGCACATAATCAAAATATTTTGGAATTGGGGTTCCAAAAGTGGAACTTTCAAAAGTCCCCTGAAGGGCCTCCCCTGGTGGCGCAGTGGGTTAAGCAACGCACTATGAAGCAAACTGCAGCCACTTGCAGCACGAGTTCCATCCCTGCTGCCGGCCAGGGAGGGGGACCCACATGGTGCGGTGGACCTCTCCTGCTGTGCCCGCTGCTCCCCTCAGCAGTGTGCTTCTGTTATCTGCCTGTTCTGCTCCCCGCTCTCTGTGGTGAATCCTCTCACCCCCCCGACACCTCTGGTCTGTGCCCCAGTGCTTGTATGCATAAATAAATAAATCTTTAAAAAAAAAAAAGTCCCCTGAAGTCATATGATTGCAAAGTTTTATAAAGTTTGTTCCTAAAATATTTAAACAATATTATTTAGCCCTCTTTTTAAAATTGCAGAAACAGATCCAGAAAGGGGGTAAAAAACATGTTGGCAAAATTATGATCAATAAAAGGAGCTTAGACTGAAAATTAACATTTTAAATCATGAAGACAACAGTTCAGCTCTCAAATTAAACAAGAATCATAACTTGGGTGTCTACACCTACAAATTTATGTGTATACTATTTATAAAATATGTAAAACAGAATTTTATTTGTTATTCACTCATTTATTAAAAAAACCCTTTCTTGAACATTTATTAGGTTCCAGAGCTTTTGTTAGGCACCTAAAAACTCAGAGGGTCAAACTTATTAAAATCAGGGTACAAAATAGATGAACAGAGAAATATTTTGTTATCAATCTCATTAAAGAGATACAGGTACAAATTTGACTTTTACTAATGGGCAATAATGATAGTTGCTGTGACATCTGAGACTGAGGTTGAGATTCATTTGTTGGCAAATGAATTGCTAAAGGCAGTGGTATGGAAAATTGTTGCAGAGCTAAGTGAAGCCCTGGAGATTGAACCACAGTATTAGGTTCTACTCAGTTGAGCTAATAGGCACAGACTCCAGCACTAGCTCTTGTTAATACCTGCAATTTTCATCTAGTTAAATGTGAGCCAGACAAACATGGTCTGAAAAATACACCTCAGTGTAATATGTAGGTATTAATTTTGTTAATTTTGAGATACAAAATTAGATAGTTCTTTGTTTTGCCTTTTGACATTAATTAGTTTTTTAATACATTATTCACTGTATTTGTTACTTTATTTGGAGAGATAAGTAAAGGTGGCAAATGCTGACAATGGCCAACATTTTCATTTAGACTTCCTGAAAATTACAAATCAAATCGATTGGCATTCCATCTCCATGTTACTTCAGAAGGCCCAGAAGGGAACTCTCTCAAGCAATAGTTCTTTATTACTTTAAAAGGAGAAAAAATAGATGTTTAATATATCTGAAATAGTTATCTTATAAAAGTCTTTCTCTTAGATGAGGCTGTTCTAGTAATAATTTGTGCTACATAATGGGCTATTTGAAGACTAATTAGCTATGTAGAAACCATGTGTTTGGGGTTGCTGGATCTGGAATTCACAGTTGCTTACATTTTTCTTAATATGCTGGTACATGATCTGTTTTAAGAGAACACCCTTGGACTCCATTACCAAGAAGAAATGAGTAATTTTGTAAATGTGCCATTTCCTGGGGTAGGTAGCTTTGATTAGATATTTCTTAATTAATATCAGTTGTCTGCTTCTTTATTTGGGGTGAGATGACCAAATAAACTTATTTACATGATAATAATGCTGGAGAATGAAATTTTCAATACTGAGCATAAACTTAAGTTACTCCGTTCCCAGCTACTCTGTAATATTTTCTTCACCTTATTGGGGATCCAGAATATTATCCATAATCCTGCCCCTCTTAATCTTGCAATTCTGAATTGCAATGGTTCTGTTTAAATATCTGCTAGATTGGAAAACCAGTGATATTTGTAAACCAACCACTATTGTCCAATAAATTGGTAAAGATCAAAAGGTAATAAACCTTTGTATCAGGAATCAACAATTATCATGCTAGACTCAAATTAATTTAAATTACCCTTACTCGATATTTGAGTATCAAGGTACTACATTACATCCTTTTCTTCACTAGCATCTTGCTGTTGCATTTGTGTTCCTTCTATACAGGCTGTCCATTTTGACCTTAGCCCACCAAACTCCTACTCAGATTTTAAGTCCTTCCTTAAATGTCAAACACACAGACAAGCCCGTTCTGATTACTTATGGCATAACTGGTAGCATTTCCCAATGAGATATAACAGAACTCTCACACAGTTGTATTGCATTTAATTACATCTGATCTGTATCTGTTATTATCTGCAAGATTATTCTGAGCATTTCAAAAATTAGGACCATGATATAGTCAGTTTTATCTAACATCTAGAAAAAGTCTACCATCTAGGCAGCAGGCACGAAATTACTGTTTGCTCAATGGGTAAATAAAAATAATATTCTGAACATCTTAAAATCTGTTTTTTCTCTGAAATGATTTCTGTCATTAAATCAGTGTTTTAATTTACTCTGATTCCCCTTTTTTTAATAACATCTCTTAAATTAGAAAGTGAGCAATTTAATATTAATAATTGGTGAATGTGTATATAAATGCATCCACATTTCTAGAATAGTTATTGACAATAACCATCATATACAGTGGCCACATATAGATGTTCATTTATTTTCCAACTATAGATCTACTGAGTGATTATTTCAGAATCTATACTAAACGTTGAGGCTACAATGGTAAACAAAGCAGACAGTCTCTTCTTTTATAAAGCTAATCTAGTGAGAGGTACTTTAGACAATAAAATTAGTGTAATGCCAGAAATGAATATCACAAGGTAAGAGAAGATGGAACTTACAACTACTTAAGGTGTTAGAAAGTTTCTGTATGGAGGTAACATTTAGGCCAGAATGACAGAGCCAGTAGCTGTGTAGTTGTGCTGTAGTAGAGGACAGTTCTGCCTTACCTAACTCTGCTTTAGTCAATGATAAATGACGGTGATCTCAATGAACTGCACTGTGTATCCTAAGGATATAACACATATAGCATCTAGGTTTGAGTAATTACACTCTATAATGTTCGCATCACAACAATATTACCTAAGGATGCATTTCTCAGAAAGTATCCATGTTTAACTATAGTAAATAGCACTGCAATAAACATGAGAATGTACATTTACCTTAGAATTGGTGTTATTGTATGGAGACAATCTGCAGGAGGTGAGAAGGGAACAGGATCAAAATAGAGGTGGGTAGAGTACAAGAGACTATTAGGGTGATGGTACATGGGTAAGGTGGTAGAAATTTCGTGGAGACTGTACATGAGAAAACATACACTGTACAAAAATGAAGAATTATGTAAAAAGTATATAAAATAAAACAAATAGAATTAGTGTTTTTGAATTGTTTTGGTACATGGCTAGGAGTAGAATTACAGGGTAGAATGGCAGATCCTGGCTTAATGTTTTGAGTCACCTCCACACTGCTTTCCATAAAGGTCGGGTCAGTTTGCATTCCCAGCAGCAGTGCAGGGAATTCCCTTTCTTCCATGAACTCACCAGCACAATCGTCTTTTCAATACGGGCCATTTGTAGTCTGTGGTGAAATATTGGGGAGTTGGTATTGGGTGTGCTATGGTGATAGTACCTGATGAGGGTACTCCAGTATCACCTCAGTTAAAAATAATTAGCAACAACAACAACAGAAAAATCCATGTTGTTAAGTAACCACAACTGTATTCTGGGCAGGGGGTATAGACTGAATCTGAGTTCTGAGGTGAGAAAGCATTCAGCATTTCAGGGACTGGAGAGAGTGTTTTGCGGTCACAATGTAGTATAGGGATGTGGTTTTGATGAGGCTAACAGTTAAAGATGTGCTGGATCATCACTGGTGGCCTTAACAGTGAAGTCTAGACATATTAAAAAAAAAAGGTAGAGTCTGGCAAGTTTAGGGCAAAAATCTTGGTGTGACCCAACTTGCGTACTGAATCTTTTTTGCTGAGTGGCATGAAGAAGTTGGAAGGAAGAACAGAAATTGTCAGAGAAATATATTGTGCATTTTCCTACTAAAGGCAAGAACTGGTCTAAGTACATTGGTCTAAGATTTAGAATGGTTAAAATAAAATAGAGAAAGCAAGGTATCATGATTGAACATTCTAATTCCAGATTACAACGTAGGATATCTGCTATTAACATGATGGCTAGTCTGGCATAAGTGCTACTAAAATCATACCTTTGATCTTAAATGGTTCTATGAGCTTTTTTCATTTTAGTTATGTGGACCCTCATATCTAGTCATGTTCAGCTAATTCTGGATGGGATAGCATGGCTGGGTAGGTGCAAAATTCCATCTGTGAAAGAGAGACAATTCTTCACAGCATATTTATTAGAAATTCATGCAATTATTCCTTTAGCACAGGGATTGGAGGCATATTCTGAAGGGAGCAGAGTAATTATTTTAGACTGTGCCCCTTGTGCTTTCACTACAAATACTCAGATGCACAGCTGCAGCACCAGTGCAGGCATAGACAGTATGTAAACGAATGGGTATGGCTATGCTCCAATAAAACTATTAATAAAACAAGTAGGAGTCTGTTTCTCAGATTCTCCTTTGCATTTCTCTGGTTTAACATATGCACAGTGTACTTACAGGAACCAGGCTTGTTTCAGTTTAGAACATTATTACTGATACCACACATTGTGCTCATAGCTACATCAAAATTAGTGTTATTACCTTGCTGAAAGCTGAAGCCAACATACATAAATGTAGAATGATTTTAAGAACAGAATAACAGATCCTTAAAACCATCATGATCCAGTTTTATCAAGGAGCCTGATTTGTTTTCCTATTTCAGTTTACTCCGAGTACTATACTTATTTAAACACCCCATCAAATACTTATTTTTGTATTCATTCTCTGCTTCTTTTATCTACCCTTTGACAGTGATTTCGCCTATACCCTATGATGTCAGAGATACTAGTTTTTACATATATGATAACACTGATATTGTGTTAAAAGCACACTTAAATACAAACATTTCTCACTTAATTTATTATTTTCAACACTTTATTTTAGAGCAAGTGTAGAGTCACGGCCGAATTAGGTAGAAGGAAACATGTCTCCCCTCTTCCCCTATGCCTCCCAATAATCAAACTCATTTCCTTCATTTTGCATTTAGAAGCATCATCTCATCAAACTGTTTGCCTTTTTCCTCTGATCATTTTGTCCTGATCATTAAAATTTGTAAATTGAATGTCCATTTTAATATTTTCTTTATAGCACGTTTGCCCAATTAAAACAAAAACAAAAACAAACTCTGCTAAGTGTTAACATTTGGAAAATCTTGCTGATACCCCTTATCTTTTCTTACATTCTCTAAGAGTCAGTATATGTTATAATAACAGGGTTTTGGTATGAGACTGTATAGGAAGCCTGAATTTCTACAAAATTTTCTATCTTCTTTTCACTAGTAGACTATCTTGAAACAGCCCATTCCTACAAAGTTCCTGGAGGAGGATATCTTTCCTATTTTTCATTTGTTCAAACGTTTCGACGATCTAAAAATGTAATTGAATGACTACTACTCTTATTTTCTTATTTCAGAGGTTTAGACTGCCAAGAATGAAAGATCCAAAACCACTGTCTATGTAGCAAAGAGAATTGAGACTTGAAAACTAAACATGATTGCCTCGAGGTTTTCAAATTGCCTCAAGGTGCCAGGATATTTCATAACCACTGATTAAAAATTCACCTTTGAAGTGTAAACTATGCCCAAGTGCAGCTGGACAGAAATTAAAAGTGCACTGCTCTCCTTTATGGCAAGTGCAGAGAGTCACGGACAACAGATGCCTTGTCACACATGCAAACTCCTCATTGTTCCCCAACTCTTAGGACTGAGTGACTCTGCCTGCCATTTGTTCCAGACCAAAGACTTGAAGGCCAGACACTAATGTCTTTTAAATTTCATCTGATTAATATCCCTCAGCAGCAGATTTGTCACTTCCAAAGACTCCACATGTTGTTCTCCAAGGCAAACCTACTCGACACTGATCTGGAGGAGAAATAAGGCATGCTGAAGAAATACCATTAGATTCTAATGTGATTGAAACTCAGTAATCCTCATGGCTGGAAATTAAACATTATGTTCCTAGGGCAGAGACAGGAACTAAAAATTTACCTCTTTTCTTTTGCAAAGTCTGAATTCATTAAGGAAGGTGCTGCTGCCAGTGAATCATAAATAATGCGTTAGGTGATGTAGATGCTGTACCAAATGAGCCTATTTTACTGTTTCCATACAATTTTTGAAGGGAAACAAGATCCAGTTTCTAATTTGGCCATGTTCTGAAAAAAGCAAGCCATCATTTCTTTTTTATTTTTTTTATTCCCTTTCCTTAATGTTTCAAGGTCTCTATTCTATCCTCTCAGCAAAATGTGTTTTGTAAGATCTTAAGCTGGAAAACTCTCCAGCCTTAGAAACTATGTTTTCTCTTTCATGGGTGACCTTTGACCTTGAAGTGAAAATGGAAGTTATTCAGTCACCTCTAAATGCCATAAAGACTTATCTTTACAAAACTCAATTTTGCCTCTTGATATTACTAAAATACAAATTATTTAATGTCAGTGAATATGAAGGAAGTAAAAGTCAATGTCCTGGAACTCTTGAGGCACTTTTCTTTCTTAAGCTCACCTATTAAACATTTCTTTGAAAAGATAACAGAAAAGCATTTTTTTTCTATTTTAATTACCAGATTCTCAGGCTGTAGATAGAATACAAGAAATCCGCTAGACTAGCTACAGAAATATAATGTCAGCCACAAGTGTGGGTAATATATATCATTTTATATTTCTAATAAATATTATCAAATAATATTTTTTATCTGATCCAATATAGCAAGGTGATTACAGTGATTACAGATTAAAATATGTGATTTTTTAACATTTTTAATACATTTACATGAAAAAGCAACTGTTTTATTGAGATTAAAATATGTAATCAGTACCATCAGTGAATAAGACAGCTACTTGTCTGATAGCAGGTCTACAATTCCACTGGGTATTCCACACTTCCTGCATGCGTGAATCTGGACGAGGCACATTTCAATCGTCCAGTGACGCCTGTGACTGGTGCTACCAAATTGGGTCACACAGCTGCAGTGTATTTGCAGAAACACTTGGAACAAAACCTAGTCTTTTATATCTATCTTTGTTCTTCCAACTATTCTTTCTGCTTTTCTTTTGTTTTAGTCACCAAATTGTACACCAAACTGATCTTTATCATCCTTCAAATTAGTAAAAGACACTGCTGGGATTATAAAGTTTTAACAGAAAGGAATGCATTCTAAGACAGATATTGAATGCATTATTATTGACATTACAGGGCCATCAAGTTTTCTTTTAATTATAATGTTTTTGTTTTCAAATCTACCTGGAATGAAAATTATGTTTGTCACTTCTTAGTTAATACATTTCAGAAAGCTAATGTGACTCACTAAGTTTCAGGTTCTCCACTCTAAGATGGAGAAACAATAGTCCACATAGGTTGGTTTAAGAATTCCATGAACTCAGACTTACACACCGAGTACGGGGCTGGCACGTTATAAGCACCTACTGGGCACGTGTGTTGTTCTCCATGTGTTGTCCACACTTGGATAGCACAGGAGCACAGGTGCTATGCTTGTTTGATTTCGTTATTTATCATGAGATGTAGGAAGGATGTAATATGCTACTCCAGTTCACAGATATGTTTAGCAAAAAGCACTTTTATTTAAGTTATTCCTCTGCTCAAAAGCAATCCTCACTGATTTGATTATTTTAATTTTACCCATCTTCCAAAAGTAAGATTTTTCTGACTCAAATTTTCCACTGCTTTCTTTAAGAAATTCAACTATATAACAAGGTTTATGGTAACTCCTGACCCAACAACAGCTGATGATAATGCTAAGTCAAATTTTACTCTTATTTTTTTGAAAGAGAAATTACTATTTTAATCTATATGTAAGTTCTCAATTCAACTAATTTGAAATGTTTTCCTGATTTTGCTAGAGGAATAGAAATGTACAGAGTAATCTATCTTTGTATCTTCTAAAATTATTTTTGCTATTTTTAGCTAATTCTACTTTTATTACCATTCTACTTAGCACCCACAGTCATCTTTTCAAAACCATACATCAGATTATATCCCTTAGAAGACACTTCACATTACTTTCAGAATGAAACCTGAGCTCCCTAAAAAGTTTCATTGATCACACTGTCCAACTGAACTCACATAAGCCATGTTTGCTTCCTTCCCCCATTCATCCACATGGATCTCCATTCCCTGTTTTGCCTTCTAATCTCTACGCTGGATGTTCAGTGAAGACATGTGTATTGGCTATCTTCTTTACCTGAGTTGGAATGCTCTATTCTCTCTTAATTAGCATACTGTTCTTATTTCAAATGTTACTCCTCAGAGAAATTCTCTGACCAAACAACCTAAAGAAACAACCTAATTAAAACGTGAATCAACCTATCCCCACATCACATCTTTTTCTACCCTATTTTTGTCTGCTTTATTGCTACTTTCATAATCTGAGATTCATGGGTATCTGTTGACCTATTTAAGGGATTCATCCTTCTCCCTGTCCAATTAAGAGTAAATCCCTGAGAGGAAAGATCATGCCTATCCTATTTACCACTGAATCTCCATACCTAGTGGATTTTGTTGAGTAATAAATACATTTCTTACAGAAGAACAGAGCTGATCTGGTTGGTCTCACTTGTGGACATCATAAAAGGTCACACTACAGGGGATAATGATTTCCAAGATAATAAAAGACCTAGCAAGCATGGAGGTAACAACAGCCACATCTTATCCTTGCTTCCATACAACACCATGGATATGAACTGAAGGGCTCCAGTAGTCCAGGATAACTATTTATGTGCATTCAAATAGTCTTCTTTCTTTTTTCAGTGGCATCAGCTGGTCTGAGACTATTTGCTCCAAAATATGATACTGAGTTGCAGAGAAAAGCCCTGGACAATAAAATATACTGGAAGAAGATAGAGCAGTTGTAAACTGAGGCTTTAGGTAAGTGAAACTGAATAAATGGTAAAATCCTCTGAGCTTTATGTACTGAAATGATTTAAGTCACATAGTGCATTTGAAGTGCTCTAATTAAGAGCAGTCTATAAGATCAAACATTTTACTTTATATCATCTTTCTGACTCCTTTTACTCAAATTTTAGAAGTTATCTCCTAAAACTTTATTCTCAATGGATTTGAGTAATGGTGGAAGATAAGTTCCAGTCAATTAAAATCATCTAGAAGATTTAGGTTACCTTAAACTGAAAACCCAGACATAAAGCTAGATGTATATGGACAACTAAACTATGACAAAGGAGCAAAGAACATGCACTGGAACGAGAATAGTCTCTTTAATAAATGTTGCTGGGAAAACTGGACCACTACCTGCAAAAGAATGAAACTAGATTACTACTTCACTCCATACACAAAGATCAACTCAAAATGGATAAAAGGTCTGAAACCATACAATACATTAAAAAAAAAGGCAAAAAATTAATACATGGTATGTATCTCAGTAACATCTTTAAAGACACATACCCAAAAACAAAGAAAGTGAAGGAAAAGATAAACAGCCAGAACTAAAATCAAATTAAAAGACAACAATCAAGATGAAGAGACACCCCATTTATGAGGAGAAAATATTTGCATTCTACAAAACTGATACGAGGCTGATGTCAAAGGTCAACAAAAACAAAATAATGAATCTAGTCAAAAAGTGGGCAGAAGAGCTGAAAAAATACTTCTTCAAAAAGGAAATGCAGATGGCCAACAAGCACATGAAAAAAATGCTCAACATCACTTATAACCAGGGAAATGCAAATCAAAATCACAATGAGTATCACCTTATGCCGGTAAGAAATGCCTTCTTTTAAGAATGCAGAAAATTATAAAGGGAAGCGCCACTAAAACAGGATGACATCGCTTGAAATATTTCCCAAATGCAAAGACAAACAATTTGGCCTTTGGAAAATAACTTCCCCAAACAACTCTTCCTAGTTACTGACAGCCTGTTAGACATGTCTTGGTAAGTAAGAAGATATAAGATTACATTAGTTTACCATTTTGTAATAGGCAATGTGGGAAAATCCTCTGTGAGGCTGCAGAGTCTCTACTTGTCCTTTCTCCTCTCCTTAAGTTGTCTCCCCTAAGATATTCACAGGGTGTTAGCCACTGTGCCAAGGGACAGATTATAAAGGTTTATATACAGTTTTTTCTTCCTGTATGTAAGTTGAGGAAGAGAACTAATCATTCAAGTAGTCATTTCAATCATATGAAAGAAAGGATAAACTATGATTAATGAGAAAACCTTCAGCCAAGAAAGTAAAGGTTCCATTCTAATATGAAAATTGCTAGAAATTTGCAAAATAAAACTATATCCATTTTAAAATGATGCCATTTTGTCAATATGCACAAAGGCATTCTTAAAAGTAAACCCATACAGAACATAGATAATATTTCATGGAATATTTACTAAAACAGATTTCAGGAAAACACCACATTAAAAGTCATTTTCTCCTCCATTTATATGGTTCAAAAGAATGAAGAGGATTATCTCCTAACTTTCCAAGCCTGTGTTCAGCCATCCTTTAGACTGAAATATGGCTCTGTTTGCAAAGACAGAGCCAAGGACAAAGCACCTGGTCTGAATTCTATCGCAGTTCTCAAGGTCCCAGTTATGGGAATATTTATCTATTGTGCCCTTCCATTATTTTAAGCACAGGCACCTTTGGAAGGTGTTAATGACCAATCCAAATTTTTGTATTACTCGTCAGGTTTTTGTTTGTTAGCTGTAGCAATGCAGTACAATATTTAAGCACATGGGACTTGGAAGTCACACAAGCTAGCACTGGAATCACAGCTGCATTGCAAACAGCTGTGTGATCTAGCTCAGGGTAATTAAAATGATTTGTCAGTTGCTTTAAAAAGTGGGGGTAGTAATGGAAAGTGATTTGAAGTTGGCTATAAGTATTTGAGAGATCATATATTTGAAGTAGTGACAATAATGCCAAGGTTATAGAGTGAAGTCCATAAATTGCAGTTTTGTGAAAAAAAAAAAATTGAAGTATAGCATATATGCAGAGAAATGCAAAAATTACACATTTAAAGTCTCTGGTAAATTTTGACAAAACATACTCCAAATAATTTTATCCTTTTTATTATCACCATAAATGCTTTTAAAGTTCATATGAATGGATTATGGATTATATACTCCTTGGGTCTGGGTCTTTTCATAAAACCCTATGCTTATGATGGATGTTCATGTTATTGGAAGTAAGAATGGGTCTTTAATTTTCACTATTTATAATACTCCTTTGCAATATATATAAAACATAATTTTGTTTTTTTGTATCATTAGTGGACATTAGCATGACTTCCAATTTTGTATTATTGTAAGAGGCACTTATGTTAACATATTTTTCTATGTCTTTTGGTGTCTCTATATATACATTTCTGCTAGTATAGAAATGGACTCACTATATCACAAATTACACATATATTATGTATAAGTGTATATTTTACAAGAGTTTTCCCAAGTGATTATACCAATACATACTCCCAACTAGTATGAAAATTCTAGTTTCTCTATTCCTTCACCAATATCTAGTGTCAGCAATCTTTCTCATTTAATCATCTACCTATGTACAGTTGATGCGCAATATTTCTGTATGTTAAAAGTACAATTTGATGCATGTTGACATATATGTACGTGGCTACAATGACCCTTGAACAACATGGGGTTTGGGAGCTCGGATCACTGTACAGTCAAAACTCTGCATCTAACTTTTGACTTCTTTAAAACTTAACTACAGTCATCCCTGATATCTGTATTGGTTTCCAAAGTCCATGGTAGCTCAAGTCTTTCTTTCCCTTCTTGTTTTAAGATTACAGAGAACAAATCATTTATCATTTCCCAGGTAGTCTTTTTCCTTTTATTTTTCTTTCAATTGCAGAAAAATAGTAATTGCAATTGGCTATTAAATCTACTTATTTCTAAAAACTTTAAATTGCTTATCTGACCTTCACTGAGACTATCTTACTCAAAGTTTCAGAGTTTAAAGGATTACCTACTGTTTTAAAAGGAGAAGAATGTTCTGACCTTTCTTCCTTCTGTAACTCCTGATTGGAGGTTATA
Organism: Galemys pyrenaicus; assembly: GCA_019455555.1. Taxonomy (NCBI): domain Eukaryota; kingdom Metazoa; phylum Chordata; class Mammalia; order Eulipotyphla; family Talpidae; genus Galemys; species Galemys pyrenaicus. Next base: position 2,014,533 of record JAGFMF010011453.1, on the reverse strand, counting down.
CTTTCTCTAGTGCTTGTGACAAAACCAATAAAAGAACTTCACTGTAGGTGACACCAGTGGACACAAGAAAAGGTCTGAACATGCTCTAGATTCAGGTGTTTCTATATGTACCAACATACACAATCTACAAAAAGCTTATAACTGCAGTATTAAAAATTTTAGAAGTCACCCACATTCATTGGCAATAATTTTTCATATTCTTATTGCCGAGTATTTTATGGAAGACAATTATAATGGAGGAATGAAGTTTTTTTGTTTTCATCAATAATGTGATTGTTCAAAAAAGAAAAACTAGATGCATTCATAGGAACATGGATGGAACTGGAAGGGATTATGATCAGCGAAATAAGTCAGAAGGCAACAGAAAGATACCAGATGGTTCCTCCCCTAGGAGGAATATAAGGGAACCAAATAAGGATCAAGAAAAGGAATAAGAACAATAATAATAATAGTAATAATAGCAATAAAGACACAAAAACCAAAAATGAAAAGACAAGGACAAATTGGGGACACTTGGTGGGGAGGGGGAGAGGGTTGAGGGCAGATGGGAGCACGGGGGACTGAGGTGATGGTGCACTGGTGAAATGGTGATGGGGAATACATGGGGATTACAATTTATGTCAAATATATATAAATTAAAGGGAAAAAATAGAATAAAAAATAAATAAAATAAAATGAGGAGCAAAACAAATAATGTGATTGTTATTTTGTTAAGAGTTTCTGGACCCTTTCTTTAAAAAAAATGGAGACAGGAAATGATGACAGGAGTCTTTTATAGTACTGAAATAGTTCTCCATCTCAATAGCTATATTGTCCATCTCAAGAAATATAAAGACATCCTCTTTAAACTTAGAGAAGCCATATATATTGCAGAGAAGAACAAAAAGAAATTGACACATAAAACCACCATTAAATGTGTATATTACCTCACACTTGTCTGTCTGTCTGTCCATCTACCCACCTACCCATCCATGGATCCATCTATTTGAGCTACATTAAGAATGTGAGAGATAACCTCTTTGTATTCCATGTATCTTATTTATCCTCTTTCCAGGGACAACTGTGATGAGTTTAGCTCTTATCCATGTTTGTAAATGTTGCTAAATTTCGGTTTCTAGAACAATATCTAGTATAGTTTATTTTTCTTTATTTACAAAATGTTATTGACTAAAAGTTATTCAATTGTTACCTCATTTATTTCCAACTTAATAAAAGAAATGGGAAATGGAGAGATAGATGCCATGAATATTAAAATTATTCATTCTGTATTAAATGTAATAAAATGGAAGAGACTGGTCACAAAGTACACTCAGGAACACTGCAGCAAAGCACATTAAATTTGCATAAACTAAACAAAGCTCCAGGAGTGGAGACATGGGCAAACGAAGCACATGTGTTATATTTACTGACACAGAAAAAGAAGGAATGTGCTCAACTCCAGGCCACAGTACACATTAAAAAAGTTAATGTGGTTCTTCTTACATTAAAAAGCATATTTTAGTTTCCAGCAATAGTATATTATTTATTTTTCAAAATATTTATTGAAGGAAATCCCCCCCTTAGTATTAGATAAATAGAATATATAAATCCTCCAAATAATTAAACCATTATAGAATGTTCATATTGGGGCCTCTCTGATGGCTCAAAGGATTAAGTATCAGCACTGTGAAACTACCAGTAGCCACTGCAGCATGAGTTCGATCCTGAACCAGGGAGGTGGCGCGCCAGACCTCTCCTATCTCACCTACTGCCACCCTCAGTAGTGTATTTCAGTACATTTGCCTTTTCTGCTCCCCACTCTGTCTCAGATAAATCCTCTCACCCACCTGTATTTTTGGCCCACACCCCAGTTCTTACGCATAAATAAATCTTTAAAAAAATCTTAGAATGTTCATGTCAGTTGTTCTAAAGCAGATAACAATGTTTGATTTCTTCAAACCATGTAAACTAATGAGCATTTCCCACACAGCTAGTATTTGCCAGTGAGCAACAGGGATGTAACAGCATAAAAACAGGGAAAGCTTTTCTCCCAAGAGTTAATATTTTAATGTAGTAAGAGTGATGATAAACAAGCACATCATGTCTCAGTTGGTATCATATGCTATAATGTGAAAGGAATGAGTAGTTGAGTGTCCTATTTAAGTGGAGGCACTCCCCCGAGGAAGATGATTCAGATAACAGGAGTTTTGAGTTAAAATTTTAAGGAATTGATGGAATAAGCCATACACTTTATATATATGTAATTATATATATTGTGTATATATATAATTATATATATATACACACATACAACTATAAATGAGGAAGTGGAAGAAATTGCTAAGATAAGTAACAAGAATCTGAGGCAAAAAAAGAAAACAAGTAGGTTTTCTAAGATAAACCCTTAGGTCCTGTTTCAATCCCTTTGACAATTGGTAGGTTACATGTTCTCCTTTATTCTGCGCACTGACTTGGTTCCTCTTCCTATAATCTTTCATATGAAAAATCACTCGAGGTGATATTTGGACTGATTCTGAGAGCAAAGTTTTGTGGATCATACAATCAATATCTCCCTTTTACAAATGAGGAAACTGAGACCCTATGAGGTTCCATCCTGGGCCCAACATGACTTGTTTCCTGTTTGTTCCAGAAAGTGCTGCCTTAATTCCTTCTGTACTACTGGGTTTATCCATGATCCTGCTGAAGCAGCTCACACAGTCATTCCTAAGTCACTCTGCCCTCACAGTCCGCTGTGAGACCAGTCCTCCTAAGGCAAATGGGTTTGAATACTCCCCCTAAATCCTGCTCTGTTTATGATCTCAGGCTTTACCTGTGGTTGTGCCAGGGTGCAATAGTCAATACTAGAATTTTTAAATTTCCCCGTGAAAAAAATTTCATTGAGTTAAAATTCAATTTATAAGCATGTTACAAATGACATTCTCATGGAATATATTGTGTAAAATAACATTATCAACAGTTTACTTCTTTCCAAGGATTTCAGGGTCAGGTATGTAATATTATTGTATGACATGAACTTGATCTTTTTTCAGTAATTGCTGTAAGATCTTTTTTTGACCAATGTGGTGCTTAGACTTTTTTTTAAAGGTAATTAAAGGGATATATATATATATTCATATGTTCATTGCAGCACTATTTATAATAACTAAGTTATGAAAAGAACCTAAGTTCCCAATGACAGGAGTGGATTAAAAATAAGTGCATATGTGCACATTTACATGGGGAAATACCATTCAACCATGTACAAAAGATGAACTCTGGCAATTTGTGACAACATGGGGATTATGCTAAATGAAATATCAGCAGGAGAAGGACAAATAGTTTCTCCTGTTTTTGTGACTGTGGTCATCCTGTTATATCCTAAATCTTTGGATGACACTTTGTTTTTCTGACTTATAATACAATAAAGGTGACTCTAAGCCTGTAGAACTATGCCCATTTCATTTTTTCATATCCACAGCAATAACAATGAGCTATATGATCAATTTTGGCAGAAAAAGGTGTAGAAATGTGCACATTATCTGAATTATATCAATCTTGAATGTTTATTTGCAATGGAAAAAGTCCAACCATTCATTTCTAAAGCTCTGCTTTTTAACAGTTACACTTGGTGGGTAATCAGCACTTAATAACCAGCATTATAACTGTCTATTCTCTTACTCAATTTTCCCAAAAGTTGAATGAAATTTCAGCATTTTATTTGCCTTGAGTTAGTGATCAATTAACTGATCATGCTTTGAGTTAATGTAGTAAGTATAATTTGTGGGTGGTGATTGGGAATCAAAGCAGCTCTGTGACAACTTAGGGATGGAGTCCAGAATGTTGTATGAATAGAATGATTTGATACTTATTATTTGTAGCCAATTTATTTTGGCTGGGTGGTTATTCTTATTAATAATAATCTGACATAGTGACTAAAATAATATATCTCATTGACTTAGACAAAAGCCTACATTATTTCTGACGGCAGGCAAATTTAGTGTACTTTAATTATTAAAAAGTATAGAGTTTTCCACCTTAATTCATCATAATTTGGACTTTAAAGTGGAAATGTCATTTGTCATAGGTGTAACATTAACTAGAGAGTTTCATCAATCTTTGCATAGTAACTACAGAGCATATGCCATGATGTACTAGGTGTGATACCATCAAAAAGACCCTTGAAAAGGTAAAGAGTTGAGGGTGAGGTCTGACTACCCTTAACTTTCTACTCCTCTACGAATGAAGACAGGTGATGCTGTATCAGCAGGCTCCAGGGACTTTCTTCACACATTATTTATGGGGCCCTCCATACCACGTTTTTCTCTTTCTTTGGTGGACCCACACTTTTAATATTTCTTTGTTAGCAGTGACTTTGACAGGGTCTTCAGCAGCTTTTTCCCACGTGATAGAAAAGAAGATAAGAAATAGCTGTCTGATGCCTTTGACAGCTATGGCTTCACAAAGACTGAGCAGGAGCCTGAGGCAAATCTCATGACCATAGAATCTTTAGCAAAAGGTACAGAACTCACCTGCAGTGCTTGAACTTAGGGCACCCCTAAAGGAAACCCACCATGGTTACAACAAGTTCATAGTGATCATGGTTGAGAGTATTGATTAGGGAAGATGAGGATGGAATCATTCCTTCAGCCCATTGGTTGATTCTTACACTTTTTTTATTATTATTTCCTACTAAGTCTATGAACACAAGCTTTGCCTCATTCTGTCTCAGTTCCCCTTTGATATACAACAATCATTGCAGCAATCTAATCATTTCCAAAATTGATGGCTAAGTGCCTCACAATTTGCAATGAAGTCCTAAAGCAAAATACTGGGAAGAGGTCCTTAATGAATGGAGTCATAGTTCAGAGTAAAATTTCACCCAAGAAAAATGAACTCCACCATAATTGCAGGTCTGTACTTCACCTCAGCCATCCCTGTGTCTACACATAGATACCTTCCAAAAACAAAACCTCAGCCAAAGGTCAACCAAATCCACAACTATGGGTTCTGTTTGCTACTAAAATGCAAAACATAACCCCACAACTATTTTCAGCAAAAAGTGGTATCCCCTTTTCTGAATCACTGAAGAGCTGAACCTTTGTGAAAAGTGAGAGATTCAGAGACAAAACCCAAGTTAGAGCCCACTTTTAATGTCCTTAGGTCTGAATTCAGTTTCTTCCCTGCCTGGTGAGTTAGCTAAGTGTTATTGAGTATGTTAGAGGAAAAAAATTGTTTCAGTAGAAAACTAGTTATTTATTATAGCATGTTCTTCAACATTTCCTGATTCAGATTTTATAGGAGCAATTTTACAACTTTTAGTGTAGTTAACTGATAGAAACACAAGATATATCTGGTCTCTAGACATGCAAATAAATTCTTTCTCTTTCCACCAAAGCCTGCAGAAAAAAAAAATTTCATACATTTGCACATTCATTTAAATATTACTGATATATCTAAGATTTAGTTCTTTAGAATTCACATTGAAACAGACTATAACATATGACTGCTACTTTTCTCTTAATAAAATCTTTAACACGTGTTCATTTGTATTTATATGAGAGCCATGAAAAAATGTTTGAAAAAAATTTTTTTTGAATATCAGTCATGATTTTGTCCTTTTGTGAAAATCATTTTTAACAATGTTAAGTGGAAGTCTTCCAGTGAGATGTCTCAAGGATTCATCTTGTAAAAAAAGCCAGGTAAACTTCATCACATCACCTGGAGGGTGCCAGACATGCTCCAGGAGTCCAAACCAGCAACTGAACTCTGCTGACTGTCATTCTAAATTTAATTTTCCTCTCAATTACTTTTATGTTTTGCTCTTGTTTTTATTTTTGGATTTCTTTTTGGCTAATAGGATGTCTGTCACTGATGTAAGGAATGACTGTAAATTTCATTTTATGGTTACTTGATGATCTCTGTATAATATAATGGTTTTTAAGAGTTCTCTGCATTATTGGGCAGGTGATAGCATAAGAACTATTTGGTTAGTCTTTCTATGTTTGTCATGTTTGTCTATTTCTCAGTTTCAATCTCCAATCAATTAAGAATTTCATGCCCACTAGAATGAGAGCAGCTCTCTGGTATCAGGACCAATGAGTATGGGCAGGAAATTGAGAATTAATAATAAAGGCACTTTCTGTTTCTGTCTCTATGTGAATGATGTTGAAAAGTTTTTATTTCTTATCTTGTAATAGTTCTTACTTTACACATAGTAAATATTCTATTTACTGCTAGGTGGTATTCATTTATTTATTAAACTACTGTCTTGGAGGATTTAAAAATGGATTATTCCTAAACTTGGAGAAAAAAAAGAAAGTTTTATTGCTAATATTTTAAATATGCTAGATAAAAGGAATATTTTTAAAGACATTAATTCAGAAACACTTAAAGAATTCAGCCTTACATAATTTTGGTACCCCTTTGGCAAATAATATTAGTTAATAACTTTGGTTTATACAAATGCTATGACTTCTTGAATTTATCAAAATAAAATAAAATGTAAGCTTTAAAAGTTCTATTTGGGTGTGTTGTAAAGGGTTTCTGATTAAATAAACTAAAATAACTTGATGTTTAAGATAAAGCATGGTATAAATTTGTTTCATTAAACCGAATTATTATTTTTGAAAATCTTTACTTCAGTCATATTTACATTTTATAGTATGTCACTTTGAACACAATTTCCAAGACCTTGAAGTAACAAAATTTTGAACTGATACTAAATTAAGTTAATGGGCATTAATTAGATGCCTAGATCATTTCCAAGTATAGAAAGTTGAAACATTGATTAGTAAGTATCATTTGAAGCTTATATGCTTTCGTTTCTTATTTTATGCACCATAGAAATTTGCATCTTAGAGTCTATTATTGACTACATTGATTTTTCTTGTCATTTTGCCATTTTAAGATTACATAATAGTTGTCAGTATCTATAGAAATTTGTGTGATATGAATTTATCAGCTCTATAAAGCTGCTAAAATGTGTAACAAGACAGCTCCAGTTATCAACATCAATCTTGTCCCATAAAAAAATAACGTTCAAAATTTAGACTCTTTTGCTTTTTATTCTTGAAATCACTTTATATTCTTCTAACTATTGGTGATCCCAAAGGATTTTTTTTACATATGTAGGGAAGTTATAATTAATGACATTTACCATGTTGGAAGCTGAAACAAAAATCTATTAAGTGATAGCTTAATGATTTATTTGAAGATAGTAATGGTAAAGTGATCAGTGTTTACAACATCTTAGAAATATTAAAAGCTAGTTGAGTTCATTGATAACTTGAGATCTAGCTTAAATTAAAGTATCAGTTTGTTTCAGAACTATCAGAGAACATACCAGACAAAACTGGCAAATTAACTTCATTTACCTTAATTTACTACATGAGTCTAGAAAGCCATGAAAATTTTGTTAAGATGTTTAACAAATCTGCTCAGTATTTTTGGGTTTGTTTTCTTGGTTTGTTGTTTATTACCTTAGCCTAAAATAAGAATTTTATCCCCTTTTGTCAGATAGTAAAGTTCTGTGTCTTACTGAAATAATTTTCTTGGTTTGTTAAGTCCTTGATGATGTAATAAAAGTTCCTCAAATATGAAGGCACTATGATTATTTACAATCGTGTTATAATTAATATTCATGTCTTTTTTCCCCATTTCTTAAAAATTTCTTGGGCATTTATATTCTAAAACTAAATTGTAAAATGAAATGTAAAATTTAGCTATCTTTATAACTAAAATATCTTTGGAGGAAAAAAAGTTTTACTCTCTTTTCTTTTATAACTAGTTTTACTCTCTTCTTTTATAACTAAAATATCTTTGGAGGAAAAACAGTTTTACTCTCTTTTATGAGAAGATGAATGTTAGCTGAACCTAACTGAGTCATCATTTCATAATATATGTCAAACATCATGTTTTGCACCTTAAGTGTGTACAGTGAGATGTCAATTGTTTCTCAATACAATTGGGGAAAAATATATCTTTGAGATTTCCCTTACTTATCCTGGAATTGCAAAGATCTAGTGTTTCTCACTTTATAAAGAGAGAGGCTCAAGGTCTAACATATTTAAAATTTAACTATATGAGTTTCACTGTGATAGTTCCTAAATGGAAAAAGCTGCTCATTCTTCTAAAGGATAAGTTTATATTCAGTCACGTGCCACACAAACATGTTTGGCTATAATAGACCATGTCTTAATCTATGGAGGTCCCCAAATTTCTATTGCCTAGTAGTTTCAAGCCTCACAATCTCATTTATCTGTGTTTACTCTGTCTTAGGAGAGCACCATTTTCTCTTATGCTTGACTTAATCATGTATTACTTTGCTCAACATGGCCCCTAAATATACAAAATTCACTGCTAAGGATGCTTTATCAGAATGAAGAAATCAGCTAACAGCACATTCCTCAGAATGTGTCTTCAGGTTAACCAATGCAAAAATGCAGTTAAAAATGACCTGTGAGGGCCTCCCTGGTGGCGCAGCGGGTTGAGCACCGCACTGTGTACTATCCATGGCATAGCAACACAAGTTCAATCCCTGGCCAGGGAGGGGACCCACATGGAACAGCAGACCTCTCTTGCCGTGCCTGCTGCTCAGCTCAGCAGTGTATTTCACTCAATAATCTGTTCTGTTATCCACTGTCTCTGGTGAATCCTCTTCACTCATGCCTCTGGCCTGTACCCCAGTTCTTGTATGCATAAATAAATAAATCTTTAAAAAAAAATGACCTGTGAATATGGCCCATAACAAAAAGACCAGGAAGAACAAGAGTTGGCAAGGGTGTGGAGAAAAAGAAACCATCATATACTGTTGATGGGAAAGTAGACAGGTTCAATCCCTATGGAAGTCATTATGAAAGTTTTTCAAAATAGTACTATATGATTCAGCAATTTCAGTCCTAGGTACTCAAAGGATCCAAAACCACTAATTTCAATGGCTATTTAAGTCCTATGTTCACCTCAGTCCTATCTATAATTGCTGTACCTAAATGCCCAAGGACAGATGAGTGGATGAAGAAAATGAGCATACATATTGGAATACAATGCAGCTAAAAATATGAACGCTTGCCATTTGCAACTATGTGGATGGAACTGGAAGAGGAGATACTAAATGAAGTAAATCAGAGGGAAAAAGACCAATACTGGATGGTTTCACTTATGTGTGGAGTATAGAACAAAGGGTTAGAAAAAAATCGCACTATTAACAAACCCTATAAATCTGACTGTGGAAATGTAACTACAAGAGAGAAATGGGAAAACACAATGGGAAGAGGGCACAATGAACAGTGGTAGGGAACTATTGATGCTCTGGTTATGGGCGTGGTGACATGCATCTGAGGAGGTATGACCCTACACCTCTGAGACACATGTGATGTCATAAACCAATGTTAACCTCAATGAAAAACAATAAAAACTGTTACTAATAAGCTATGTTAGCAATGGCATTTTTCCTGACAAGTCTCAAGATAATACTTATTCTCCTTGGTTTCTGTTTTAACCTCAGGGACACTGAAATATATAGTAATTAATAGCGTTGTCAAGTTTTCCTACATTTATCAGCGTTCTAGTGCCGATTTACTGGATCATATTGCGCAAAAACAGTATAGCGCTGGCAACTACAACTTAGGTATTTAAAATATTTATATGGCTATAACTATTTCTTTAGTCTGGGTCTAAAGATTTACAGACAATCATCCACTGACCATATACATCAATATTAACAATGGATTTTTTTTTCAGTACAGTTATTTAAGACTTACTTTAGACATACGAACCTGTATGCTAAATGCTTGGTAAATTCTCACTAAAGATTCAGTATGTGAGACATGTGTAGATATAGGTACATTATATATAAACTCATACTTATATTTATATATGTATGTGTTAATATAGTGATAATATTTTAAATAGTTTTTTATTGTTAGGCTATAAATCAAAATTTTTCCTTTATAAATGTTTTATATCTTTATAACACAGACATAACTTCACTCTGTTCTTTAAAAATATCCTTGACCATTATGCTTATAGGCATTTCATCTAAAACCTTCTGGGGGACTGATCTTATTATTTGGATTTTTTCAACATACCACTGCATCAATCTACATTTCTGGTCCATTATATTATTCTTGTTAAAACTCAATTTAGGCTTTGTACTTTTGAAGTCTCAGCAGAAATTAGCCAAAAGCACTTGAAATCTCTGTTTATGGACAATTTTAGTTTTACTTTGATCTTTCCCTGAATGTTTTGCAGCTATGAACTGGAGTTGTTCTTGTCTCAGAAGGACTGTCTCAGAAAACTGTGACAAAAGACCATTCCAGGGACTTCAAACAACAGATCCTTCAAAGACCAGACTCCCGAGCACAGGCTTTAGACAGCATCTCTGAGACAAACGTTACACCACATGGAGCAGCTGAATTGAGTTTCCAGAACTCTGTCATTGAAAACAGCAACGTTCAACTACTACTAAGAACTATTAAGAATAGGACTGCATAAATCGATCAGGGTGATGGTAGATTATTTTATGTTGCCGACTTAAAATACAAACCCTATATGATATACATTCTATGTATTACATATATTGCTTTTGTTATATGTTATACAAACAGGAACACACAAAAGCCTTTTCTACTGACCTCTCTGTAAGTCCTAATAGTTTGATAATTTAATAGGTTGCACTGGTTGACTGAAAAGCAAATTTTTTAAGTAACACATTTTCACCAACAGAGCAGTTCTAAAACTCTAATTGCAACTTTGCTTTTCAAGGAAGCATAGTTATTTCCATAGGTTCTTTTAAGATCTGTTCTTTTTGTAGGCTAAAATTAGAAATGCTGGTAAATGCAAAGACTTTCCTGGAATAACAAAATCACAAACGATGGATTTACTTGATGGAATCAATTTTTACAAATTCCTTCCAGGAAAAGAGGTGTGGTATCCTATGGATGGGGTTCAGTCTGATAGAGAGTAAGTAAGGAAGCTTCCAGAAAGTCAAGTAACCTAGGTATATCAGGGTGACCTCAAGAAGAGAGGAACTTATCCAAATATTATAGGTGAAACCTAGGGAGACACTTTTGTGGGTTTGTCTTCAGTTTTATAATAACATAATAACAGGGAATTTACAAAGCCCAGCCCAAGACTCTTAATGAAAACATCCTACATGGCAAATATAAGATACCTAGCATCATAAGCGAACACTCTTTAAGCAAATTCTCATGTCAAGCTAATAAGATATTAACATTATTTGATGACCAAATACAAGCATCTTTCTTTGTTTAACTGATAAAGAAAGATATGGGGTAAGATCTATTCTTCTATGAAAATTACATACTGATGGAAATGCCTCTGTGTTAGCTGAGTCTTTTCTAGACAAGCAATGAGAAGTTCTAAGTTGTAAATAACTGATAACAATAAGGAAATTTCATCAGGAAAGAAAATGGACTTTGGATACAGATTCCAGCTATCCCCACCAAAAGAAGTGTGAATAGATTCCTCCTCTACCTTCAGAACTCCATTAGAACTTAAGCCTTGCACACCTCCATTTTCCCTTCTATGGTATATGAGGCTACATGTCTTTTCTACCTTTTCTGGGGTCCTGGTACAGTATGATGTCTCCTACTCAGTATCTACCTGACACTAGATAGAGTATGAGGAATAGAAGGAATTTTTGAGCCAGTACCTGAGTATGTTCTTTAAATTCTTTTTCAATATTTCAAAATAACTGAAGATGTTTTAGAGTAATTCATGCCTTTGCATGTTTCCCTTACTGATAATTCATTAATTATGAATATACTATGTCTTTTCAAATAGGGTGTTGGAGCATATGTAAACAGTAGAACAGGTGTCAGCAGCTAGAATGACACTGACACCCTCTTACCATAAGGGGGTATAGGTCTCCTTTTAGAAGCCATAGCAGAAAAGGTATGAGCAGAATCTATCACCTTTCTTATGCCTGATATACATCTAAACCTTAACCCCAAGCACGGCAGAGGGAGAAGACACTATTCTCCTTGTATCAGCAACAAGCACACTGGAAAAGAAAATGTTTGGGGTTCAGGAAAACAGGAGCTATCCTTTTCACAGAATTTTCCAGCATCACATTTTGTTTCTAATGCCTAAAATTTTTCTTTGAATTTTTTTCTGTTGGAGGACAAATGAACAACTCTTAGGCAGATTTTAAGAGCCATAACTCAACATTTCCCAGGGCAGTGGTGCAAGAATCCTGAGGAAGATGACCTCTGGGTCCAAATGAGCAGGGAGGAGCAAGGATGGAGATCTACAATCATAGCAATATTTATTTCTGGGTTTCTGTGGGGCCTGGATGACCTCTTTGTATTCACCATTTTCCCTTACATGAAATCCATGCCTTAGATCCAGTTCACATTCCAGGGCCAGGTCCACGGCTACCATTGATTTGGACCATCAGCACCATGACTCATAGGGCCAGATTGTTTGCATCAGTGTTTGGTCTTTGCTTATGGACCCATGCTACTTGTGTTTAAAGGAACTTACTGAGGGACTCTGGTGATGGTGAGTAGGTGAATTGGTGATGGAAATTCTACACCAAGGACTACACCAAGAAAACAAAGCAAACATTGTAAGAAAAATAATTAATTGATTAAAAAAAGCAACAACAACAAAGGAACTTGCTGACTTTCCTTTCCCCTGGGAAAAATCTATGTAACAATTTATCCTTTGGGTTAGTTGTTTGAAGAGCCTGTCTTTCTCTACAGGGTCCCTGTTGTGGGCAGAGCACCCTGTTTTCATTCTATAAAGGGTGATCCCCAAGCACGCATTTCTGCTGAATTATCTACTAATTAGGATCCGTTTTCTTCTTTGCATATAAATCTTTCCTAGGAACTGAATCTCAAGGATCCATGTTCCTGCCACTTCATGTCCATTTGTGATCTACTTCAGTCACAAGGGGTGTCACAAGGGGTGCCTTTGCTGCTAGGAATGAGATTGAAAAATGTGTTTGCTTGCTTCCTAGTCTGATGTGCTTTCGCGAGTCAATGGTAGGGAGCAAAGAGAGACCATCATCTCAGGGCTCTCTGGCTTCTCTCCACATGCAGGTATGTCTTAGCATGACCTGAGTGAGATCTCTTTTTTTGTAGTCACCTCTTCTCTATGATCTTCCTCATGGACTGTACCAAGGAAGTGAGAAACCAAAGCTCTGGCACCTGCTACCCAAGGGGGAAGGTGGTTTGGTGAAGGGTCCAGGAATGGACCTTTCTCCTCTGATATATCAATAGTTATGTGGGTTAGAACCTTCACAGCTGGTAGCTTCAAAATTCATAAGTGTGAGGTAAAGAATCTGTGTGTAGTATAGTAACAGCTGTGTCAGGTGCTCAAGGCCATGTATCTCTATTCTCACATTTGCAGAGACAACTTCTTGGAGTGTATTCAAGAAGCCAGAGGGGGCCTCCCTGGTGGTGCAATGGGTTAAGCAACTCACTATGAAGCAGAGGCAGATCACAGTCACTGCAGCAAGTGTGATCTCTGCCTCACGCTGAGGAGGTGACCCACATGGCACAGCAGACCCCTCCTACCTTGTCCACTGCTCTCCTCAGCAGTATATTTCAGTTAATCTGACTGTTATGTTCCTCATTCTGTCTCTAGTGAATCCTCTCATCCCCCACACCTCTGGCCTGTACCCTAGTTCTTGTATGCATAAATAAATAAATCTGTTAAAAAAAAAAAAAAAGGAACCCAGAGAAGCCAGTGGTCAATGGACAGGGCTCCCGGAGGCCAAGTAGGGGATGCCAGGAATTTTCATCCACTGAATGTCCTTTTTTTTTCAAATTATATGTTACTTTTTTCAGTAAATGAATGAAATAATAAATATTTCCTACAGTGATCACACAGTCACTGCTGATAATTTGAGCAAAGAGAAGAATATCAAGGGAGGAACGGGTGTTTCTTCAACTATTTTTAAAAGTAAATTAATTCCAAATGTGATTACTCTGTGTGTGTTTTAAATATATCTCCCTGATTAAAAATAGGTTTTTTTCTTCTATATTGACTTTTCTTAGTAAATTACAATTCATGAAATCAGTTGTCCATGTCAAATAGAAAAGTTTTGCTCTGAAAAAATTCTAAGGGATAAGCAAGTGAAAAACTATATTCATCCTTTATAATTAGTATACTATGCTGTTATTTTATTAAAGTGTTATTCATTAAAATTAGTAAAAGGTTTGGATTTTTAATCATTGATGTTAATTTTCTGAATAATGGTAATATTTAAAAAGTAAATTATTAATGGCATCAGCATATTCCAGACATTGCACCATTACTTAAGAAAAATGTGTCAAAAACAAATCTAACCTGAAAATTTAAAATATTAAAGAATTATCCATTTTTAATATTTTGATTTAGCTTATTATATAAACATTCTGGATACAATGAATAAAGTTAACACTAAGAACTATTAGAATTTCAGCACTAGTCAGTGTTCTCAACTAGCAAAGACTTCATACAGACCTTTAGTGGAGAATTAACAACAGCATGGACAAAACAACATCACTTAAGTACACCAATTTAAATGAATAATTATGTATTAGAAAATATTCAAGGATAAGTTACTGTTTGCAGCAAGATTTAAGGAAACTGATTTATTTACTAGCGAGTCCTAAATAAACATATGTGTGATTTTTCTTTCCTTCTGACCTTCTTCCTCTTGTTTTGCTCTCTCTTTACATCCTCTTTCCACTGGAAGAATCACAGTATTGAACTGTAAGAAAAATATAGGAGTAGAAGCTCAAATTTAATTTTTCAGAATCCACTGAGTGGATTTCTGGAAGGGAATCATGTACTCACCTGCCCCTTCTATTTTATACTTTCATAATAAAAATATAAGAATGGAAGACAGAACACTACAAAAATATTTAAAAGCCTGGATCCTATGTGATCATTTGTGGATCCCAAGGCAAAACTTAAGAGAAAGTGGTTTATTGGGAAATGAGTCCAATAGGCACTGGCTGAGGAAAGGGAAGTCAAAGGAGGAAAGGGAGTGTACACAGTGTACTTTCTAATGCCAGCCACCTGCATTTTGGTCCCATCTATGGGACACTGCATCAGGGCAGCACCTGGGGGACTAAGGGTCATCCCACCATAGGCATGGATCACTGACTGAACATCCCCTTCAAGGATGCAGTGACCTGGGGAAAGCAGATGGTGGCTGCCAGAGAATCTTCAGGAAATAAGAGGTCAAGGCAGTGTTCATGCCTGAGGAGCATGGGCGGGGCAGATACTTCAAATTAGATCTAGACACTTAGAGTGACCTTTCACTTGATCATACCTTCCCTGGGTTCTGTGGTTCTCAGGGTGTTTTCTCTGTCTACTGCCTCCACCAGACTACTTCCAAGGAGGGGGAGCTGGGCAGGGCTTCCAGACAGGTTGGATCCGGATGGGGAATGAGGCCAGTTAGAGAGCAGAGGAACCTGGGTTGCTCGCACTGTGGGAGTCCTGTCCAAGCTAAAGGTGTTCTGTTCCTAGAAACCATCTTAGTTTTGTTTGTAGATGCTCCTCCCTCACGCACACATTCTCAGGTCACAAGGATAAGGACTGTCACATGCTAGTTTTAATCAGTACAATTTCAGTAGGTGAAATTCTAGCAACTTTGCCAAGAAGCCTCCAAAGCTGCCCACTTCTTTGCTCTGTTGCTGAAGTTGGAAAGGTTTTGTCTCTGGTTCCTCTCTGGTCATTGTACAAACACACAGAGAGAATCTCTGTGGAATGGGTCAGCACTGAGGGACAGTTGTGAGTTCAACAGAGAGAGAAATTAGGTTATGAAACAAGTTAGGGGTCCAGTCTCTTATCAGGTCAGTCCTAAACATCTACTGCTAGATTATTGGAACCTCCTCCTGTAATTAATCCTAGTTGGAGTAAGATTTTTGAAGTTTTGAAAGTCCTTAAATATAATACTGGGTTATCAGATTTTTATAATATAAGCAGTAATCTTAGCATCCCATTGAAGGTATTTCAGCAACAGCAAATCTTGAATAAGCAGAAACTGGTGTGACCTTGAGTGAGTTTCTCAAATTTTCAGTACCTCATTATCCCTGTAAATCTATGTTACACTGTTACAGAGGAGTCATGAGTGTTACGTAAGCTAATAAATATGAAGTGCTTTGCATGATTCTACATACATGATATTCTGATCTCCCTGAGAGCTAAAACTTATGCGTGGTATCTAACTTTTAACAGTTACAAATCTAGCACCAAATTTACTGTTTGCACATAGTAAACCATCAACATCCATGAATACATGGATAGAAGAATATGAAGTGATATTTAAAATACTAAGCAAACATTATGGTACCAGCCCCATCAGCAGACCATAGCAGACAGCTGTAAAGACCCAGCCCTGCCCTACTGGCACTCATACCTAATGAAAATGAGCCAGAATGACTGAGAAAAATAGTATTAAAATTCAAATTACATGTAAATATAGCCTTCTATATAGTAGATAGTGCTCTAAATGATGTATCTTTGGTATTACCTTCAGGAAAGTATATCTAGATTGATGATGCTCAATCAACACTGCAGAAATTCAGAGGATAGATAGAGACTACTACGACCACCTATACACTAACAAATTCAATAACCTAGAAGAGATGAACCCATATCTAGAATTATACAACGATTTAAAGACACAGTAGAGGAGAAACAGAAATCCTAAACAGATCAATCACAAGCAAGGGAATTGAAACAGTAATAAAAATTCTCCCAAAAGAAACATTTAGGATTACATGTCTTCACAAGTGAATTTTACCAAACTTCCAGAGATGAACTAATATCTATCTTGCTCAAACTCTTCCAAAAGTGTGAAAAAGGAGAAATGCTCCCGAACATATTCTATTGGGCCAACATTACTTAAACCAACATCAAAAAACAGCAACACAAAAAGAAAACTAAAGACTACTCTCCTGATGAACACAGATGCTAAAGTCCTCAAACTGAATCCAACAATACTTCAAAAAAGTCATACACGATGACCAAATGTGATTCATACAAGGGACACAAGAAAGACACAGCATTTGAAAAATCAATGTAATCCACATCAACAAAAAGAAAGAAAAACCAGGGGCCTCCCTGGTGGAATAGGGGTTAAAGTGCAGCCCTATGAAGTTACTGGAGTTCTATTCCTGGCTGCCAGAGAGCTGACCCACATGGCACAGCAGACCGCTTTCCTGCTACTCCTCTCAGCAGTGTATTTCAGTCATTCAACCTGTTTTGCTCCCTACTCAGTTGCTGGTTAATCCTCTCCCTGCACCCCCACCCCGAACCCTGCACCTCTGGCCTGAACCCCAGCTCTTGAATGCATAAATAAATCTTAAAACATGATCACATCAATAGTCACCCAGAATGTATTTGATAAGTTCCAACATCCATTTATAATGTAAACCCTTGAAAAACTGGAGATAAATAATAATAATAAAAAAGTCATATATGACAAACTCACAGTTAGCATCATTCTCAATGGTGAACTGAAAGCCTTTCCACTATGATCTGGCATAAGACAAGGACATCCACTCTTATCACTACTATTCAAACATACTATCATTTGTAGTCATAGCTAGAGCAATCAGGCAAGAGAAAGACATAAAAGCAGTCCAATTTAGGAAAGAAGAAGCAAGTCTATCATTATTTGATGACTACATGATAAATATACATTGATAGTCCTAAAAACTCAGTGGAAAAACTAATTAAAACAATAAACCAATTCAGTGAAGTGGCAGGTTATAAAATCAATCGCCTTCCTATATTCAAACAATGAGCTACAAAAGAAAGAAATTTAAAAAGCACCCAATTTACAATCACACACACAAAAACTTAAACACCTATGAATTAACCTAACAAAGGAGGTGAAGGATCTGCACAAGGAAAATTATAAGGCATTGTTAAAGGAAATAGTAGAAGAATGTAACAGGAGAAATGGAAAGATATTTCCTAGTCATGGTTTGGAAGAGCCATTTTATCCAAAGTAATCTACAAATTTAATGCAATCCCAATTAAAAATTGAATGGAATTATCAAAAAAATGGAACAAACACTACTGAAATTCATACAGAATCGCAAAGGATCACAAATAGTCAAAGCCATATCCTAACAATAATGGTTACTTTCTAAAAAATGTATCATTTTTTTATAGAGTAAACATTGGTTTATAACACTGCATCTGATTCAGGGGAACAGGCCAACACCTTCAGCTGCATGTCACCATACCACCCCACCACCTCAACCCTGTCATGCAGCACAGTCCACTGGGCCTAAGCTCCTCTTTGATCTCTACTCTCCACCCTCCCCCTCTTGTAGATGCAATCCTTATGTAAGATTTCTAGAATTTATCTTTTGTTGGGCTTTATGTTTCTGTTTCTTTATAGTCCATATGAGTGAAATCATCCAGTTTTTGTCTCTCTCCTTCTGACTTACTTCTTGACATCATAACTCCAGTTTCTTCCATGTTATGACAATGGCACATCTTTTTTTTTTTTTTTTTTTTTTTTGGTTACTGACTAGGTTCCGTTTTCCGGTATTAAAGCATATTAGCAGCGCAGATATCTTTGATTCTATGACTCTCTTATATAGACTACTCTTGAAAAATATAATCATGATATACCATTCCTCTAGTATTTTCCTTACAAGCAGTGCCTGGCCTATGCTATACCATTCTCTTACTAACTGGACACTTCTGAGACCATGTGCTGTGTATTTACACAGAACTCCTATGGAAATAGCTTCAGTTTAACATCAAGTCTCTCCATACAGCTGGAGTAGGTTTTACTATTCTTTTTGAATAATGATAAATACCATTTTCAGTGTCCCTTCCATCCATCAAGACTAAGATAGAATATTGCTAGAATCAGAGAATTTAGGATCTATCCCTATGTCACACACAAAGGTCAGATTTTTATCAGTATAAAAATCTAGCTCCTCTCATGTACAGTCCTTTAAAACATGCAAAGCCTAAGTCTGTCCTAGATCAGAATCCAAATTAACATTGAAATCCACATTGTAACTTACTAATAAATTTAAGAATACACAACTAAGCTGAATGCTGTTTTTCAGCATCCTTCTGTACCAGAGTAACTTTCCTGTATTTTGTTTATTCAAGTAACATCTACATTTACCTCTAATTCCTTTTGCTATGTCCCTAGGAAATAGGAATTGACTTCACTATATATTTATTAATTCATTAAACATTTTTTTAAAATTTAAGAGCACAAGCCTCAGTTAGAACTGATTACAGTAGAACAAAATGAAGACCATAAATCCTTTGCAACAAGAACATCAATAATAAAATTATGATCTTCAATTTTCCTATTTTCCAAAGTCAATGAAATATCTG
This sequence comes from Galemys pyrenaicus, assembly GCA_019455555.1. Taxonomy (NCBI): domain Eukaryota; kingdom Metazoa; phylum Chordata; class Mammalia; order Eulipotyphla; family Talpidae; genus Galemys; species Galemys pyrenaicus. The sequence continues at coordinate 1,995,213 of JAGFMF010011453.1, read as the reverse complement.
ACATTAAACTACTGGTGGCTCAGATTGTCTATTCCCACAATAAACACTTTGCTTTATACATGTTAGTCCCTTGATGGAGCAGAACTGAATTGTAGTTGACATTCATTGTATTCAGCAACTGCCATCACGGTTTAATCACCTATGCATGAGTATTCTTCATTTGTCACTATTGTTTCTAAATTATAAACAAGTCAGAGATCAACAATTATTAGGTACTTTGGGCTTCCATCAACATAAACCCAATGGAGTCTATCAATCACATCCCATCTTACAATCTCCATTTCATTGTGCTCTTAGTAATAATTTCTCCAACATAGTGAACTGAATTCTATGATAATTTTCCTTTTTTATTTATCAACAAACACAAAGAACACATTTCACTGCAGATGAACAATCCATCTTCAATTTGTGATTTTTCCTTCTCTGCTTAGAAACTGAAAAGGAGTCAAAAAATAAAAGGTAAGCATTCTAGCTTAACATCTACATTATTGATTTTGTACTTAATTCATAATGCACCTTTTTCTAGAACTGTCTCCCTTTCTTCCTTCAGATATCAATAAGACATTTATCTTTGCATTATTTCAAGCTAAATTATGTATCATGGTATAGAAATTATTCTATAAGAGTAAAAGGTCAAAACCATTTTCCAATATAATTGTGTAATTGTGTATGTATACACATTTCACATGTTCATTTTCAAAATTTTCTTTCTGTAACATCACCAGCAATAACTGAAATAAGTGAAAAATAGTTGAATTCCTCAAGGGGTTTTCTTGGGTCTTTGTGTATTTTACTAGATCACATATATTGAGACAAAGAATACAAGGAAGGTATTTAGTAACTGCTTATGATAAAAGAGAAGTTGAAGGATCTATTTCTACACCAAATAAAAACCACATTTTAGTGACAATCCTAATATAGAATAGTATGATATCACTATATTAATATATAAAATTATATATAAAATATAAATTATACATTATAGTGTATATAATAAACACTCATAAATAATATAGTGTAATGTAAAACTAGAAGTTCTAAGTATTGGGATATAGCAAGAAATTCTCTAAATACATTTTTGTTCATATATATGTCCTTTATATAGTTTAAAAAACTGCTACAAATACATAAACAGCCTTACTACATTTCAGGAAAGAAAGTTTTCTTATCAACAGATTACAGAAAAAGTAAACATTATTACATCACAAATTTTTACAGAAATAAAATTATATTTCCATAATCTCATATGAAAAATATGTTCTAATTTTCCTGCTATCTAAATTCTTTCTCAGTAAGTTAATAAGTTCTTAGATATACAAAAGTGAGTGCTTTGGGTCAAATATCTGGATTTTTAAGGGAGAGACATGTATGTGAAATACAGCAGAGCTAACAGGAGGCAATTTTTACCATAAGGAATTGTGTGGTGAGAAATACTTTTCACATGGTAAAAGTACCTGACCTAGTGTATCTGCAAGCACCAGAAACCATTGCTGTCAGCTGCAAGCAAATGGATGGACACCTATTTGAACAAAACTATGAGTTCACAGAGCACCACTATTAGTGCATACAGCAGTAATATCAGCTCAAGGAGAACCAGATTTAGAAAACAAAGATGTGACTTAGGGTGTACAGTATTTTTTTTTTCTCATTCAAAAGGGTTTTTTTTTTTTTTTTTTACCTTTTTTCATTTTTTATTTATATTTTTTGACAGGGTATAGAGTATTATACAGAAAAAACACACACTTTTTTTTTTTTTTAAGAGAACTTTGGATACTATTGCTAATGCTAATGCAATGAGTAACTCCTAGAAGTACCCAACCATACCTTTGCTTGGAGATTAAAAACACTAGACAAGTGAACCTAAACTCTCTGTGTTCTGGCTCCCTCCTGTTGGACTGAGGATCTGATCCCTTTAGCTTCAGTTCTGCAACATGCAGGGCAACCTCTCATTTTAGTTACTTGACATGGAGAATCCCTATTCTATAAGAAGAAACTAAAAACAAAAATAATATTCACTGTACTGAATAAGAAAATATTCCATTCCTTACATATACCATATTAAAACCATTTAAAATGATACACTGAATTTATTAATATGCTTGTGACTTTCAATGGAGAGACAGGATAAAGGAGTCTTGAGGAGTAATGAGCTTGGTAATTTGTAAAAGCTAGGAGGCCAGTGTGCCTACAGTTAGGAGAGCTGAGTGAAGATGAGTAGAAGAAAGGGTGGGATAACAGGTGTCCTGTCTCTGTCTTGAATGATTGCTGTCAGAATGATCGCCTCTGTCAGTTCCATAGCAACTGACATAATTTATCCAGTCCTGGATCAATGGCCACATATTTGGGGATTCTTTCTCTGACTGTCAAAAATAATTCCATCATGAGCCTTCCTAGTGGCACAGTGGGTTAAGCAACGCACTATGAAGCAGACCACAGTCACTGTAGCACGAGTTCAATCCCTGCTGCTGGCTGAGGAAGTGACCCACGAGGCATGGCAGACCTCTCCTACCTTGCCCACTGCTGCCCTCGGCAGTGTATTTCTGTTGATTTGCCTGTTCTGTTCCCAGCTCTGGTGAATCCTCTCAACCCCCACACCTCTGGCCTGTACCCCAGCTCTTGTATGCATAAATAAACAAATCTTTAAAAAATCCCATCATGTAACCATTTAACATTGGTTTGCTTCCTATAACCAATCATTACTATTTATTAAGTAATAGTTTTTGTAGTTAACTTTTTGGTATTTTATCCATCTATCCTATTGGAATATAAGGCAGAATCTTCAATAAATCTGTTTTGTATCTGAAAGACTAACAGTGCTCTTTAGTGAATAGGGACTCCTATAAATATTATAAAATAATTCTGGATGAATCATACTTTCTTTGTATGTCAGTTTTGCTTTTCAGTTTGGAATATTTTCACTTTACTCATGCTATAACTCCATATTATATAAGCTAATATTATTAATATTATTGTAGCTTCCTAATAATAATTACAAGTATTGATACAACTGTTTTAAGTTATAGAAGTGCAACTGAGTTTTTGTTAGCAATTGAAGATCATAATGGGATGCTTCCCATCCTGACTCTGCCAATTCTTTGCAAACCATTTCCAAGAAGCTTTTGCACTCTTGCTGGGAAAGCTCAGGATCAAGACATTTGACCCCCCAGGGTAACTTGCCATTCCTTAGCTTTAGAGATGACATCAATGCTATATACTCTCTTTACTTTGCATATCTTTCAATTAATGAATTATTTCTTGAAAAAAGGCAGCTCCTATGAAGTTTGAAATTTGAATCCAAACAAATTGGAAAGGTTTTGACCATATCATCTCATTTAGTCACTGTATCACCGGGTTATGACAATACAGCCTCCTATTTTATAGGGTCAGGCATTGACTATCTCTGTGCTCTAGGCAGATATTGAGTTCAAACATCTTCTAGCTCTGTGACCCTCCTCTATATGCAAACTTTTACATAGCTCAATCACAAAGTATTTAAATTATTAATTCATTAATAATACTTATTGCATATGAATAACAAGAGTATCCATTTGATAGAGTTAGGGTATGATTTAAAAACTGAATGTCCCCAGAAGCTACCTGTCTAATTGACAAGAGCAATAAGGATTCTTAATGAAAAGTAAATGTCAGAATTGTCTAGAGTCACACTCATCTGTCATAGAGTCAGTAATTTTAGGGCTAAATTTTACAATATAGTATTGAGTCTTTTATTATACGTTCAAAAGAAGTTTACTTACTACCAATAGACTATCATGTGATTAGAATCCTTTTCTAATAATCACTTAGGAGGCTTCCTTTGCCACATGAATTAACTAGAATACTTACATTTTAAATATATTGATAACTTCATAGAACCCATATAAATGCACAGTGGTAACTCTGAAGCTATGTTCAAATCTTAGCTCAGTTCAGTTGTGTGACCTTGACTAAAGAAACAGTGAAGTCTTGAAGATACTCAATTGCCCAAATAGATGACTTCTCAGTTACAAAGATAGAAGCACAACTCTTCAGGGACAAATAAATCTCAGAATAACAGGACTCACAATGGTGTAGCACTCTGCCAAACACTGTAGCTGTATTAACTCGTTTAAGCAACGCAAGTAAACTATAAGGTTAATGTTTTTGTTATTTCCCTTCACATGTGAAGAACCTAAGGTAAAGTATTTTGGGCTCCACTAGTATTTTAGACTGTTTAGGTTGGAAAACAAAAGAGCAGAGATGGGTTTGATTATAAACAAGTATCTATTTCTCCTCGTTAGAGGAAGGGAAGTCCAAGGTGAAGGCAATGGCAGATTTGGTATTTGGTGAGGGCCTTCTTCCTGACCCATAGACATTATCTTTTCACTGTGTCCTCTTTTGGTAGAAGGGATGAGCTAGCTTTAGAAGCACATTAATCCCAATCCTAAGCTCAAAGATCCCATTTCCTAACACCATCACTGTGGAGATGATTTTATCACATGAATTTTGGGGAGGCACAAACATTCAAACATGAGCCAGTTATCAAGTAGTAAAGCCAGTACGTAAATTAATTTGCTTTGACTTCAATAGGGTTATTCTTGCAGCACTAAGTGACTTCAATCCTCTCTTAAAGTCATCTATCCTTTTCCAAGTGCAAGTTCCTGAAAGACCCATTAATGAATCAAATAACAGTAGAATTTTTATTCCTTAATTAGAAGAAGAAAACTCGGGTTTTTTTTTTTTTTTTTTTTGGACTTCTGTGTCTGTGAGGTGGACTTTAAATGGACTGAGACAGATTTCAGATAGGTGCAGATTAAAAAATTCTTTATTGAAATCAATTTAGCCTCCCTTATCTCTAGCCATATGTGGCTATCAAAATTTAAATTAATTTAAAAGAGAAATAGTAAATATAGTCCGTTTCCTAAGTTAACACTGATACCATTTTGAGTGCATTTAGTGATTACTGTATCAGATAGTACCAATGCAAAACATCTTTATCAACATACAGATTTCCATTGAGCAGTGCAATTAGAATAAAATCTAACATCCTTATCATACACAGCCTTCCTTGTCTGATAGAATCTGCACCTTGCCTACTTCTTTGATATTACTTCTTATTCTGCTGTTCACAATGTTTCAAACACACAGCACTTCTTTATGTTCTACTGATTTACCAGGCTTTGTTAGGGTCTTTGCATTTGTTGTTTCTTCTGCCCAAATTACTGGTATCCTGTGCTGCCTCTCTTCTCCTTCAGGTTCAAGCACTGTCTTCTCAAAGACTCCTTTTCTGAATATCCCTTAAGAATATAACGTAATTCTTCTACCCTGCTTTTTTACAATTTCATTATCATACTAGTCTTTTCTTGTTGCATTTGCCACTTTTGGAGTTTTTTTCTTAATGCATTTTCTTATGTGCCCATTGCTTTACCTCTTGAAAGTAAAGCAGATAGATATTCAGGGAACTTGAGTCCTTGTGCTTAGAGTCCTCCTTGTTCTCACTTGTAACATTTACTAAATAACTATTAGTTGAATAAATGAAATAATTTTAGAAATTAGAAAAATTAGCCCAAGAGAGATTAATTTGCCCAAGTTCACAGAGGTAAGCAGCAAAAAATATGGGATTTGAATTCAAACAGTTTCCAGTGTGGAACTAGAACTACAAAGAATCAAAGAAGTGTTGTTCAGTGAAAGAAGAGAATGCTCTGGAAAGAGAATGCCAGGCAGTTCTATGATGATGGAATGTTGATGCAGCTTGCCAGATGCCAAGGACCAGAAAATGACTACAGCTGTTGAGACTTGGAGGAAGCTATAAAGTAGGCACTAAAACTTTGACTCCCCTGAAATGTCAAAGGTAGTCATTCAACCACCACCACCTGCCCCAACGCTCATCCCTCCACCAGTCACAAAGCCAATGAATAAGTGCCTGCCACAGAACACCAGCATGATTCAATTAACAGCGACCCCTGGAGGGGACAGAGAAAGAAGATGTCAGGAGGCAGATAAGAGGACCATGGTGGAGAGACACAACAGTAGAGCAGAAAACTGTTCAGTAAACATATTAAGTCGATTGGCCAGCAACATTAATGGAGGGTCAGAAGGAGTTGCTCGCAGGGCCCCTACCAAGTGCAGAGCACAGCTGGTAGCAGCAGGAATTGCTGGCAGGGTGAGAGGAAGGAGCAGCTAATCAAACTGTCTAAAGGGCTGATTAGACAAGCAGTGGGATCAGACAGCAGGGGTAGGAGATTCAGCTGCTGGCAGATCAGGATAGGAAAGGCAAAGACAGAACAAGGTCAGTCAGGGTTCTGGGTAACAGGAGAAGCTGATAGGGCAGCAGTGTGGCCAGCCAGCTGTGACAGCTCATCACACTGTCAAGAGAGCCAGTAGAGCAGGAATAAGGGGGAGCTGGGGGGATGGAATGATTTCGAGAACAGTAGAAGCTCAGGCAGAAGAGCTAATCAGAGCTGCCAGCAGCTACTAAGAACTGGGGTGGGGTAACTGTGAATTTGAAGCCCGTGTCTTTTGCCATGGTTCTATTTTGTACACGCTGCTCAGTTGCTTTCCCGAAGCTCAGGGACTGGGATTTGAAGTCTCCGATTTGACAAAGTGGAGCAGAGGCCAGTCTCAGTCCCTATGAGTATAGCATTCTAGACCAAGAAGCAGAGCCTGGCTCAGGATCCCCAGCCAACCTAACTCACTCTTTTGCTTTCTTCCCTACTTTTATCTTTTCCTTTCCATTACAATATAATACAAGTTTGCAAATATTTCACAAAGGACTTTATCAAACTTCTGTAGATTGATATTTTTGTTATTGTTTGAATACACATACAGAAGGACACAAACTTAAATACTTTAAAAATTGCATTCTTGGGTCTCCTGATGGTGCCAGGGGTTAAGCACAACACTGTGAAGTATTCTCAGCCACTGCAGCATGAATTAGATCCCTGGCCAGCGAGGTGATCCACATGGTGCAGCAGACCTCTCCTGCCTCGCCCACTGCTCCTCTCAGCAGTTTGTTTCAGTTGATTTGCCTGTTCTGTTCCCCATCTGTGTGGTGAATCCTCTCACCCTCCACACCTCTGGCCTGTATCACAGTGCCTATATGAATAAATAAATCTTTAAAAAATTAAATAAAAATTGCTTGTGAAGTTATTTATACAATGTATTTTGTAAGAGCAGAAGATACGGGTATGCCTTGCAAAACAAAGTATTTTCAAATTTTCTTTCTATTGATTTCTTTCTGGCTTTCTCCTAATAAAATTTTGTCACCTTCAAGCCCATTTATGATGTTTAATAGTCAAGTTACTGTTGTCTGACTCCCAATTTCTTTGTGATAACTTGGGTATTCAAAGGTACAATGTCAGCAATAATATCAATCACAATATTAACAGTAACAATAAAATCTACCTTTTTTGAGTGCTTACTTAGATTATGCAATAAGAATTAACATCTCTACTTTGTGCAGAAATGGGACTGATGAGGCTAACAGGTTTTACCAAAGTTACTTTTTTGCCAAGCTTTAACATTTCTCTGCATTATGAAAAGCAGTCTGCATTTGTGTAGAAACAAAAGGTAAAATTCTTTCAAGAAGTATGACTGCCATATTTGGGAAATATCATGGCAGGTGTGAACCAAGCATGCCCTGTTCTTTCTGATCTCCTGTAATATTTTGAGAAGGATATTGACTAAGGAAGAAATTAGAAGTGTGATTTCAATATATAATTTATTCAATATCAACTAGATTTGAAACTATAATAATTAAAGTTTAGTACTAGAACAAGGATAGACAGATTGATTAATGAAGCAAAATAGAAAATTTAGATTCAAGTAAGTATATGGTTTATTTTTTTTTAAGATTTATTTATTTATGCATACAAGAGCTGGTGTACAGGCCAGAGTCACAGGAGGTGAGAGGATTCAGCAGAGACAGAATGGGCAGATTGACTGAAATACACGGCTGAGGGGAGCAGTGGGCAAGGCAGGAGAGATTTGCTGCACCATATGGGCCCCCTCCCTGGTGGGGGATTGAACTCATGCTACTGTGCCTCGGTTGCTTCACAGTGCAGTGCTCAACCCGCTGTGCCACCAGGGAGGCCCAAGTATATGGTTTAAATGAGTATAAATGTGAAATGTGACACTATATAATGTTGATTGAAGGATGAACTCTGAAATGGTTCTAGGTTAATTTTCTGGCCATTTAAAAACAGTTATATTACTCCTTGATAGAAAAAATAAATGAACCCCAGATAAATTAAAATTAAATTTGGCAGAATCTACTTTGGGATATATTTCAGCCAATGTGCTCAAAAATTTTAATGATGCACTTGCATTTTTATCTAGCACGTTTACTTTTTGAAGATGTCTATCACATCATTGTTTCTTCTAACAAAAAAGATTAATGGTGAGATAAATATCAAACAATAGTGGAACTGCATAAAGTATGGTATATACTTATAAAAAATGTTACTGTGTTATCACCACTAATAACTTATGATGTAAGAGTAACATTTTTATAAACATGATATAAAACAAATTTGTTAATGAAATATAGAAAATGTATTATATGTACATCAAAGTAAACTGCTATAACTTATTTGAAGTTAGAAAGGGCACTTCTGGTGTTGGTGCCAGCTTTATTTCAAGTGGGACCCAGAATGATCAGTATTGAAACTTATATACAGTAGACACATAATAAATATCTGATAATGTCAAAGTTCCATCTCCTGAAATCATTCCATAACTCTCCCAAGTTATTTTAAAAACATCTATCATCATGATGTTCGGCAATGCCTAGGTATCAACTTCAGTACTAATATTTTACTGAAGTTTTATTCCCTAATTGTTAGTTGTCTTAATGTATTATGCAATTTTTAAATACTGTATTATAAGCTTCTTCCAGCTCAATTCTAAACCAAGTAATCAGAAAGACTAAATATAAAGAACAGACACCGGGTAATTAGCCTCTCCAAATTCTCTCTTTCCCAACAAACATAGTGCAAGAATTTTTTGCCCATGTGAACTTTTCAAGAATTGTTTTTATCCCAACCTTAGCTGTACATGAGGAAATAGTTTTTGTATTATTCTTTTATACATGAATATTTAAGACTTATTTACCCTCCTCACACTAGGAGACAAAGAAGGAAGAAATAATCACTCTTTCCTAGTAATACAGCACAAATCAAATACTTTGGTCAATGCTTCAAAATCCAAAATATTATATACAAAAGTCATATCTTGAAGTTCTTGAACAACAAAAAAGAATCCTAAGCACTGGTCTATAAAGAACACATTGATCTAATTTCACTGAGACATGATCAATCTCACTAATTTGAAATAGTAATTCACAATCAAACTGGAAGAAACACGGTAAAAATCATTTAATTTTAAGCATTATTTCCACTTTTAAGGAATATTGATCATTGGCTACCATTTGGTAATTTAATCTTGGTTATATTTACTCAGGCCAGAGTTAATTTCTAAGAGTGTAATGGCAATTCTAATCTTTCAATTAGTTTTTGTTTGCTTGGTATATTGTTATTGTTACCATTTTTCACTACTGGAAATGGAATCATACTGAGAACATTATAATGCTGATGGTTTAGGGACATGATGCAAGGACATAGATCAGATAAAAAATAACTGATTGGTTCTGGGACTGCATCCAGATTATCATTAACTAAATGGACTATCCCATTAGATGTGTAATATACAAATTCATAGGTTAATGGATGAGCATATAAGCAGGAGTAGCGGATTCAAATACTTGCAGGGGCTAGGGAGGTATCATAAGGTGCACAGAGGAGTGACTATAAGTAGGGGTATTAGAACCTACTTTAACTTTTGAAATTCAATTAAAATTGTGTAGGGGTTGGAGGAGGATACTAAATGCCACTTTTGGTCCAGAGGTTGCTATTTTGACATGGTGAAATGAGATGTGAGAATAAATGTATCTCTAACCTAAGGGACCAGAAAAATGGAATTCTTGTGTATGTAGCAAATGAAATCTGTGACTATCATTTTATCTTATTGAAGAAGCTGAATATTTTCTCACATGCTAAGGAAGGAAGGACAGAATGTAGTCCCTAGGTTTCAAGAAATTTAGGGAGTTTAAAAGTGAATATATAATAAATGGCACTTAATAACAATATGGGCTAAACAGAAGTACAGAGAAGAGGGATCTCTGAGAATATAGCAAGCAATATTTACTGAGTTATTAAATATAAGTAGGAATTATTCAGCCATGAGTGTAAGAAGGCCCTCCCAGGCAGAAGAGAGCACACTGTACATGAATGATTAGTTTTCCTTCCTACTCCCGTCCAATATTCATTTTTCAATCTACGGTAGTTACATATAGAGACAAATAAATATACACACAGATATGGATGACGACAGGTAGATGGATGCTGACTCAAAAATAGTTGTTATTATTACAGTCAGACTGTATGAAATGCTGTCTGGAATGGGTTCAAAACTACTAGAGGCAAGAAGAGCTGGATCCCAATTCCACTTTGAGTTTATCAGCATCATGACCCAGAGGATGGCACTTTAACTTACTGGGCAAGTATATATCTGTGTGGTGAGGCTGAAAAGGCCTACCTGCCTTGATCTCATGCAGATTACAAGAAATGTTGCATGTAAAACCACCTTTTACTACTTAAAGTGCATATATATTTTTTTTTCATTTTAACCATCAGAGAATATAAAATTCATTCTCTGAAGTTACTCAAAGAAAGGAAGTTGAGAGCAAACAAAGTTAAACTAACTTATCTGTTTCATTACTTCAGGCTGATAACTTCTGGTTGACTTTGGTAACAGTTATCTTTCTCCCTAGGAAATCACTAGGCGCTCAGAACTGACTCCCAGATCCAGAGCTGAACCAAGGAGTGTTCCTCTGGCAACAAATATTGGTGAGTTGCTAGCAAGATCCTGAGTGGGAGTGTTCCTTAGCTCCCAAGCTTTCAGTTCAGAAACAGCCAGCTGTGGTTTTACAATAAAATGTGGGCTGAGATGACAGACTTGGGTTTCCTGTGTGGTGGCCATCAGCATACACATGTCCTGACTACCTGCAGGGTGTCTCCCCGATGGTCATTTTCTGGCTGTGTCAATGAAACTAGGGCCACGGTTCTTCCCTTCAGATATATGATTCAGAACATTGCAATTTTGTTTTACCTTTTAAATTTCTTATTTACAGATTATATTCCATCAGGGCCACTTGGAATAAGCTTAGGGAGTTTTGAAACTCTAAAATGAAGCAAACCTTCTATAAAATCCACTATTTTTGCAGGTAGTTTATTTTGCAGGTAGTTTAAGAGAATAACGCCAATCTGAGTTTCCTAGGAAAATGCTTACTTCACCAAGACTGTAGCCCAGCTTTAAAACTAAAAGCAAACTATGCACATAGCTAGTGTCCAATAAATGACATTCTCTGTTCATGGCCCTGGGATTCAGGGTTTGTTTACCACCCTTTGCATTCAATGAACAAAACCATGTTAACCTGATCACATATCAAATCAAATGATTAATTCTATATTACTGAATTTGGATAGGCAATAAAAACTGCAAGAAAATCATGCTACATGTCTAAGCACCTGTCCAACTATGAACTACAGTGATTTTCCACATGTTTAAAACACAATGACATCTTTAATTCTGTAAGCTGTAAAAAAAAAATAGGACCACAAGAAAATGACCAGTATACTTGTGTTTCAATACAGAGATAAAAAATTCAAAGATGAGGAATAAGATTTGCATTGGTATCCCAACTCACAATGTTCTATAGAAATGCAAATGAAATTCATGATATTCACTTATCAAATGTTTATGGAGCACATGTTCACGTTCCATATACTAATCTAGGGATTGCCTCCACCTAAGTAATCTATTAAAAACTACAAGGGGTCAATTTAGTTCATGAAGACAACAACAATGTGTGTTCTAAATTAGAAAATTATACAGAGAATGATAAATATGTCAACACGTCCCCCATTTATTGGTCCATACAGCTCCCACTAAATACATTTTTAGACATAAGACCAGAAGTTTACATACTTTGGAGGAGATAACTCAAGACTATGCTTTACATGGTAGCAGGGTAGAGTGTCGAGGCAGGCTTTGTACACATCATGTACTAAGAATATAATCTTTGGAACAGTAAGAATCATTTCTGAGCTTTTATTTCCCATGGAAGAAAGGACTGTCATCAGGAGTCATAGAAATAATATATAAAATTCTTAGTACAGTCTAGCACACATGGAATTCATGTTACTATAGATATTAAATGAAAAAATATTTAAATTTAAATTATTTAACAATTACCTTTGATTCAATTATTTAATTTAAAATGACCTAGTATTATGTAGTACAAGCTCCACATATAATAGGTGCCTAATAAAGAAGTACATTCAAATCAGGTTATTTTTCCCTTATTGGTAGAAACAAATTTAATCATAGACTAACTAGTGGTCTCTAAAGCCATGACTACACTAGGGACTCAGGGAGGATAGGGGTTGATCTGCTTCCACTTCCCATATTCACGCACTAGAGCACCTAGACTGTGTAGCACAGAACTCCCTTAACTTCATCAATAGGTTCTTGGAAACTGTAACATTAAGAAACCAACATACAACAAAAGCAGATCCTGGTGAAAGTGTGGTTTCTTTTTCCTCATCAAAGCTATAAGGAAATAATGTTATTCAAGTACCTGCTGTACTGTTTTTACATTGTTGAGTAAATGCCCACCCTCCATTAATGTTACAGTATAGACTCAAGCACTTCCATTATTTACTCGGTAGAAATGTTGTTCAAATGAAACATACAAAGCCCATTTTCTAAATTGGCCTCTGTGACTCATCTGGATCCCAAATTCATCATCCAGACTTCCAGGGATTAAAAAAAACAAAGAAACTAGAAATCTCATTGCTGACTGAGTGAAGGTAATGCATACCAGAGGCATGATTCTGAAACATTTGAGAACTTTCCCATTAAGTAATTTTCCATTCTCAAATCCATATCTACCAAATTGTTATTGACTGCAGGGCAGAACCACCTAACTAATTCACAGAATAATTTTTTGGTTTATGGATTACAACCACACAGAGAACAGCGGATTGATAAAAGTTCCTGGCTTCAAGGACAAAGGGAAACAGCAGCTGGGACTACAAATTCATGTCCAAAATCCAGATTATTGTTTGATAGTGTACATTTAACAAGATGCCAAATTTAATTTTTCATATTTTGTCTCTTCAATATTCCTGTGAGGACCAAGAAAGCAGCTATAAATTTTAATTTCTAGCAATCAAAACTCTGTTAACCTAATATTTCTCATCTTTCTTAATTTATTGCAGAATGATTATTTTTCAAATGAATTATCTGGTAACTTTTGATCTTAAAAGAGTCTAATGCCTTACCACTAATCTTTGTAAGACTCCAGAAGTCTGACACCATCTGCAATAATGAGGTTAGGTTACACGGTGCTTAAATAATAAACAACCACAACATTTCAGTGGTCTAACACAACAAGTCTTTAGCTTTCCTTTGCACACAGTCTGCCATTCAACTCTCCAGATCACTATTTCCCCCATGCAATGAATTCTATCCAGATTGCATAGCTCCAGAGACAGCCATGTCAGTCAGTACAAGGGGAACCCATTCATAACAAAAGGGGAGGAGCAACTAGGTAACCGTGCCTGGGCTCTCATTCCCTCAGCCCTACTGCAACAACAACCACAGACATCACCCAGCACAGAGGGAGGAGGGGTACGTACGTGAGTACATGAACACAGCAGGAGCAACAAGTCCTTCTCACCTCCTGACTGCCCATCCTTACCCATGCTCCACCTTCTCTGAGCTCTCCCAGAGCTGAAAATGCCAGGTTCCCAGAGGACATTTTGCACAGCTTATATCTCTTTGGGAGAATATTCTTTCCTATCTTACTTCTTTGCCCTCTCCCTCAACCATGTCTTCCTAGATGATTTTCATTTTCTTGCAATTTCAGCTAAATGTCACTTTCTTCTTTTTCGAACTACACTCTTCCCGCTAATATCATCATAGGAAATTCTCTTCTTAAGACATTTTAAACTCTGCGGTTTGTGTCCTCAGTGTGACTATCTGTCTCAGGCTTACTTATCCCACTAGAGTAAAGACTACAGAACACCATAAACTGTGTTCACATTTGATAGCATTGCATGTCCTGCACCCAGAGAAAGGTAACTGGCACATATTATGAATTTAACAAACAGTTGTCAAGTTAATAAATGAAAGATGTAGAATTTGATGTTTGGAGAGATTATAAAACATGACCAGAAGCACAAATAGTCACAAAGCCAAGACTCTTACCTGGTCTTCTGAGTCTAGTTCAGTTTTCTTTTCACTGCTCCGAGTAGACTAAATTTGGAAATGGGCACTTTCTTGGAAGAAGGACATCGGGCACATCTCATGGAGAGCTTTGCTGTTGAAAGAAAAAAAGAGACATGTATTTTCAGCATGTGCTTTCACAGAGCCCACAATTCGTTGGGTGTATGAGTTAATTACAAAGCAACCTCTGTCAACTTGGAAAAAAAAAAGGAAAGAAAAGTACTGTTAATGTCAGCCAAGAGAGTTTTCAAAGTATGAAGACAAAAGTGTTTGCTTTGTGGCTTCTCTCTATTGTCCCTCCACATTCATTTTCAGAGTGTGGGGACAGACAAATTGTGTTGCTTTATAACGAGTCACCCTCTCTAAAAGCAGAGCTCTTTTAGCATGAAGAATAGCTATGGTCCAGTAAGGTAACCAGATTCAACTGACTGATGGCTTTTTCTGTTCTTAAGGATCACCTGAAATGAAATGAAATGTCCTTATAGGTAAGACGGCTTAAAAATATTTTTACCTACCAGTAGATGCAAATGTATTGGAAAAAGCATATAAAAACAAGTATTAAAAAAGCACAAGGAATAAGTCAAATTTCATTGAAATCCTAACTCCTAGATATAACCATCACAGTTAACACATGGGCAAACACCCCTTCCGGACAGATGTCTCTCAATAAGCCTCAATCACCTGTATCTTTCAGGAAACGACTGTTTTCAGGTGCACAACCAAAAATTAACTTGAGCAGAACTGGAATAAATTGGTCTGGGCTTGAGCACTTGCCCTGCCACTTCCCAGCTGCACGGCCTTGGCTAATTCCTTAGTGTTTTTCCACTTTACTTTCTTTGTAAAATTGTGCCGGTATTTGTTTTGCAGGATGGTTATAAAATTATGATGAGATACCTTACAGTTATGCAGAGTATCAGACAATGCCAGACCTATTTAGTATGTAAAAATATGGCAGTATTTTCCCGGTGGGCTATAGATAGTTATGAGCTGATTAGGCTGGGTACACACTACCAATGGCAAAGGGAGAGTTGCAGGCATATCCCAAGGGAGAGAGCCCGGGCCGGTGCCTCCACCACGTTCTAGTCAGGAGTACTGATGAGTGCTCGGGCTGAACTGGCTTTTAGACAACTGAAGGTTAAGTTGACTGAAGTTATTTGGAATGTGATTCTCTGCACACTTATGTGGAAACAGAAGTATCACTTGGTATCCTATATAAACTCAATATAATTAGTAGTAAAAATTTTAAATTTATTTACTTTTTATTGACATAACATTGCAGTGTAACATGAGTTTCAGGGGGGCATCATTAAAAATGGTCCTGTGTATACACAATTAAATTCAGCATTAAAAGTCCAATTCTGTCCTTTATCATGCCATTGCCCCCCTTAATATAGCCATCTTCTCTGCCCTCTTCCCTTTCTGTAACCCCTGATTGGTTTTTTAGTCTAAATGTTTATTTTGGTTTCTTTAATCCATTTGTGTCTGTTTTCTCTGTATACCACATATGACTGATACAGCATGGTGTTTGCTTTTTTTCTGACTTATTTCACTAAGCGATCTCATTTTTTTTTTTTTTTTTTTGGTTTTACAGTTCAACAGTATCCACTGAGTGTGTATACCATATCTTCCATCCATTGGTCTGTTGATGGGCTCTTGGCTATTATAAAGAGTGCTGCAATAAATAAAGATGGATTACATATAGCTCTTCAAATTAAGGATTTTTTATTTTGCATAAATATCCAGAATTGGGATAATAATTGTATGGAATTGCAATTCTTAATTTTTGGTGATTCCCCACAATGCTTTATATGATGGCTGTCCCCATTGACATTTTCATCAACAGGGTTCCCTTCTCTCCACATCCTCTTCAACATTTCTTGCTTTTGTCTTCTGGATAATAGACATCCTCACAAGTGTGAGATGATACCATATTCATGTTTTGATTTCCATTTCCCTAATAATGAAGTGATTATTAGTTGATAATATCTTTTCATGTTCCTTACTGGGATTTTCTGCCCATTTTTTTAATAAGACTTTTTTTGTTGCTATTGGATCTTATGAAAAACTATTATTTCTTGAAAAGTATTTGACAAGGGGTTATGCCATCATCTTATTTGACCCTTTCAATAATATTAGGAAGTAGTTGCCACCACTATTTATACTTTATAGTTTAGGCAACTTAAACAGTATGTTTAAGTGTTTTACCAAGAATTGGCCATTTACTTTTTGTATGGCAATACGTACAATGGAAAGACAGAGCTGGAAATGACCTTGATCTTCTAAATTGCTCCAAATAAACTGAGAACTGTAAGAACATGTAAGTATTTACAATTCATCACAGTAGAACGACTGCCCAGGAAAAACAATGACAAATCATATTGCACATCTAAATTATGTAACATACCCTTCTGAAGGTCACATGATTCTCGCAACAGATCTCTGAATCTGGAGAGCAGTTATTATAATACCTGCTTTCCTTTGAGAAGTTAAATCATTGAATCAAATAGGACTAGAAGAAAAATTGAGACTTACTTCAAAATAACTGTTCTCTTACTAATACCCTATTTTCTCTCTCCTGGGAATAACTTTTTAAGTATTTTAAAACTCCTTTATTGTCATGTTCTGGAATAAAAGTTTTTACATTTTTTAAAAATACAGTATTTTAAAAATACTGTATACATGAACTAGAGGAAGTCTGGCTGATGTCACATACACCTCAGATAGCCTCTACCTAGAAAGTAAGAGGAGAAGATCCTAACTGATATTTCTGACAAGGATTCTCTAGTTTTGGTGCACCCTTCATGGATGGAGACTTTTTCCTCCTAACTTTGCAAGATCGATACTTTGCAAGCACTTAGGGACTATTTTCATGAGAAATCAAAATGACTGCCTTCATCACAATGAATGATATTTGACTTTAGAAAGAAAATGTGATGAACTGACTCACAGTACAATCACTCTAAATTAATCAAGAGTCGACAGACATTAATTCAGAAGGGGAAATCTATCAAGAGCAAACCAAGTTAAACACTGTAGAATCATTAATATCCATTTCACGAGACTGAATGCCATTAGCTCCAGTCAGCCAACAGGCTGGCAGAATCACTTTCTCTTCCCTCTGCTACTGGTCCATGGAAAAACACAGCTTACTGAATTTGTTTTCGAACAACTTAATTTGTTTCTCATTAAGGAGCTGTGTGGATGGTAGTAACGGATTGACGCTTAAGTGAAAAGTTAGTTTATTAAAATAAAAAGTTTTACTAAAAACATTTAAACTTCAGACTTTGGTTTTGATAAGAAATTATTTGTTTTCTTTTTCTTATAAATGTATATCCAGTTTGATTTACTCAAAAAAAGTACAGAGCATGGCCACCACAGTTCCAGGAGTAAAGCAGACTAGGAAATCAGCTTATGGAACAACAATGGCACAGCTATAGAGAACCTGGGATGGAAATATAATTCTACCAGCTTTTCACTGTATGTCATGAAGATGTCACCTGAGTTTCAGTTCACTGATCTGGTGAGTTCCTACTACCCCAGGGAGTTGTGAGGTTTAACTAAAAAAAATGCATAGAAGTGTTTTATAAACTCTAATGTCTTAGACCAATGAAGTTTTTGATTTTTTTAAAGATTTCATTTATTGATTTTTGCTTAGAACTGGAGTACAGGCCAGAGACTTGGAGGCTGACAGGAGTCACCAGAGACAGAGTGTGGAGCAGAACAGGCGGATCCACTGAAATACACTCCTAAAGGGAGCAGTGGGTGAGACAGGAAAGGTCTGCTGTGCCATATGTGGGCTAGCTCCCTGGCTGGGGATCAAACTCAGGACATCAAGGTGGTGGCATTGGGACTTAACTCCTAGGCCACCAGGGAAGCCCCTCAATGAAGTTTTTAAAATAGAAGAACATAAATCCAAATTTGGCCCTTGTAACATACTGGGTATGTTGCATTCTCTGAGTTGAAACTATATAGCCTATAAATAACAAGAATTCTGAAAGGCTGATGTCCAAAATAGCAAGAAAGAATCAAATATAACATCATCATTTTAAACAATTTTACTAAATTGTTTAATTTCCTCAAATTGAACATATCCTTAGCCAACAGTGGGATAATCATAATGGAAAGTGTACAATGTAAGTAATCCTGGGTGGATGAAAACCAAAGAAGAACAGAGTGGAGAAAGGGGCATTCTCTGCTAAATATATGCTTCCCTGCCAGTATAGTACAGAGCTGGAGTGCAATGGTCGGTCGCTCATCTCTGAACCCTGTTTGTCAAGTGAGGGCTGATATAGGCTAATGTTCCCTGTTGTCCTGATGTCAGGAAAGGCACCATGTGGTGATTCAAAACTGTGGGAACTTCATTGTGTGGAGGAGATAGTACAGGTGGACAGAACCACCTACATGAATGCTCTTAGCAACATATGTGCCTCCTCTATTCATGAAAATGCAAACAAATTTGCTCCACTTGGCAAGGTTAAGACAATCTGGTTCACAGAAGCTAAGACACTGCTCCGAGTTTTCACAGAATAGAGCTAAAATAGGACTTTCAATTGCTAACACAACCGTATAAGGGAGATAATTATTTTGGTTAAATGTGACTAATAACTAATGGGGAAAATTCCATTTTTGCTAAACATGGAAAAATATGTGACTAATAGCTGAGTGACAAAGGCACTTAATCACCACTTATTAACTGATGATTTTTAAAGCCACAGGTGCATCTCTTGTATTCTTTATGTTAAAAAGAAACATCCATTTAAAGATAGCAGGCAGAGTCCTGTCAAAAAGGACCATGAAGGTATCCCATAGATAATTTTTTTTGAGTTTACAAAGAAAGAACAGATGTCATTGGGGATTCCATCCTTCATTATTTCCTTGCTTCTCATATATCCAAGTGGAGAGAGTGGTATCACACAGAAGTTCTACTTGACAATTTTAGGCAAGGGAAAGCATAAAGAAGGTTATTGATGAGTCTGTGAAATGCTATAGCCATAGGGTTTAGCCTATTGTGTCTGAACAACTTTGAAAAGTAGATCTGCTGGCCTATTCTGTAAATGACCTCCTTTTTGAATAACGGCATTACAGGGAAGGTCAATGGCAAGATCAGCAGCTAAAGAGTTACATATCTACAATCCCCACTAAAATTCATTGATGCCCACATCATGTGCACGCACTCAGGCAAACACAATTTCCTCCTTCTGGAATTCCTACTTAGCATGATATTAAGGTGGTACTTGCTGAACATATTTTTTGAAAATGAGCCTTCTTATTAAAAATTCTGGTTAGCTATTCACCAATCCTACTTGTTGGAAACATGAAGACTGCATTTACTATCCTCTTTGCATAAGTGGGTTCAGAGGAAGACGATGCTGACAGAAGTGATACGTACTATGTCCAAGTCCAGCAGTAGAATATCTTGTCTAAGGTCACTTCCTGACCTCCCTGACCCCCAAGGTTTTCTGCCCCATTTCCCCAGTGGGTGACCTTGAAGCCTTAACATGTTACAGACACAGATGTGAAAGACTTGGGTTCTATCATCAACTCCTGGAAGATATCTACCTGTCCTGCCTCCAACTCTAATGTGAGGGAAAAATATACTTCCCTGATTAGCCACTGAGCCTTGAGAATTTATCTGACTCCACCATGGATTTTCCACTCTAATTAAAATATTTGGCAGACAATATCATTCTCAATGGCAAAAAGCTAAAAGCATTCCCCTAAGATCTGGAACAAGACAAGGATGCCCTCTTTCACCACTGCTCTTCAATATAACACTGGAAGTCCTGGCCAGAGTAATAAGACAAGAAAAAGGTATACAAGGTTTCCAAATAGGGAAAGAAGAAGTAAATTATCACTGTTTGCAGACGATATGATAATATACATAGAGAACCCCAAAAGCTCTACAGAAAATCTACTCAAGCTAATTGGCCGGTTTAGCAAAGT
>JAGFMF010011453.1:1926942-1973634 GCA_019455555.1 Galemys pyrenaicus | reverse complement strand
TCAAAAGAATACCTGCACCCCTATGTTTATAGCAGCACTCTTTACAATAGGTAAGACCTGGAGACAACCTAAATGCCCAAAAACAGATGAGTGGATCGGGAAGCTGTGGGACATATACACGATGGATTACTATTCAGCAATCAAAAATGAAAAACTAGACTCATTCAAAGGAACATGGATGGATCTGGAAGGGATGATGCTCAGCAAAGAAGTCAGAAGGCAAGAGAAAAATACCAGATGGTTCCTCCCCTAGGAGGAATATAAGGGAACAAAATAAGGATCAAGGAAAGGAATATGAACAATAATAATAATAATAACAATAAAGACACAAAAACCAAAAATGAAAAGACAAGGACAAATTGGGGACACTTGGTGAGGAGGGAAGAGGGGATGGTTGAGGGCAGATGGAAGCACGGGGGACTGAGGTGATGGTGCACTGGTGATATAGTGATGGGGAATACATGGGGATTACAATTGATGTCAAATATATATACATAAAAAATTTTAAAAAATAAATTATTTGGCAGAAGATGTGGCACTGCCTTCAGAAAAACATGAAATTAATAGCATTCGGAAGCAGTCATTAAAAACATATTTTTAGAATTTTTATAAAAGACTATGGAAGATATTAGCTAGATATTCTACACACCATTTCCTCTTGGACACAAATAAGACTATTTCCCACCTTCCTTGCAGTTAAGTTCAAGCCATCTAACTAATTTTGGAAGTTGGTATGAATGATTCATGATATTCTAGACATGATTCTTACCATCCAGATTGATACTTAATGTTCTCTCTGTGCTATCTTTATCTTCATGTCTGTCTGTGTTGGCTGGATAAATCAGGGTGAGGGGAAAGCCACAGAATGCAAAGAACTTGAATTTCTGAATTGCATTTGGGGGAGAAATTCTTAACCTGCATCAAACTGATATGAGTAGTAAACACACTTTTGTTACATTATGTCCCTGAGAATTTTGGAATGTGTTAGTGCTGCATGCCTGGTTTAACAAGTAAACTTGTTAGCTTTCATTCTGTCTGTCTGTCTATCTAGCTCTCTATCTCTCTATTCCTCATTCCCTCTATCTATCTATCTATCTATCTATCTATCTATCTATCTATCTATCTATCTATCTATCTATCTATCTATCTATCTATCTATCTATCCATCCATCCATCCATCCATCCATCCATCCATCCATCCATCCATCCATCCATCCATCCATCCATCCATCTATCCATCCATCCATCCATCTATCTATCTATCTATCCATCATTCATTCATTCTATCTATATAGCTAGCTAGCTAGCTGGCTCACTTACTCTCACTCCAGAATAATGTAACATTATTCATTATCCACTAGATCAATTTCTTATATATATTTTGCTAAATCAATTACTAAGATTTTGACATTTGTTTCACATAGGACTTAATTAAAATATGAAAATAATTTTAATTGAACACTACTTTAAGTTAGTCACTTCGTCAGACCTTTTAAAATTCTTGAATTTCATTATTCTGACTTTAAAGATTTATTTTTGCATATAAGACAGAGTTGTGGGGGGGGGGAAGAGGCTTTACCAGAGACAGAGTGGAGAGCAGAACAGGCATATCCACTGAAGAACATTGCTGAGGAGAGCAGCAGATGAGACAGGAGAAGTCTGCTGCACTGTGTGTGGGTCAGCTTCCTGGCCAGGCATCAGACCCAGGCTATTGTGGTGATAGTGCTGGGACTCAATCCCTAGGCTACCAGGGAGGCCCAAATTTTTTTTTCTTATTTTATTATGTTCTTTATCTTTTGTTTGATAAAATATGTTTCATACTAAATGAAGTTACTTGCCTACATACAGATATTTACAGGCAACAACAGTATAGTGGACAATAGGCTAGGAAGGAAATATGATATAAAAGCAGCTCCAAGGTTTATAGTCTTGCTTAGATGAATGTAATATCCATGAATTTTTGAGAGAACTGCAAAGAACTTCAGAGCTAGATTATTAATTTCTTATTGAAACTTAAGAACTTTAGGTAGGCCTAACTAAGTGATAAGATTTTTCTTTCATTATAAAATTTCAGTTTATTTTCTTCCCATTAAAATTTCAAAATTTCCTTCTTGCTCTCTGCTACCATAAGTACACACAGTTATGACTACATCCTTTATTTATGACAAGAAAGTATGAATGTCATTGATAACATGAGAAAATATGGTATCCTGATAAATGTTTCATAACAAGATCTATGAAGATACTGGTAGTATGTGCTCATTTCTGTGCATAAATGCTTTCATTATGAATAATTTCAACCTTTCTTTGTGGTATCATTAAATTCAGATTTAAGAGAAGTGATACAGACAGTAAGTACTTCAGAGACACAAGTCAGGTGTAATACTCCATTGGATACAGTTAGAAAATTTTCTATATGATTTTAAAGCAATATGATTGTATAAATTCCTTTTTAAATTATCTGATATTTTTAAATCCTTGGGTGTGCATGTGTATGTGTGTATATACTTTGTGCATGCATCTGTATATGTAAACATAGATGCACAGAAACATAAAGGGAAAATATATAACAAAACATTAAAATGGTTACTGCCACACTGGGATTATGAATGATTTGTATTGTCGCATATGCTTTTCCCTCTATTTTTCAAATATTCTGTAATGATTATTTTTTGATTATTTATTTATTTATGCATGCAAGAATGGAGTACAGGCCGAAAGTGTGTATGTGTAGTGGGGGTGGTAAGAGGATTCAGCAGAGATGGAGTGGGGAACAGAACAAGTGGATTGACTGAAATACACTACTGAGGGGAACAGTGGGTGAGACAGGCAAGGTCTGCTGTGCCTTGTGGGTCCCCTCCCTGGTGTGGGATTGAACTGATGCTGCAGTGTCTGCCAGTAGCTTCATAGTGCTGGGACTTAACCCCTTGCACCACCAGGGAAGCCCCTATTCTGTAATCCTCATTACTTAAGAAAAATATTTCTTTTGAAAAGACAGTTTTAACTCCTATTTTTTAAATTTCAGAGATTGTTCATCTGAGATTGTTCACATAATTTTTATATAAAAATGACAAAATTATTTACACTATGTATAAGATTGAATCTGATGCCTGTCCTTTAAAAATTTTAAAGCAATGCAGCAGACCTTTCCTGCCTCACCTGCTGTTCCCCTCAGCACTGTACTTCAGTCAATCTGCTTGTTCTGTTCCTTACTCTCTCTATGGTGAATTTTCTTGCCCCCAACACCTCTGGTCTGTACCCCAGTTCTTTTATGCATAAATAATTTTTTTAAAATTTAAAGCAACAAAATGCACAAGACATATAAAATAGTGTTTCAGCATCTTGCCTACCTGGATTTAGGTTGAATGTGAAGTTATTTTCATGCAAGTGAAAGGAGTATCTTACTGAGCCTGAATTTAATAATTTCAGAAAAGCTACTTGCAAATGAATAATTTGATTAACTTAAAATGCTGCTACCATAGACCCATAAGCTCTAAGCAAAGACTCCTAGCACAAATTCAAAAGACTACCTCATCCGCAGTCATGTGGACATCACAGTGCTCAGGACAAGGAAATGAAGTGCTTGCATGTATCTATGATGCAGTAAAAAGACACTGGTGTTAGTCTAATAATGACGTGATACATAGGGGCTCATAACTGACCTAATCAATATAATGGTATCTATGAGATTTTACTTGTAAACTAAATACAGCACGTTACTATTCACATATTTGATTAGGATATATTCTTCAGAATAGATTTTCACTGAAACACCTTAGTAGCAATTATAGAGACAGACCACTGTGTCAGGTAGAAATTACTAGAAAAACAGAATGCCAACAATGAAAATTAAAGTACACACAAAAAGATATCTTGAGATAATCTTTCCAAATGAAAACTTGGAAAATCAGAGAGATGAGAAGGAGTGAAAATGTACTACTCGATGTGTTTTGGCTATTGCATCATAAAGTACACAAGGATGACTCACTTCAGTTCTGAAGAAGAATTTTGAGGTTGGACTAAATAACTGCCCTCATTAGTAGTAACTGGAAGCTCAAACTTATGCAGAATTTCTGAGAGATAATTTTTAACTTGAAGGTCAACATGAAATATTAGACTTCTAAACAATAAAGTCATGTGACAAAGCAGTAATGAAATTCTATGCAATAGAATTTCTGATACTTGAAATTCAATAGTTGAAGTTCAATAGAATTTCAACCATATGATAATTGCTTATTTCATAATAACTTGTCAAATGATTTTTTATTTAATGAGTTTGTATTTCTTTAAAATAACCCTGGGGCCTCCCTGGTAGCACAAGGGGCTGAGTACCACACTGTGAAGCTTCTGCAACCAGTATAGTGTAAGTTTGTTTGATCCCCAGCCAGGGAGGGTACCCACATGGCACAGCAGACCTCTCCTGCCTTGCCTGCTGCTCCCCTCAGCAGTGTATTTTAGTCATTCTGCCTGTTCTGTTCCCCACTCTGTCTCTGGTGAATCCTCTCACCCCCCACACCTCTGGTCTGTACCCCAGCTCCTGTATGCATAAATAAAAAATAAAATCTTTAAAAAGAGGAAAAATTCCTATAACCTGGAAAATAAGTAGGACAGACACTCTTTCATATTTAAAGGTTGAAATTGCAGAGTATGGGAAGATATTTACAATTTTATTCATGTATATGTTTTTTCCAAGTATGATTAAGAAAAAGACAACTTAAATGGAGATGTCAAAGATAAACAATTCATAAAAATAATATTCTAAAAGTTAAATGGTTGAAAGCCCTTGATCTTCATTACTTATCAGAAAAAGGCCAATTAAATAAAAATTAGACAATTTTATTTACACAATGAGAGAGCAAGTACCAAGAACACCAGAATAAGCAGAAAACATATTAAGGATAATTCCAAGTGTTGTGAAGATGTAAGGGAATGAGAACTCATGGACTTCCAGTGGAAAAGGACACTGTCAAAATCACTTTGAAAATGCACAGTGCTACCTGCTAAAGCATTTACTTTAGTAGAATAATTTGACCAAATAATTCAAACCAGAACAACCTTGATTTAAAATTGGTTCTACATTTACAATCAATGTACCCCTCCTGTCTTTGGTTTTCATAATTTATATAGAGTAGAACAGAAAGGTTTTTATGAAAATTATCCAACATAATCTGATTTAAAAGCATGTGATTAAAAATGCATCTATTATTTGTGTTGTTAAAATTAGGTTGAATAAGGGATGCTAAGCTAATCAAGACTAAAAGATAGTTTTATTAAATAAGAACTCTATCATAAAGTCATGGGAGTAAGAAACATCATGTCCCAGTTTTTGTGAAATATAGCAAGTATTTAATAAATATAATCTAAATTACCAGTGTTCTTTGTCATGCCCATGCTTTGCTTCACAGTTTAAGTGTTACAGAATAGGTACCGCAACTCAAAAGCATTTGAAATGTAGCATGGTCTCACGGCAATAGAATCACTTGTGTATCTACTCTTTAGAACAAGGCGTGAGTAAGATCTTCCACATTGGAGGGTCACAGAGAGAGTGTGCTATTGGTGGAAAAAAGAAATCTACATGGGAATAGGAGTAGTTGTTCTTTGGTGTGTGCAGAATATTTTATATCAAAATCTTTATGGAGTATTTTATTGAGAAATAAAGCAAAACATTTATTCTGTTTAATAACCTCATCCAATTAGTCTTTAGACCTGAATTTGGAATGGTTTTCCTATTAAGAATGATAAAGAAACCATCAACAATAATGAAAAACCTTTTAGAAGAACTTTCAAAAATAAATGCAGCTAGCTGTCAACTTTAAAATTAATAGACTCACTCAAAGATGTGCCAGACAATTCTATTAAACAAATTTAAAACTTTATGAAAGTCTTTTAACATGTGTCTTATGTGATGGGGCCTCCCTGGTGGCACAGGGATTAAGTCAGCGCTATCAAGCTAGTGCAGCCACTGTGGCCTGAGCGACCCCACACCAGGGAGCGACCCCACACCAGGGAGCTGACCCACATGGCACAATAGACCTCTCCTGTCTCACCTGCTGCTCCCTTTAACAGTGTATTTCAGTAGATCTGCCTGTTCTGTTCCCCACTCTGTCTCTGGTAAATCATCTCAGCTCCCACACCTCTGGCCTACACCCTAGCATAAATAAATAAATCTTTAACAAAAAAAATGTGTTTTATGTCTTTCCAAAAGGGACATATTATACTCATCAGATTTACCTGATCTCTGAACTATCCCATTCCTCTGCATTGTCTCCCCCCTCCACACACACAAATGAAGAATGACTATACTGATGAATGCACAAGTACTTTGAAAAGGAATGATTTAGAATTATTACAAACAAACACCATTCCAAAAAGTATATAGGATAATATCTTAATGGGATGGTACCATCTAGTTTGATGACAGTTAAGTGACTGGAGTAGTCAAACTCCTGAAATTCTTTCCAACTTGATTACTGTTTGGATCAGGGGGCATTACACACCCTATTTTTAACCACAATGGTTGGAAAATATAAATGTATGTTCAACAGAACTTTCTGGTTAACTTGTTTACTCAGTGAAACATTTCCATGGTATGGCTGTTCCACTTGGGATAAAGATAATTTTTTCCTGAAACTCCATTTCAGGGTATATACACTGTGCTAGTTGAGCTCCCAATTAAATGGTTGTAGAAACATCAAATTTTACCCAACTAAATATCTTCAAAGTCACAACTGACACCAGTGGCACCAAGGTCAATAAAATTTATAGATTTTATAAAAGGCAAAGTAGTTTCTCATTAATTCTTCTACGCAGAAGAAAAAGAAATAGTTTCTTCCAAATCTACAGACGCTTGAAGACAATGACAGGTGTTTCCAAACTAATCTTTAATTGGTATTATAAGAAACTAATGCAGGTTCTAACAGCTGGGTAATTAAAGTACTTATCAACTAAACTGATAATTAAAATGTAAAGTTCAAGCAACTTCTACTTTCAAGCAAAATAAGTCTCCAATGAATCTAGGTTAGATCAAAATACATCTTTTGTTCCTTCCTATCTAAATCACAATGCCACAACATAGGAAATTTCACCAATTTTAAGAGAATATTGCACTGATGCCTTGTTTGTTCCAGCACTGACAATGCAAAATTACCCAAACCCCAGAAACGGGTGGGACATTCTGTGATTCTAGAAAGTATGTGCTAAAGGGAATGAAAGCAAAAGCCATGGATTTTCTAAGACATGTGAAGGGGGTGTGGTAAGAAAAACTTCACACAAAGACAGTGAAGTCCAAAATCAAACAGATTCATACTGTACTCATTTCCCTCACCACCACCACCATCACAAACAGCATTAATAGCAACAAATTAGCATATTTCCCCACAAAGCAGCTCTTGTATTAATCTAATACAGAGATCAACCAAATGTGTACCAAAATCACTTGGTTGTTAAGTTAAAACAGATTTTGGGGCCCTGCCCCCGACAGGTTTTGAGATACTAGGTCTGGCACACATTGCAAAAATCTCATTTCTAACAAGTTCCCAGGTGCTGCTGATGCGGCTAGTCTGGGAACGTATACTTTGAGAGAACCATTTAAAATATTTCAGTATGATTCCACTTGGTGAAATTTAATGCAAACCTTATTGTGATGCAAGTATAGTTGTTCAGAGTAGACTTATTTTCCAAAGTTCAAAATAGAGGAGAAACTGCATTATTATGAATACTACCTAACTATAATATGCATGTTTACAAAGTAACATCCCTGACAGCAGAGATGGAACCTTGCTTTGGCTTCCTGCTAGGACAGCTCAGTTAAACTGAGTAACTACCAGGGCATCCTATCTCCTTTGTCTGAAACACAATTCTTCAACTGATCTTTTGGCTAATCCCTACTCTACTTTAGAATATAGCTTTAAAACCACCTTGTCCAGGAAGTCTAGTTATGAAGTATTTCTTACGCCCCTAAATAAAATGTTGGCTGCCTTCTTTTTTTCAGTTCAAGCAGGCAGTGTTCATCCCTACCCATGAGATTTCTATTCTTGTATTACTCAACTGTTGGTGGGGATGCAGATTAATTTTTTTTTTAAAAAAGACAATTACCAAGTAGTGTAACAATGTCTTTGCAAGTGTAGTAGAGACTCCAATAGAATTATAGATGAAGTCCAATTAACTAATTAAGCCAGACTGGGGCAAGGAAAGGACTGCTGAAAAAAGTAATTTGTAAACCAGGGATAATTGTGATAATCTGGTTTCCCCTGGTGATTCATGTATTACTTTTATAGTTCACATAGAGTGTACCAATTTCTATGGGTCTATTATAAGGCTTCCAGAAAGTTGAACTTGATGTAAAATTAGAAAAAAGAAAGAAGGGATTTAGATGATTTCACTTATATATGGAATAGAGAGGAATAAAGGAACTTAACAGAACTAAATCAAATCAAACGCAAGAAATTTGACTGCCAAACTGAAGCTACTAGAGGGGTATGGGAAGTGAGGGTACTGGGTCCATGGGTAAAGCCCTATGATTTCTTTAATGGTGGATGTGATAACACACATCTCCAGAAATGTGAACCTACTCCCTTAAATCATATGACATTGTAAACCAATGTTACCTCAATAAAGAAAAAAAAAAAGGATTCAGAACCTAATTATGTGATACCACATATTTAACTTTTTATCTGAATAATTTTGATTCCTCCCATTTGGAACTTAACAAAAATTTCCCCACCCTCAATTTTTATTCACTCATTTTGGATGCAAAAATGCAGAGTTGAGAAGCTGACTACTTTCATTATGCAGCTATTTCTCATTATATTTGACTGTCAAATCATGCTATTTTGAATTTTGAAGGAATAGTCTACTCAGCAACTTTATTTGCATTATAATAGGGTCCATATTAATAATAAGGTGATTCATTACCCCGTTAGTATCACCTTTACCTTCTAATTGTCACTTTAAAGCTGAGGTGTCACAGTACAATCTTCTGTGCTCAGGGTACTGACATTTAAGAGATTTATCAAACATCTAAAATGAGACACTGAGCAGAGGTATGAAAAAGGTGAAGACCATAAACTCAAAGAACAAAATGGAAAGGTTCAAGCCACAGTGTGTGAATAATTCAAATTGGTATTGGAAGGTTCTCCCTTCACCACCAAATTTCCTTATTTAGGACCTTTCTTCCTTCATTCATCTATAGTCTGTATACCTAAGAGGAACTGAGGGGAAACATAATAAAGAAGAGATACAACTGAAGAGATTTTATGTCCTCAGGCAAGAATACACATATATTATTAAAGTGAGGAATATATGACCAGCGCAAAAGGTGAAGTTGCCCTCCCTCTTAGTGCCTCTAGATCATTTTTATTTCTCTCTGATCTAATTTAAGTGACAAACTGTATTTTGGTTTCTATCCTTGGCTGTGCGTAAGAATCATATGGTGTGGCAGGAAGAGTAATGACCTCCCCCACCCCCAAAAAATATCTACATCCTAATCCCTGGGACCTGGTAATCTGGCAGTTTACATATAGTGAAAGGAAATTACAGTTGTAGATGGAATTACAGTGCTATTTAGCTAATTTTAAAAATAAGAGAATTATCCTGGAATACCCAGGTAGAGCCAAAGTAATGATAAGAGTCCTGCAAAGGGAGAGAGTGATTCTGAAGAGAAGATGGCATAAGGAAGGCTTGGCTTGATTTGCTGGTTCTGAAGTGGGCCAGCAGCCAAGGAAGGCAAGCCATCTCTAGGAAACTGGAAATGGCAAGGAAATAGATTTCCCCTAGAGACTATGAAATGTTCCTATCTGACACCTTAATCTTAGCCCTAAGCAAGACCTGTCA
Organism: Galemys pyrenaicus; assembly: GCA_019455555.1. Lineage (NCBI taxonomy): Eukaryota > Metazoa > Chordata > Mammalia > Eulipotyphla > Talpidae > Galemys > Galemys pyrenaicus. Next base: position 1,963,803 of record JAGFMF010011453.1, on the reverse strand, counting down.
GATTTATGAGCTATAGATGTATAAAATCATAAATTTGTAAATTTGTGTTTTTTAAACCATTAAACTTAGGGCAGTATGTCAAACAGCAAGAGAAATGTAATAAACTTGAGGACCTTTTGAAAATTCTGATGCACAGATCATATTCTACATCAATTACATTAAGATCAAAGTGGTAGGGGGCAGAGTTAGAAAGTGAGATCTAATCATCAGTAATCTGGTTACACTCTCTAAATGATTCCAATGTACACAACTACATTTTCAAACATTGTTTGAAACAATTACAGAGTGAAATCTTCACTGGAGTTAAGGCCACGCACTATGATATCATCCACTCCAAGTGTGGCCCCAGGAGCTGAGTATCAACAGCATCATGGAAATTGCTAGAAATATATAATATGGGTACAAAATAGATGTACTGAGTCAGAATCTGCATTTTTAATAACTCTAGGTGATTTGTACGCATATTAAAATTTCAAGGAACAAATAATGTGCACTGGCAAATGTCTCCTTAACCTAAAAATGCCTTCAATATTTGTAATGATTTTTTAACTTGTTACCTAAATACATATTTTAAAGCAGGTTCTCAAGGCTATGCTTTTCTTGAAGAGAGTAACAAGTAACTCTCCTTTTCTTTTTCTCCCTTTCCCTTTTCTCTTTGTTTCCTCCTTTACCACCTCTTCCTTCTCCCTCCCTCTGTTTATCCTCAGTACTCAAGATACATCATTTCTGACTTGCTAACTGCTTGAATGAATAGCAATTGTAACTGCAGCAACAATAATATAACTCATTGAAATGCAAGCTGCTGTGAAATAAAAATATAACTCAAAATGCCAGAAAAAAAACTAAATGTTAATTTAGACTCAGTGTTCTATTTCTTTTTATCCCAGACTAATTTCTCATAGACTAGAAGAAAACATATTCATTAGCTTACTCTTAAAATTTCTAAATAATTCTCCTCCTCTGAGGATTTTATCCCCATGAATTAAATGATTCAATAATCAGGTATCTCTTGCTTATATCCAATTTAAATATCTTTTAAATGTACAATTTTTAAATTTCAATCTCCTTAGTATAGAGCATCTTGAATTGGTAGAATTATATTGTTCTGTTTAAATTTATTTTTCTCTAACTTGAGGTTGGAGAAACCAATGACAATTGCAGAGTAATATTTGAAGGTGAGAAAAAGAAGATTGCAAACTCTTAACTATGCCCACAGAAAGAGCTCCAGTCCACCTGGATTCCCTCCTCTGTTAAGCACAAGACTCATTTTTCAACACAGTATTTGAGATAGCACCCCCATGAAGTGTTTTGCACTTTATCTTATTTTTTACCTTAATCATTTCACTTAATTCCTACAACAAACCAAGGAGTTTGATGTTAGTATCTCCATTCTATTAATGAGGATACTTATATCAAGAGGTCACTAAAAACTTATGCAAGGTCATCCAGTTAGTAAAAGTAGAGACAGGATTTGAGTAGAGGTTTTCTGGTTCCAAGGCCCCTGCTGCTAATACTCTGTGGCCTGCAAGGGTTTGGCATGAACTTCTGGCCAAAGGAATCACAGGAAGCTGCATTTAAACATATTCCCTTGAGAAGACTCAGCAAGAGTCCCAGTGAGTTGTATTGACCACATGGCTCTTTCCCAAGCAGTTAAATATCTGTGGAACAGTGTTATACAAGTTCTGTGAATTCACTTATAGGACACACCCCACCGTAGAATCTGTTAGTGCAGAGCATGGTGTTGATATTCCACACTAAGAAATCATCCCTGTTGAGTTCAAACCATGGGCTGATTAGGCTTAATTCTAGTTAATTGTGGAAAGCAAACAGGTAACTTCTCAAACACAGGGAATCTTCATAACCTGTTTACATACTCTGTCACCTGTGTAGCACGGCTGATTCATAGCATCCAGTATGATCAAGACACTGCAATGAGTAAGATGAGGCACCATACAAACAGTTGCCATCTATTTGTTATTGTGGAGGGAGAAAAGGGGTAATTCACAGAGAATCTGCTACACTTAATATGCAAGTATGGATAAATGTTTCTGCTTTGAGATCATTATCCAATGCAATCCCACAAAGACAGTTCTACCCATTAGCTAGTTGGCAATGTCCTCTATCTCCTACCAAGCAGACATCTGAAAGGCTGTTTCTGCAGGAAATGCCAGGCAGGCTTGCTGATCTTGCTTATAGCTATTAGGTGTTATAAGTCACACCCTGACTGTGTTTATGCATATGTGACAGTATCTGATGAGACAGAAAGACACAGTCAGTCCAATATACCACTGACTTTTTAGATGCCCTCAAACAGGGGAGACAGAAGTTAAAGATTATTGCCAGTTATGTGATAATTAATTCAAAGTAATTTTAATTCAAGGACTGAAATTAAAATTCAGGAAAGCCAAGCTTTGGATCAGGCCTATATTTGAATCCTGGCTCAAACAGCTCCTGGTTTTGTAACACTGAACAAGTCACTTAGCAACCCTTTGCCTTATTTTCTCCTTCCATAAAATGGGAAAAAAAATCTACATTTCAGGCTTATTATTTTTTAATAGTAAACTAATGTATGTGAAATGCTTTGCATGTCATTTAGAGCAGAGTAGACAGAGAATACTAGCTGTCTTGACACTTCTTGAACAGGGCCCAGAAACTCAGACTAATCCTTTCACATACTGAATTGTAGATGCTTTTGTGTCCTTAAGTCAGTGTTCAAGGCCATGTATTTTCACTGACTACCTTACAAGCATGGGTCATACACACTCTTCCAACCACATAATAATCTCATTTACACTCCCGTTTAATGTACATAACCCAGGCTTAAACAAGACATTTCCACCGCCACATATTACAGTGGAATATATTGATTAAAGAGTGACTCACTTCCACTGACTTCTACAATGTGACAGTTTGTTTCAAGTGATGGGGAGAAAAAGAATAGGATACAATCTCTATGCTCTTGACGCACTTAAAATATAGTATGAACAATTGTGTTAATAGAACCATATACCTCATAAATTTACATGAAAGGAAACGTTAAGAGTTCAGAGGTATGACCAGAAAATGAATCAAAGAGAAAGTAGATGAGCCTTGAATCATTTGTCAGATTTTAATAGGAAGATAAGAGAGTGAGGGACACACCAGACAAATTATTGGAAACAAACTACAAAGACTCCAGAATGCCAGGTATTTAATATTTTGCTTGGCAGGAACTTAATACGGTATATAAAACAGGCAAGTGACAGAAGAGTGCTAACAGAAATAACTGATAAAGATTAAAGCCTTCATTTAGCAAGCTGTACTCAATTTTCTATTCTGCTAACAGTGTGAGGAGGCTGCCAGTTCTTTTCCTATTCATTTGTAAATGTATGTGTGCATACACATTATAAATGCATTTCTATGCATGATACGCATATGTAAAGATTTAGATGGGAAACAGAACTTCTGGATTGACTCCATGAGGAAATCAGAGAACACTCTTCATGGCATGACAAAAAAATTATTGTAAATTATAAAAAAATCACTTGTCCATAGAAATTGCTAAGAGCAATGAGAAAACGTTCCCATACACACAAATCGAATCGATCTCTCTGTGAACAATGAGAGTCTGTAGTGTTTGAATCAAGACCCATACTCTTTCTCCATCTACCAGTTCAGGACGATGATAACTCCATTGCAGATTTTGTGATCAAGAACACAGAGTTCACGATCCCCCCTCACCACCACCACAGCACTCAATCCCGGACTCCATATGCTGCCTGAGGGAAATAACAATGAAAATGACGATGGTAGAAAAAGAGCATGGAAATCCCATGCCTGAGACAATCATTATAGCAATGCATATCTTAGTAGAAAGCAATTAAGGGAGGATGGAAGTTCCATGATACAAAGCATGAGGTAAAGCAAAAGACTAGCCACAAGTTTAATAAAGAGGATCAGGAAGAGACATCCAAGAATAGCACTCCTAGGACCACAGTTCAAGTGGGAGCTCAAGAAGCCTGTGTACTGTGTACTAGGCTGTTCCATTCAGCCTTGAGAGTGAGATGAGGAGCAGACTTGCAAATGAGATCCTTTAACCCAAACATGTACCTGAGGAAGCCAGATATTATAGTAAATCACACCTATCACCTATATTTGGAAGAGTGTGTATAACCAATTTTCTATCCCCTCAGGAAAAATTACAAAGGTAACCTCCAAGTTACTAGTTCCAGAGTGAATGAATGCAGGTTAAACTAATGGAAATATCTTTAATAATGATAGTTTACAGACTATATGCATATCCAATGATACAGGATGAAAATTTTATAGGTTAAGGGAACTTAAGCATCATCTGTGACCAATAAGTGGCTTACGCTATTCAAAGCTGGCTTCTCAGAGACAAACTTAAGTATTAAAGCAACATTGAAAGAGGAATATCAGAGAATGCACACTACAAAGTAAACAGATTCCAGTGAACTAATTTCCGCTATGTCACTAAACAAAAACATCAATAACCTCCCCCCATAAGCAGTGTGTATCCACAGCTGTCACAAGACATTTTCTCCAAGGTATAGTTTTAAATAAAAAGAAAAAAGGCATGCAAGGAATATCTACATGATTTACAAACAGGGAAAATGACTACAACTGATTTTGAAGAAGAGTCCATATTACAAAGATATTTATAGAATACATTTTTAAAAATAAAAGGAAACTGTACTTAAAAAATTAAAGAGAAGTGCACAAGAACTATGATGATGGTTCATGGGTGAACTGGTGGTGGGAATTTTATGAAAAATTACACCTAAAAGTTGAAAGCATACAACCATACATTGTACAAAATGAACAATGATGTAACATATGTATAAATTATTTAAAAATTAAAGTGAAATAGATGAACTAAGTGATACTATTAAAAAAGACTCAAGTGGAATTACTACAGTTGAAATAACCAATAATAAAAATTAAAAATTAATAATAGGGAGTTAATGGTTTTGGCTAGCAAAAAATCAGCAATGTTGAAAACAGGTCAATAGGAATTAATCTGAAAAACAGTGAATGAAAGAAAGAAGAAAAATGAAGAAAGATGAAGGTTTTAAGATATTAACTTACGTATTCAGTACACCAGATTATATATATTGGGAGCACAGAAAAAAAAATGAGAAAAGAACAGAACAAATGACAGAAGACCTCCAACATTTTGTGGGAAATATTAACCTACAAATTTGAAAGCACAACAAACTTAAAATAGGATAAACACAATGGAATATCATAATGAAAATGTTGAAAGCCAGAAACAAAGAGAAAACCATTAAAATAGTGAGAGAAGCAACTCAAAATATACAATGGAAACTTTGACACTGATATCTCATTAAAAACAACAGGAGGCAAAAAACAATGAGACATTATGTCTAAAGTAGTGAAAGTAAAAATGACGTATCAAAGAAAATTCATGTTATTAAGCAAAATTGTCTTACAAAAAAGAAGACAAAAAATAAACATTCTGAAATAAATATTGAGAGAATCTGTTATTAGTAGATTTGCCTACAAAAATAATAAATGAATTTTTTTCAGACTGACAGCAAGGGATATTAAACAGTAATACAAATACATACACATACACATAACTATGTAAGCTTAAACATCCAAATTAATTTAATGTAATAAAACTATACCATTCTGATATGACAGTCTCCGTAAATGCAGAAAACTTAATGACAAAAAAAGCCAATAACATTTCTTGATATGATAAAAAAAACAGTCAACAAACTTGACATATAACCTTAAAGTAATAACATATTTACAAAAAAGCTCTTACCAACCATGGTGAAAGACAATTCCTTCTCATAAGGTCATAAAAATATAAGGAGCCTATTCTTGTTGTTTCTATTTAAAAAAATTAGTGACTACTCTGGTATGCTAGGCAAAGGGAAAAAGTATCCAAATTGAAATAAACTATCTAGATTTGAAGATTACATGACTGTTTATATTGAAAGGAATTCACAAAAAACACTAGAGCTAATAAACAACAAAAGGTTTGAAGTATATAGGTCATATGCAAAAATCAATTATATATATATCAGTAGTGATTATTCCAAAAATTAAATTAAAAATTCCACTTATATAAAATAGATTTAAATACTTAATAATACATAAATATAATAAGCATAAGACTTGTATTCTGAAAACTACTAGATACCTTTGAAAGGAATTAATGGTCTAAATAGACATATTCATGTGTCAGATGACTAAGTATTGTCAAGATGAAAATATTATTCATATTGCCCTACAGATACCACAGAGTCACTATCAAAATCTATCAAGACTTATTTGTAGCCACTTAAAATTCATAGTCAAAATATTCAAAAGAAACACAAAGAAGTCTCACATTTCCCAATATTAAAATTAACTACAAATCTACAAAAACAAAAACAAAACAAAACAAAAAACCAGGAACAACAACAACATTGCATTATTAATATAAATGTAGACTTGTAGATCAATGTAATAGCCTAGGTCAAGAAATAAGCTAATAAATCTATGGTTAATTGATTCTAAATGCCAACACAATTCAGTGGAGGAAAGAGTACTCTTCATAATTGTTCTTGGACTACTGGATATTCATGGGTCAAAGAATGAAGTTATAGTTTCACCTCACAAGAAATGGGAAACTGAAATTAATTGTATAATGGACTTAGAAGAAAATGAATAATATTTTAGGCTAAACAAGGATTTATTAAGTTTGACATCAAAAACATGAATGACAAAAATTAAATTGTACTAAAGCAGAATTTTTAAAAAATTGTGCTACAGGTAATACATTTAACACTGTGGGGGAAAAAACAATCATGGAATGGAAGAAACTATCTGTAAATTATCTAAAAAATAAGGGCCTTGCATACTACAACTCTCTGACAAACAGATAAAGAAATTAAAAATTGGTCAAAGACTCTAAGTAGACACTTTTCCAAATAAAATCTGCAAGTGCAATAAGCACAAAAAACAAGGCTGAACATCATTTGTCATTAGGGCAATGAGAATCAAAACCACAATAAGATACATTTTACACAAACCAGCATTGCTACACTGCAACAGATATAAAATAACAAGTGTTGCCAAAGATAAGGAAAAATAACTGAATCGTAAAATGGTACAGCAAATTTTACAATCGTAAAATGGTACAGTTTTGCAGTTTTTTTCAAATTATTTAATACAGTTATTGTGTGATGGCATAGTAGTTCGACTCTGAGGTATATACCAAGATAAATGAATCATCCACATGAAAACACACATATCCCAAAAGTGGCAACAACCCATATGTCTGTGAACTAGCAAATGAGTAAGTGAATTAATTAAGAGTTGTACCTATGTGCCTAAATACAGATGAGTGGATCAGGAAGATGTGGCATACACACACACACACACACACACGCACACACACGATGAAATACTACTCAGCTATCAAAAAAGATAAATTTGCAATTTGTGGCAACATGGATGGAGCTGAACGGGATGATGCTGAACGAAATTAGTTAGGAGAAAGACAATTACCACAAGGTGTCATGTGTCACCTAGATATAGATGATGGAGAAACCAAACAGAGTCAGATAAAGTCAAACTAAGAACTAACCCTAGAAATCTGGTTGTAGAGCTGAGGCTACCAGAGGGAGTGAAGTGTGGTGAGAACTAAGTAGGGAGGGAGCTTAATGGACTATGGTAGAGGGTGTTTTGGTGGTTGGTATGTTGTAGTAACAGTAGCTGAGCAGGGAGATCTTACACATTTAATACACAAACAGCAATGAAAATAGTATTAAAGAAAAAAAAAAAGTAAGTACTAGGTTTAAGGTACTTGAAGAAACCATGACCTATATTTATTCCCTTTCATTGTCTCAACCAAACCTCTGCTTTAGTTACTAACTAAATAGGCAGGATTGACAAGAAATGTCATAGAAAAATCTGCATCAATGCTACTGTTAGTATTATTTCACAATCCAATATTTTTATGTTCAAACACATTTATGGTTATATGATGTAAGTATGTGTCTATATCCATCAAACATAGAAACTTGAAACAGATAAATGGTTGTATATCTATTATATAAAAGGGCACATTATATACAATAGTAATCATCAGTGAAACAATGTAGAACTTAAAATCTCAATGTTTCTAAAAAAGCTTATATAATAGTAGATAAGTGCTTCTAAATATGCATTTTCCTTATCAGTACACATATAGGCAAATAAATGATAATATAGGAATCATACACATCTGTTAATATGATAAACTTATAAATTTAACTATGTCTTCATATACTTATAAATTTAACACAACTAAATGCTATTTTAACATAAATGACATTATGGTGTAGTATACTGTTATGATACTTATTTTAAAACAGAACAATAATTCCATTTTCCCATCTAGAACATACAATTCTCCATTTTCATTTTTGGCACTGCAGTGTTGTATATTATTGATTTACCATTGTTTACTGAATTTTTTATTGGTGGACATTTAATTAATTTCCATCTTTATAAAGATATAATGACCATTTTGATTCTTATTTATCTCTGCAGATATACTTACTAAAATATTCTTAGAAATGGAATTGTGTATATTAAACTCTTTTGCATATATTAGATGTTAATAAGTATCATCATATCACTTTCCAGAAATGCTATATCATTCTACATTCCCCACAATATTGAAATTGTAGCAAAGTGCTTAAAACAAAGGCATTTGTGAGTAAATTCTGAATTCATTTTCAAGCTTCACTTTTAAACTTCGTGACTGAGAGAGACATTCAACCATCTGAAGTTCATAAAGATGTTCTTAGGATTAAAAATACAATGCAATTACTGGTTAATTTATATATAAATATTGTCTGCTCACAGGGAATTTCTCATTGTCCCACATTTTACTAGAGATGAAATCGTTTTATTTACTTTTTCCATTTCACTGATGGACATGCAAAACAATTACATGTTTAGAGAGTAGATCTTAAAGGATGTCCTGGTGGCACAAGGGATTAGGTCGCAGCACTATGAAGCTATCTGCAGCCAATGCAGCATGACTTCGATCCCTGGCCACGGAGGTGACCCACATGGCACAGCAGATCCACTGCTCTCCTCAGTAGTGTACTTCAATTAATCTTCCTGTTCTGTTCCCCACTCTGTCTCTGGTGAATCCTCTCACAACAACCCCCACCACACCTCTGGCAAGTACCCTAGTTTTTATATACATATAATTTTTTTTAAAGTGGATCTTGAAGTCAAAATAACACCCATCACTACCAAAGTTAGGCTATTTTTCTGTGAAACAGAATCTTTATCTCTAAAATGAGGATACAATTCTTATGGCACTGTTACAAAGAACATAAGAGTTAATTATGCAAAGTGCTTAGAAAAGTATTCCTAACACAGGAATAATAATTAATAATTTAATTAATGTTTCCCTGATCACTCTCACAACCAGTGAGATTAAATGTTTCTATTGGCTAATTTCCTTCTTTAAGTAATGTGCTTACTCTAAGTATTGTTCAGTACTCTTCTGGAATGTTTGCTGTTTATTTTTATGTTGGCACACTTTTTATGATATCAATACTTTTTATTTTATAAATGTTGCAAATATTTATCTCCTGAAAATTCACATGTCACTTTATTTTGTTGAGTTTTATTCTATTTATTGCTCTCTACTCCACACTTTTATTCAAACACCTGACTTTCAAGGTGGTCTCTGAACATACAGAATTTGCACAATCTATTCCTTTGGCCAGGAAGTCTTTTCCCAGATGTGCACTTTTTTACTTTTTTCAAGTGTCTACTGATATACTCGCATGCCCCCTCTTAATGAGACTTATTTGAACCACTCTAAATAAATTCAGCACACTACCACTCTTGGAAAATCCATCCAGATCATCCTACCTCCACTATTTTTTCCACAAAAATTAAAAATTTCTAACACACTATATTTTTTCTTGATTATTTTCTCTTTTCCAAGATTAGGAATCTTGAAAGAAGGATTGTTCTTTGCTTCCTATTTTGTTTTCTCTGTATCCCCAGAATCTAAAACAGTGTTTTTTTACATGTAAGGGATCTGTAAATATTTGCCAAATTTCATAACTTTGGATGATTTCATCAAAGGAAGTTTTCAATGTTATCATGTTATTAAATCTGAAAAGATATACCTTTGTGAATATATATATACACACACACATATATATCTTTATGTTAATTTGATGAGGCATAGCAATCCTAAATTTGAGCAAATGTTCTCCTTTATTATCTTAGTACATTTTATTTCTGTTGGTTTACACTTACATTTTGGATATAAGTAGAATATAGTTTTGGCAAGGTACAAAATCTAAAAGATTTTTCATTGAAAAACTAGTCCTACCAGTATTCATTAAACAATCCATTCTCTACATTCAGCAAGACCTTTATCATGCCAACCTCGCTTGTGAAGATTTCTGAACTTAGTTCTCCCTCACTCTATAATAAATGTTTTATATCTGAAATTGTAAAAAAATGTTTAGGTACATAGTGGGAAAATTGTTCCACCTTTACTAACTTTGTTCTTTTGATTTTTAGGAAAATTAATCCCTCAAATTTGGTATGTTCACCCCATTAAGTATTTTTACGAGCTGATATTTAATATCCTGGGCCTACATCCTGTAACTCATCAACTTCCTCATAATATCAACTTACTTGATATGCTGTGAGATTTCTTCTATTTAATTGTTTAAATTTAGCTTCTATTTCCTTCCAATCAATTACTCAAAAGATTTACTGATATCTTTAAATTTAAGGAATTTTATAAGATGAACACCTGTGATGATATACCCACACAGAAGAGGAACATTTCTCACAGTATTTTGAAAATTTCATATTTTTCAGAAACTACTTTCCACAACAATGTTACTATTTTCTCATGTGTGCAATTAAATTCATCCATCACTTTAACTTATTCAATTTTCATTTGCAGATAGATGTCTGATTTGATAATCTGGAAAATATGCGAAGGCACTTTTTACAGTTTTCTTGTCCCATGAACACATTTCTCAATCTGTCTTATATTTCTTTATACATAAAAACACAATTGTAAAATAGTTTGTTTTTCTTTTATGATAACTGTGTTATCTTTATGTGCTAGTGTGCAAGGTAATGGCGCAAAAACATCCACATCCCATTCCCAGAAAACTTGTGAACATATTACCTTACATACATGACAAAAGGAATTTTACAGATGAGACTGAAATAGGATTTTGAGGTGAGTAGGTTATCCTAGAGTATCTGGGTGGATCCAAGGGTTAGAGGAATAGAGGAAGGCAGAGGTTAAAGCACTGTAAGGGGGCCCTCCCTGGTGGCGCAAGGGGTTAAGGCACAGCACTATGAGACTATAAGCCGCCACTGCAGTATCAGCAGCCACTGCAATGCAGCAATAATTTGATCCCTGACCGGGGAGGTGACCCCCATGGCACAGCAGACCTCTCCTGCCTCACCTGCTGCTCCCCTCAGCAGTGTATTTCAGTAGATCCACCTGTTCTGCTCCTCACTCTGTTTTGGTGAATCCATTCACCCACACACACACACCTCTAGCCTGTACCCCAGCGCTTGTATGCATAAATAAATAACTCTTTTTAAAAAGGCACTGTGAGAAAGGCCCCATGAGCTCAGCAGTACTGGAAGTGTTGATAGCTGGAAAGTTCAAGGAAACAGATTCTCCCTAAAAGCCTCAAGAAGAGCATAGTCCTGCTAACTCCTCTCATTTTAGGGTTCTCCATTTATTGAACTATACTTTTAAAAGTATGTAGATTTTAGCCACTATTTGCCACTGATACATTTATTATACAATAGGACACTGTTGCATTTATTTGGGTAAATTCTTACTTTTGGTAAGTCACTTTTCCTATGTGTTTATTTATTTTTCATAGTGTTCTTCCTAGAAATTATGAGAGTTCTTCATAGCTACTGTTGAAGGTGAGTCTCTCCAGAGAATACTTCCTTTTTTCAGGACCCTTGGACATCATCTATCCCACCCTACTTTAAAGCAATTTCAGGTTCCAAGTGTATTTTTGGACCATCCACTAAATCAATTTGCTTACAATTTTTTACCTCCTCTTTTTAATGCTATGGAGATGAAAAGATGCCTGCAGTAAGCTGTCAGTATTAGGAGATGATCTTCTACAGTGAGATCTCCAAAAACTGTAAGTGTGAAAACTTCTATTTAGGTCACTTGGAGGAAGAGCAGAAAGGTTATCTAGGCATTCAGGTGATTATCTTTTATGGTGATGATTACTTTGAACTTGCTTCTCCATTGTGATCATTTTTTTCTTGCTCTGTTGTTGCTGTTATGGTGACACCATCTGCCTTTCATTTCCCTATACCATTGAAGAAACCCAAGAATTCGAAGGAAGTAGTTTGAAATCATAATCAAGAAAGAACTGGTAGTTATGTATTGTGTAAGTTTTATAAATACCTGAGAAGAGTACATTATCACTAAGCAAACATTATAGAATGACAATATTTTGCCTTCTGGAGAATAAAATTCATAAAACCCTACAATGGATTTCATATTCATGTCTTTTCTAAAGGCAGCTGCTAGCATGACTTGGAGTATTTCCAGGTTTAAAGACTATAAACTTTATCAAGAATTCTCAACCAGAGACAGTTGCTTCCTCCTTACCATCTGTGCAGCAGAAGATGCCATAAAGTAATCAAGCCAGGGTATGGTACTTATGTTATGGATACATTGGTACATAAAAGGACATTAGTTCATATTATGAGATTTAATTACTATTAGTAAACAGGTGTGCCATCCTTTAATATAGGCACTGCTATATTACTGATTTATTGAGAAAGCTAAATGTCATTTATCTAATAACTAATGCTTCTGACAGAAAGTAGATTCAATTAATATCATGTATATTCCCCATACTTACTAATAATTATACTTTTGACCTTGCACAACTATCTGAAATTATATTGTTGAAACCCAAAAAATCAATGTTCAAAGTTTCACACCAAAGCATAAGACTCTTCCCAAAGGCTACCATCTCGAAATGCACAAATAGATGGGATATGGACTGTGTGACATGTCAGGGAATCTTCACTAAATTGCTTACAATACATCAAGACATTTTTTCCTTAATAACTTCAATCCACAAATACCAAAATAATGTGCAAATGGAATGGACAGTCTAATGATTTTTATAAGTAGATGGATGTCAAGGTGATATGTAACACAACGCCATATGTAGTAAGAGTACCACATGGTAGGTAGGAGAGGTGAGGATCCTGCAGTGTTAAATAGGATGCTTAAGACATGTCCCCTGAGAAGGTGTTACCTGAACAGAACTCACAAGGATTCATGGAGTTGCCATGTAAGATATATAGAAGAGAATCATGTCACGAGGTGAAGCAGACAATGCAAATACCCAGAGGCATAACTGGGAAGTATTGAAAAAAGTAGTTATTTGGATTAATGTAAAAGATGTTCATAGTAGATCAAAAGAGAACAGTAGGAGCTGAGATGAGACAAGAATTAGAGAGAAAGACTGTAGGGTCTTGCATAGGTATGACTGTTTTCTAAATGAAATAGGGAACACGGGCATAATTAAGTTGAACATAGAATATTGTCTTGTATTTTAGAAAGATCAATCTGTGCACTGAGTGGAGAAGAAACAATAGTTAGGAAAGAGTAGAAACAAATAGGACAGTAAATAGGCCAGACATACTGTGTTACCTGGAAAGAGGATGGTGATTTGGATCAGTGTGGGGGCAGACCCAGTGACAGACAGAATAGAGTCCGTATCATTTGTTCCATAGTGAATGTTTTGAGGTTCCAGTAAACAGCATTGTGGAACAGAGCACCTTGTGAATTTAATTTATCTGAGACCCATTCTACTTGGTAAAGAACAATTCTGGAACACTGATGCTTCTGGATGAATAACTCTGCCTGCCATTCATAGGCAGAACAATTCTGAATATGGTATATTTAATCACCAAGGACATCAATTTATTCCAATTCTAGATTATAAAACTGACTATCCAATCCTCCTAAATAAAAACTTTTGATGAAGACAAACCATTTTTTCAACTTCAGTACAAAAACAGGTAACTCTTAGCTATGAGTTTTTTTTAAGATTTATTTATTTATGCATACAAGCACTGGGGTACAGGCCAGAGGTGTGTGTGGGGTGGTGAGAGGATTCACCACAGAGAGCGGGGAGCAGAACAGGCAGATCAACAGAAGTACACTGATGAGGAGAGCAGCGGGCGAGGCAGGAGAGGTCTGCCACACCATATGGGTCCCCTCCCTGGCTGGCAGCAGGGATTGAACTCATGCTGCAGTGGCTGCGGTTTGCTTCATAGTGCGTTGCTTAACCCACTGTGCCACCAGGGAGGCCCTAGCTATGAGTTTTAAAATCAATGAGACCCTACATACTTTGGTTTCCATAGTAGTTATGGGTTAGTGCAAAATGTGTGGGAGAAGGGAGAAAGCAAAGCCATATCCATGGCTTCCAGAGGTAATAGTCCAATTTTCTAGATATGATTTAAAGTGGAAATACAGAGGAGCATGACTGATTTTGGTGACCTCAATAGGAATTAAAATTTAGAAAGCAGCAAGGGTATTGATCTTTTTCTATCAAAAACTACAGAGAGTTGCACAATTTGTCGTTCTGCCTGTTGAGTAAGCACCCTGGCAGAAGTGCAAGAAACGAGGACAGCACTGAAGTCAAGTAGGAAAAGGCTGTTTAGCCACAATAAAGATCAACCTACGGCTCAGTTTACTGCAAATTCCTCATGGACATCCGTGCCCATCAGACTTGGAGTAACAATTCTACTCCATCGCTAGCTGTGTGTCCCCTTAGGAAACTTTAGTAATCTCTCTCTCTCTTAGGTTCCTTGCTTTAGAATATTTAAAATTGATGACTACTACATAAAGAGGTTTTGAAAACAATACAAGGTAATGAAAATAAAACATGTAGCACAGTGCCTGTCATGTAGTAAACATTTAACAAAAGGAGCTTTTGGTATTAAATTTTGTGTAGTAAACTAGTCAGTACAGTGGGGTAGACCCATGCAGCTGGCTACAAGGAATCAGGGAAACAAAACATGAAGTTTGAATTGGCATCTTTCCCATAGTCAGTGAAATGGTGTCTAGATAAAGGGGATATGCTACCTGACTCATATCAAAAATCAGGTCTGGAACATGTAGACTCATGCACTGAGTTATTACTCAGATTCATTAATTATAGTAGTTTTGAGATACAATGTAGATTTTGTGAAGTATCTTCATATTCTTGAAACCCAGGGTATGAATGTATGAAAGGAGGAGTGACAGCAACAAGTATCAGAATTTATAAATGAACAGGACTCTTTCTTAGTTCAAAAATCTTAGAAAAGGGAGAGAACTTTATTAATTTCATGTAGAAAGAATTGTGTTTGAATAACTGAGGAGTCAGATGATATTTTGAGCATCATCTAAAATTACATAAAAATCTCATGATCAAGACTACCAATTCAGTTCCCTTTATTAGCTATTATTTACTCTCACTTTGTACATCTACTGAAATCATGTTACATAAAACTGGATCTCCTTGTCCTCTATGGTCTGTTGGAAAAAAAGTAACTAAGACAACCCACAGTGTACATCCTGCATATTTTCTAGAAGAGGAACGATGATGCCTAAAGTGGAAAAGTGAACAGTTGGTCCCCTGTTAGGAAGGGCTTTTTTTTCCAGTTGTGACAATAATTTGAAGAGGTTGCTATTATTTTCCACCTCCACTTGTGTTTATTCAAATAATGTTAAAGGCAATAAAGTGGAGAATATACTGATAACTGGGCTAAGTAGCTACCTATTTAAATTCTCTGATGGAAAGGGGAAAAAGAAAGAGAGGGGTTCTTTTTTGGGGAGCATGACAAAATAGACACATTATTTGGAAAAGACAGCTGAACAAGTCTCCTCTGCACTTAACTATCCCCATGTGGGCACTCATACTGAGTTGTGCACGTGAAGGAAAAGGAAGCACCAATATATCACCCTTGTAACATGAGTGATGTAAGAACAGCATATAGGAATAGTAGTAATGAGCCAAACAGTCAAGAATGGTGTGACAATGCTCCCAAGTTCTTCATGTCACAGAACACCATAAATAAGAAGGTAAAGGGACCTCTCTGGTTGCGCAGTGGGTTAAGCATCACACTATGAAACAAATCGCAGCCACTGCAGCACAAGTTTGATCCCTGCCAACGGCTAGGGAGGGGACCCACATGGCGCAGCAGACCTCTTCTACCTTGCCAGCTGCTCCCCTCAGCAGTGTGTTTCAGTCAGTTTGCCTGTTCTGCTCCTCCCTCTGTCTCTGGTGAATCCTCTCACCTCCCTGAACTCTGGCCTGTACCCCAGCTCTGGTACGCATAAATAAATAAATCTTTAAAAAAAATAAGAAGGTAAAGTGAAGACTAGGAGGGATGAAGATGAGAATGTTTAAGACTTGAAGGCCTGGCAAACTCAATTTAGCTAGAACTGAAAGGAAAGCTAGATTTGGAATTTTTAAAAAATGGTGTATTTAACTCTATGCTCTTCTAATGACAAGCTGCATGGCTCTTGTAGTCACTAATAATGGCGATGTTGCTTCATGGTGTTTTGGAATACCAGACTCTCCTTAATGGAAGTTTACCATGAGATTTCAGATGATGATACATATTCAGTGTTTGACACACAAACTGGCCCCAGCAAATTCTCAGTAAATGATGGAAGTTGGTTTTGTTCCTTTTAGCCAAATTATTACTATCAATTAGATGAAGACAACAACACTGACCCTAGCAGGTAACTCTATAAAAAGGCATCTAGTTATTTAGAATAAAAAAAAATTTGCACAAGCATCTAGAGACAATAAAGTTCAGTGTGTCTATGAAACATCAGGCACAAAAGTTTACATGCGAATGTTGGATTCAAGTTTAATTAAACAAGAAAACACTGTTCAGTATTGAAAGATGTTGGTTTAATGCTTTGAGATGGGAGGCCTAGAGATCTGTGTTAGTATTAGATTTGCAATGTGTTTAATCATCTGTACCAATTGACTTACAATAATGTGAAAGCCCCAACATGAGGCATATACAAAGATTCTGCACACATAAGACTGTGCAGACTATAAGGGGGGCATTAATTTCTTTGGGTAAGATTCATTTATCGTGCATGAAAACATTCAGGGTTTTCTTGCTTTTGAATCTGAGATTTCTTGTGGAAATAATTTATGACAATACAGGCAGTTAGCACAGACCATGTAAGTCACCAAAATAAATGTGAGTCTCAAATGAGAAGCGCTGGAGTGTTGACAATAGCAATGATTCTCTGGAAATTGGAGCAGGTCTCATTATTTCTTCCACACTGATCAATGAGGGACTTGCCTGTCAGGGGTGGCTAAGTGGCTGAAGTTGTAAGTTTTGACTTCCTTTTCCTCCACAGAGACAATTACTGCCAGGTTCACTTAGTCTTACCAAATTCACAGGTAAAATTCATGCAGTTTATAGCATAAAATTTTGTTAGAACAAGTCTCAAATACCACAACTTTCTCAGTTCAAGAAGAGCACCAAAAATAGTCTAATAGCAATATTGTCTTGTGACTTTTGTGTCAACTTCTCTTTTACCTTTCCTGGGCCTGAGGTCACTTGAAATTGTTAAAAGAACGGACTCCAAACTGCCATCACTCACAGTAAGCCCACCTCTCCAAACTGGAATTTACTAACTTAATTGCAGCTTCAATTCTGCATGGGAAAGTAATCCTAACAAGTCCAGATCAATAGATTCAGGTAACCTGCATGACACCCCTGAACTCCACTGAGGGACAGTAGCCTTGACCAAAACAATCTTTTCTTTGGTAAAAAACAAAAACCAACCAACCAAACAACCAACTAACAACAAAACTGTACCATTCCCGTTCTGATAATGAAAAACTTCCGCTGCTCTTAATAGTGTCTTCCTACTTCCTAGGTGGAGGGCTGCCTGATTCATAAATCACTTAGCAAAGCCCATTAGATCTCTAAATATATTTGGATGGACTCTATGTTTTTTTTTTTAATAAAGTTAAACAATTTGGGACTGCCTTGCTAATAATGAATTTTGAGATACTTGCCATTATTAAGATTTGAACTCTAGGTAGTTGGGATAAAATAATTAATGTAAAAATATAGGTAGAACTAAATCTTAACATTCAAGCTTTTTTATTTACATAATAAATTAGTTTTCTTCTACAATAGAATAGTCAATAAAAATATTTAAAGGATTAGGACAATTGAAAAATGCAATTATAAAGTTACACTGAATATATAATCTTTCTCAGATAGTGAAATCTAATTTCAAATAAAAGGAAAAACATTTTGTAGACTTTCCTCATAGTAATAGTTCAGACTTAAGCAGGAGACAGTACTAAGAAGAATGGTTAAGATTAAGGACATATCACCTTTTCTTTATGCTACCCAAAGCAGACATCACTAATTGATCACTGCACATTTAATCCTCCTGAATGTGGATTCACCCACAGACTCTTTTTCAAGCAACCACTTAAGATAATCTGACAATTCATTCCTTAGCACCCATTGCCATCCCTTGCCTTTCCAAAAACCATCTTCAAATAGGAGAAGAGAACAAAAGAACAAAATGAACTTGAACACCATACATTTCAGGGTGTTTGGTTTTATGAAGATCATCTTCCTAACGCTGCTGACGACTAAGCTTACAATAGACCTGTGAAGTTGGGATAATGTGAATCCATCATGTTTTATCACAGTCATCACCAACAACTCAGAGTGAACCTAAACAGATTCTGAAGAAAAATGAATGTTCTCAGTTGCTGTTTCTGTAGCAAATAAACACAGTATTGAAACTTTGTGTGTCTTTGGGGGAAAAAATTTGAAATGCTCCATATGTCTACTAGCAAATGCTCTGGGATGGAGTTTGTTCCCCAACATATCCCTGATAGTCTTCTGCCAGCAGTATGAGAAAGAGACTGAAAGAGACTTTCAGTCTCATGCCTAGGAACAATTGGCAACCATTATCACATGCAGAGATGCAGTAATTTTAAAAGTTTCTATTTTTAGAGCAGTTTTAGGTTCACAAAGAAATTGAAAGACACATCAATTCTCCCCATGTGCACCCATACATGTGCACAGATTCCTCCTTTATCAACCTCCCCCATCAGAGCAATGGCTTTTTCTTTTTTACTAAGGTAACATTGGTTTACAAAACTGTGCATGATTCAGAGATATAGGGGCCCAACTACTCAGAATCATGACACAACACACACACCACCAAGGCATCCAGAGTCTTTCCCCATAATCCCCTGGGCTCCTTCCTGCTATATTCTCCACCCACCTCTGCCCTCTCCCTCCGGTAGTTTGAATTTTACAGTCGGCTTTCTGAAGGTTTTTATCGGTTCAGTTTTGTCTGACCCTTTGTTTGATTTCTCTGTATTCCACATATAAGTGACATCATGGGTCTTTCTTCTTTTGACTTTTGCGGAACATAATCCCCCTCCAATTTATCCATGTTGTTATAAATGGAAAAAACTTTTTTATTGCTGAGTTTTACATTGTGCATATATATTATATCTTTCTAGTCCACGCAACTGCCCTAGGACATTTAGGTCATGTCCACAGCTTGCCTAATATAAATAGTGCTGCAGTAGAATATGTATTCAAATGTTTTAACTTCACTTCTATGCCAATATATGTTATTTTCCTAAGATTTTACATTTAACACCACAAATTAAGCATTATATTGCTTCATCAAGACTATATTTCACTTTTACCTCATTTCCTCCTTGGAACACTGACTTTCATTTTAATTAGTTTCCCTTTACCTGAAAAGTTTTGCTAGTGAGGATCTGTGACTGTGAAACATTCTCAAATGTTGTTGCTCCAACAAGTTTTAACCTCATTCTTCAAAGATAATTCATCTACACAATTCTTGAGATTGATTCAAGAATTTGATTATATTATTTCAGTATTTAATTTCTTCCATTATTTTAGTGGGAGACTGCTTCCCTAAACTTTATAACTAAGGTAGCACAAAAGTATAACAATTACATTTTAGATTTAAAAAAAATGTTTAAAATTATTAAATACCTCTCTTCTGATTCACAGTCCTTAATTGAAATGCTCATAACTTCGATCTGTTTGTTAAATGATGTTTAAAGACATAGAATATATTTAAACTTAGATGATATTTCTTTCATTCCATATAGAGGCACATGAATGTGGATGGAGGACATGGGAAACACATAATGAATTATGTTTTAAGTGAGATTTACTGCTACATGGTTTATACATAAAACCCCATTGGCAACAAATATGAGGTATGTATTCACTGAGGATGATGAGATTCTACAGTTAGATTTATTCTTTGGCCTCTGCAGGGCAATACAGGAAGACTTACTCATCTTCCTTTCCCCAGTACTTAGTGTTGAGTGCAACAGTTACGATGCTTCCTTTCAAGGAGTCGTGGAGGAGGAGAAATTTGCCCCTATCTTTCTGGTTTCTTTTTGGGCTGGTTGAGCAATCCATCTTATGTCAGATTAAGTAGTAGGAGGGAAATAAAACAAATTCAGTTGTGCATATCCAGGGAATCATGGTGGATAGGGAATTTCAAAGACAGTGAAGAAAGATGGCAGTGTGTGTGTGTGTGTGTGTGTATGCTGACCTAGAAAATAAGATAAGAGCCTAGGGTTTCAAGAAGAGAGGAGGGCAATTCACATGAGGAGGAGCAGATGTTCTGAAATTAGATGTTTGCCCTGCCAATAAAGATGTTTTTACAGATAGGAGGGTTATTTCAGTAAAAACCCTAATTCTGGGAGAGAAACCCATTTTCCTTCTTCTGGGTAGTTAAGAGAATGCTAAAATTTCTCCTTTTTGTCTTCAGGGCTTTGAATACCTTCTGTACAAAAAGTCCACGTCCAAAATGGCACATCTTGTGGAGGCCTGATCTATCTTGAGGGCTCCCCTGAACATCTTAGGGAGACCCGGCCATCAAAGTCAAGGGAATTCAATGGGCAGAATACTTTTCAGTTTTCTCTGCTCCTTTCCTCACTACCTTGGAGAACACTGAATACATCTGGAATGAATTTGACACGGTTAAATTCACCTTCCCTTTTTTTTCCCTCACACAGACATGAGCTTTTCCCCCACAGAGACAAGTAACTGTCTTCCTTTCCTCCATGCCTTCAATCCTACCTGTTCAGTCTTTATTCACGGTGATGAGGTGGGCGAGGGGGGAATCTGTCCTATTCTAACACTTCCATTAGATGTGTAAATCTGCCAAATTAAAGACCTAATATTTTTTACATAGATTCACAATATTTAAATTAATCTGAATTAATAAAAATCATCATATTTGCAATTCCCAACTATCTTACATTTTATATTTCTTTTTTTTTCCCAGAACTTAGGCAGGACAAAAGGGTACACACAGAGACCACAAAGCATATTGCAACACCTCATATA
Organism: Galemys pyrenaicus; assembly: GCA_019455555.1. Lineage (NCBI taxonomy): Eukaryota > Metazoa > Chordata > Mammalia > Eulipotyphla > Talpidae > Galemys > Galemys pyrenaicus. Next base: position 1,942,326 of record JAGFMF010011453.1, on the reverse strand, counting down.
TGAAAACACTCTCAATAAATATTAAGGCATTAAATACATATTCCACTTACTTCCTATAGTTTCTTTCCTTCAGAATTGTCTAATTTGCATTTTCAAAAACAAAACTATGCCTACCCCAAAATATGTTTACAAGACTGTGCACTGAATATCAATGCCTTGAGTCCCATTTTCACAGATGAAAAGAGGAAAGGATCATTTTTCTTTAATGGTAAAATTTTAGACAGCAGAAAAAAAATGTAGTGTGTAAAATATTTCCTGAGTATTCTTCGTGTTGCTCAAACCATGCCAGAGAGACCACCATTTAATCTTCCTAAGCATAACATTAATTCTCCCTCCTATGTTCAAGTTTTGTCTGTCATCAATAATTCACAATAATTGAATTTAAGGAATGTCTGAAATTAGAGGAAAGCAGAACCTAAATCAACATAGCAACCAGGTAGAATAAACCATTGTTTATTCCTTGCTGGTTTAGCCCTCCATATATTAACTGGAACAGAATGTTTTCAATAAACATCTACTGACTAATGAGGAAATGAAATGAATGGGTAAAATTTTCAGACACCGCAGACAAATCGTAAGTGCTTGCTTTTCAAGCTTTGTTTCAGGAGTGGGATTCTCACTCAAGTGGAAGTGTTAGGGGGAAAGGTAGTCCTGAATGGATTATGGGTGTGTGGACTCCAACCCCCACTCCAGACCACCAGTGTTCCAGAACCACAAATCCAATAAGATGATTATTGAAGAGTGAATCACTGGGACCTGAGGGTGGAGTTAAGCAGCCAGGCTGGCTATAAAACCAGAGGTGAGCCTTGGGCTCGCTCTCTTACTAAGGGGCCAGACCCCTTCCTTCGGAGCCATCTTATTTGACTCGGAGCCAGCCCTCAATGCGCCATTGCTTAGATCTGGTAGGGTATTTGTGGATTTGTATCCTTTTCTTTTTCCTTTGGTATTATTACTATTTTATTCCCCTTCTTTCATAAAATAAAACTTGTTAATAACTTTTGCCACGTGTACCTGGAGTTGGGACTTTTTAAAAGTCTTCTGAGTGCGCGGGTGGAGGACCCAGTGAGGGAAACCCATTTTATATTAGGGTTGCCCTGTAACAGAAGCATAACTTGTGAAATAGATCAATATGATATTCTACCTCTTGTCCTGGTCAGCCCTGAGCTTTCAATCCTCTATGTTTGGACAGAAAGGATCTGAGACCCAGAAAGAAGGCAATGCCTGTGGCCACACAAGACACTGAGCAGGCTCTTTGCTGGTTCCCACCCCTTCCTCCATCTCTGCACCTCACTGATATCTCAAGCACAGCCCCAGGACATTTCATCTGAATGGCTCTGTATTATACTATTAAAATAGCATTGCTAGCAATTTCAGGAAACTCTAAAGCCTCCCTGGATAATGACTGTTCTTTGTTCTTATCATTCTCCACCAGTTGAGCTAGAATAATACCTTAAAAATAAATTCTCAGACCTGAGATCCAGGTACAGCCTTTTGTAAACAAGAGTATGGAGGAAAGTGAAGAATGACATTACCCCCCCCCCCCTTTTCTCCATAAAAACAGAATTACAGATATCTGCTGTTAGGATAAGGACATTCAAGCAGTCTGGCCTTGATCTCTCTGCAGTATTAAAGAAAAAGGTTAGTCCTTTCAGAAAAGTGGACATAAGTTGCAGTAAAAAACTTATTTTCTTTAATAAGTTTTCTTTCTCTGAACCATCATTTCCCCACTGCCATCCCAAAGATATGGGTTGCTATTAGGTCATGTTTAGAGAACTGTAATAGATTTGATGGGCTTGAAGCACAACTGTAATTTTAGAGTTCATAAAAGAGTGCAAATGCATTTCTTTTGAGTTTAAAGAAGACCAGAATTTTTCTTGGCTTCAATGACAAAGAGTACAATATATGAGCAATAAAACTCTTCTAAGATCCTGTCAGACAAATAATATTTGTCATAAATTACATTTCTTTGGACTTTAAGGGTCACAGCCACAGGGGAAATGGATGCCAGACAGTTGTAACAATGTCCAAAGCAATAACTACTTATATGACAACCACTGATGACCCAGAGATCCAGAGTCTTCTGGCAACACAAGAAGTCAGTACTGGTCTCAGTTGATCCTGAGATTGAAGTGATATCCTGATTCTTTCCATTTGTGGAGCTACATTATACATATTCTCACCCTAGTTCAAAAAGATACATTTTCATCCTCACAATTTTTCACAAGTTTTATCTAAATTTATCTCCCAACTTCTTTTATTAAAAGAAACAAGATACAAATTGAGGATATCTTCAAATAGAGAAAGGAGATTTTTGCATGTTTTCTCTCCAGGAACAAGAATCTGAAGGTGCCAAGTTAGTCGAATAACTTCACCTTGAACCACCAGGTTAGGTGCTAAAATAGATGAACCTCTGTCATCCTGACCAATCTGATAATCTTCCTGCAACCCCATCGCCATAAACAAACCATGTCCCCTAATAAGCAATATGGGCATTTTTGAGAAATGATTGGGATTGAGAGTGGTGAGGATTTGGTCTTCAATTAAGGAATGTTTTATCCTGTCCTCAATGTTCTCAAATAACATCAATCTATATAGTCCACACTTTCATTTGACTGTGAAAACTGGAACGACCCCTATGGCTTTTGCTTTTACTCACTAACTCTACATGAAGAGTGATATTTGGGTGACGAGTGTATGATGGATGTTCAACAATAAGACTATGGGAGCGAGTAAATCAAAGTGATCCTTCTCATTAGCCTAAAGAAGTGAGTGTTAATACAGAATATGATTATAGTTCTTGATAAACTTCCCCTTGTTTTACATATATTATTATTTTGCCTTCTTTGCCTCAAGCATGGATTTGGTTTCCTATTGATTTGCTATTCAGTATTCATGTGCAGCAACCCATGTCTGCACAGTCACTCTCTAGACCTCCGCTGATTACACTGCATGTTACTAGCAACAAGTGTCCCTTAGAAAACTTTAATGTCAACACTGCATAGGATATGCACAATCAAGCTTTTAAGCTAAAGAGTGACTGTCTGATGAATGAGGACTTTTTTATAGCAATTTTTTTTCTTATGGACTGTCTCCTATCTTACCAAGTTTCTGCAAACTCCTGCCTCCCTCACCCATGAGTATCTCCTGGGAGATATCCCAGGCCTTGGAGTACACTGCCTGATAAGAATGTTTTTTAAATGCCTGAGGCGTTGGACCATGCTGTACCAACTTGACCAGATAAATTTATCTTAACAATGTGATTTATAGAGAATACAGGATTTAGCCCTAAGGAAGTAGAGTCTGAATAGGTGAAGTCAATCATGAGGGTGTTGCATGCCTTCCTAACTGACCCTCAGTGAAAACCAAAATTACCAAGGCTGAGATTCTCTGGTGGGTTAGTATTTTGCCTGTGTCACTACACATCTTTATTGGGAGAATTAATTGCACTCCTGTGTGACTTTTCTGATGGGCAGCCTGTGCATGGACTTCTCCCCATGTGTCCTTTCCCTTTGCTGATTAATCTATACCCTGACCCTATAATAACTGCAACTATTAGTATAGAAGTTTTTTGAGTCTTGTGAATTCTTCGAGGGAATCATGGCACCTGAAAGCAGTTTTGGGAATGTTCAATCTTATCATTAATGTACTTATTCCTCATGACAACCCTGTGAAGTGGGTATGATATTCTATCCTTATTTTAAAAATGAGGAGGCTGAGACTTAGATAAGTTTCTTGTTTCAAAGAAAAAAACTAATCTAAAGAATACAAGAAAAAAATAAGAAAATTTGTTTTTGAACATTTAAATCTTTCTGCTGTCCATACAGTGGTCAAATGTCCAGAGCTGAATGTGAGATGGTGTTGTGGGAGGTTCTTCATAAAAAGGGGAGGTCCCATGTCCCCTGCCACACATGGAGAAGGGTGGAGATGAGCTGGGAGGGTAAGCTAGGGAAGACTTGCAGAGGGATCCTGGACAGTAGGAGACACATGAAACAGAGAAACATGTGAAGGAGGGTACCCTGGCTTTTTGGCCTTGGACTTGCACCAGAGATTTGGGGGGCATAGAAAGAGACACATGAACTCAAGACAATGAAGAGACACTTGGAAGAGATGTGGGTGAGAGATCCATGGGGAGTCCAGAAGTAGCAGTCTTTATCTTGAGCTATACTTTTGATTTTGTTCTTTTCATCCCATATGTGTGGCCTCTTCAGCCCCTTTCCTGTGGTTTCACCCCAAAAAGTGTGTTAGACTTGTAGCAAGATTTTGAACCTCAGCTGCCCTACCTTGGGCCAACTCTGTTTGGCTAGGCATTTACCCATTAGGGGATGCATATAATTGAGCGCTTTATTGGGAAACTATTATATTTTCTTCTCTCTATGCACACTAATTCTATTAAAATTATTTCACACCAAGAGCATGCAAGTTTGGGGGTCCCAGGGTTCCCTTCAGTTCTGCATTCAAACATTGGCACAGTGATAAATATTTTTTTCTTGTCCAGATGAGTTTCCTAATTTCATTATTAAGTTGAGGTAAGCCTAAAATATAGTAATGAATTAGTTTATTATTATGTATAAAGGGGGCATGTGCCAAAGTATCAGAGAAGCAGTTCAGCAGAGCCATACAGGCTGCATTTTTAACAATTGTTATAAACTATTTAGCCATCTGTTCCCTCTTTTTTGACAATAAGACAATTCTCTCAAGATTTAAAAACCCTCACTGTGATGAGTTTTGTTCAGTATTTGGTTGAACCCAAGCTATAACACAAAGTACTCTAAATGAAATGAAGTATAAGAGGATTTTCGGAAGGGTTACAAAAACAAGTTTTAAACTGAACTTCCAGAAACAGCACCAGAATTTCACCACAGAATACACCCACCAATAGCGATGCTGATTCTCCCTGAGGAGTCAGAAAATCAAGAAGCATCATCATTTCTAATAAATACATTGTATTGATCTACTGTGATTTGAGAATCAGGAGGCTTCCAGCAAAATATTAATATCCATTTTCTAACACTCAGCAGTCTCAGGGAGTTGGCAAAAGAAATGTTCTATAGGGCCTACAAGAAAAATTTGGTATTTCCAAGACCTTGTTTGACAGCCTAATAGCAAATAGATAATAGCAACAAAGGTGTGGCCTCAACCCCTTAATCTTCCACTTCTGTTTTCTGATTCTCATGTAGTAGCACTTCTAATCATGAAGCCTGAATTACATACATAAAGGGCTTATAGTACATACTTTGACCCAGAGACTTGGAAGGGAAAGTGTGAGCACAGATACATGGCATGTAAACAACTCCAGAGCACACACCTATCTCCTGACCTTTGCCCCCGAGGCAGTCCTACTTTACCAAAAAGAGGAAAGTTAAGTTCCAAGGTCACTGAGTAAAATTTACAATGAGTTCAAGTCAATGAGTTAAACATATTTCTACACAGACATAGGATGTCTCTAGTGAGACTGCCATCCCAAACTAGGGCTGAAGCAAATCCCCAACTTTTTCCTGCTACATGTTGAGGTATTCTGAAAAATTCTCAGGAGATGATCTTTCACTCAGCTATTGATCCAACACCTTGCCAATAAGAATGTTCTTGAATCCTTCCTTGGTCATCCCCAAAACTGGTATTTTTTGTACTTGAATCCCTAATTTCCCAGCAGTCTCAGGTAAACTGACCTATACTCGATGTCCTTGCTTTGTTCTTTTCTAAAATTGTTTTGAAAAAGTTGTTTAGCCTTCCTATTTAGATGATAAAATAAAAAGGAACCATATCACATGAGTTTCCCCTTTCAGATGAGCAGTTACTTAGATGCCTGGATTCATAAACAGCTTTAATTTATATGGAGAAGGATCATTTGTTCTAGTTCCTCCAACCAATATAAAGGTTAAGTAGATACTTCAGAAATGCAGGAAATGGCTTTCTGCCAGAGCTGTTTGGAATATTTCCTTCTATAACATAAGTTTGCCTACCCAATTGCAACTTCTGAACAGAAAAAAATAAATAAATTACTTATCTCTGGTAACACTGAAGAAAACAACAAAACAAATAAGATCGTTATGCTCTCTTAGTCACATATTTCTCCTCGCTCTAGCCCACAACTCTCTTCCTTTCATTTCTTTAGATGTGTATTAAATGTTGTAATGAACAACAACATTTAATATTATCATAGATACTTTGCAGATATGGAAAAATCACTCACAATCCAGAGCTAAGCATTTTTAGTACATAAATACAAGTAAATATATGTCTCTATCATTTCAGTTCTTATTGCACATTCATTGGTAATCACATGGTCTATATTATATCACATATCATTATATTAAGCATATAGTTTTCTTAAATAAAAATCATCAAATGCCTAATTTTAAACCCTAAAAAAAATAAATCTCAAAAAAAAATAACTTTTTGAATAATGAGCTTCAAGATATTAGGCAGTCAGCACTCACTGACTCCCTTCACTTAAGAGGTGCATAGTCTTCTGCCATGTAGTATGACTATCCTAAGTGGGTTATTTAAGTCTTTATACATTGCATGTTCAAACCAAATGTTACTGAGACACTACAGACATAAACTTGATAAAAAGAAAATTGCTTTTCTCAAACCAAGTATTTTTTACTTCAAAAACTACATCTATATTTTGTATAGAAATCTGTTATCTTTTATTTTAATGTCTGCCCTCTTTCAAGTTTTTATTAGATTAATTTTACTAGATCACTAGTGCTTCTGAAATCTGGATTGAAACCAATGTTTTTCCTTCAGAGTCCATCTTTATATATGGGTCAGACTACCCTGTTTCTAAGGGGTAGTGGGAGACTGTTATTTCTAACCTGGACAGAAATCAACCAGTACTAAATAAGAAATACATGATATTGTTGTCATCGCCATTACTATGATTGCATACATATAATCCATAGAGAATATATTCCTTGGAGTTACTGAAAAAAAATAGTGCCAACAGTTACATTTAGATGCTTATGATTTTCATCACCTCTCACAGTGCTGGCACACAAGATTTGTAATTTTGCGGGGGAGGGGCTCCCTGGTGGTGCAAGGGGTTAAGTCACAGCACTATACACAGCCACTGCAATGTGAGTTCCATCCCCAGCTAGGGAGCTGACCTCATGGCACAGCAGACCTCTCCTGTCTCCCCTATTGCTCCTCTGAGCAGTGTATTTTAGTCTATCCACCTGTTCTGTTCCTCACTCTGTCTCTGATGAATATTTCACCCCACACACTTTTGGCCTGCACCCGTTTTTTCATGCATGCATAAAATCTTTAAAAAGACTTGTAATTTTCAAGTGGTTATATGTTTTAATTCCTTCAAAAATTTTAGTGTGAAGAGTCATCACTCAATTTCACTATGGAAGAGTCACATTATTTACTGTGATACCCAATCATCATCCCCTCTCTCGGTGGAAAGAGGATAGATGCATCAAGAATGATTGAAAAAATTCCTAATTTTTTGATAAAGTCAGTTCTGTAAACTTAGTAGAAGAACTCAGGCAAACACAAAGACTTTTCCCCCCACTTTTCCCAAATCAATGTCTACTAAGCAAAGACAGAATCTATAAATTAAGGTTGAATTCAAAACTGGGATTTGAGTCATGGCATTAATGGGAAAAAAGTGAATGCAAGGAATTCTTATGCATTCACAGGATGACCAGGTAGGATCAAAAGAAGTCAAGGGCAATGGTTAGACTTTGGTAATCCAGACAGCATTGCAAGTTGCTCCCCAAGGTGAACTAGTCCTGAGGAATCATTAGACACTGGAGTGGGTCAAGGGGAGGGAGGCAGCTACTATCAGTGAAGTATGTATCTCTTCATTCCATCTGTACTTTTTGGCAATTTTTCTTTGTCTTACTTCCCTTATTTCCATTTTTTCCCCTTTGAATTATTTTCTTTTTAAAATTGAACTCTGATTGACATATAACATTGAATGTTAGTTTCAGGTATACAACATCATGATTTTATATTTGTATATATAGTAAAATGGTTATCACAGAGGTGATTTACTTTATTTCCTAAATAAAATTAACTTTTAAAACTTTTCGCCTCTTATGACTTCATCAGAGAAATAATTCTCTCTTTCTATTTATCCATCACAAAAGTTAGCAACTCTCCAACCAGTAGATAAAGGACTTTGATACTATTGATTGGAAAACAACTTAAGGGAATTTCTGTCAATCTGGAAAGAAACAAGAGAAAGTGATGTGTGATCACCAAAGAAACAAATAGTCCTGAAGGATTATTCTCAACAGATGAAATCTAATGCTGAAGATAGCAAGTCTTCTACCACCTCTTTATAATCACTGAGTATATGGTAAACATATGCCAGTGTGATGTCTCAAAATGGAATAATAAAATGAAAATCCTCCACATTTTAACCACATGTAGAAGAGCAACTCAACAAAAAGACTAAAGAGGAAAGGGAAGAGAGTAAAATGTCAGTAAACAGAATTGACAAGAAATTTTCCTTCTTCATCAGAAAATCAAAATCTTAGAATCTAAACTATTCCGGCTTCCATGTTTTCCCTTTCTGGTTTAAATCACGTTTTTCATTTAAAACAGAATCATCATCCTTCTGTGGAAATGACAGTAAGGTCTATAGTTTGTAAATAGCCTCTTGGATACCCTGATATTCTTGACAACAAAGACAAATCGAGGCATCTGCTGTTGCTACTCATAGAACTTCCATGGCAAGCTCATAAATTAGCAGGGGTATTTCAAAATAGGAAAGTGGAACACTGCGCAAAAATGATCAGAAAACATTTAGCTGTACCAGACCCACTGCCTGAAGAATTTACAGTGAGGAGGTGGCTGTGTGTGTATTTTCATATGACTAAAATTGGAGATAAAATGGAGTGCTTAACTTTTCTATTTTATAATATAAACCACACTATATGCGGTTGAGAATTTAAGCAGCTTAAAATTAATGTGTTTGAGGAAGATGGAAAGATACATTTTAATATCTAACATACTGCAAAAACCTGGGATGTGTTAGAATTACACATTACTCTTACCATCTGCTCTGTTTACATAATGTCAAGTGACATCCTCTTTTTTTAATATGGAAAATTGTTTTTACCCCAGTGAGTACTTAAAGGCAAACAGAAAAAAAAGCGTTTTTATTTTTTAGTGAAATCATGCTCCAACTGGATTGTGTTTTAAGGTAATCTTCACATGAAGACAGTTATTGCATAAAGATTAGCAAAAATAAAAGTGACTGTCCATCACAATGAGGTGACATGTAGATAAAATGACTTACTGTGGTTTTTAAGGAAATAAACCCATGCATTTTCATTTGCAATCAATTGATAAGTAAAAAAAAATGCAAAGTAATAGATATTACATGATAACCTAAAACTGACCCCGTATGTTTAAGCATATGCTTTTGTTAATCACCCTTCCTGTCTCTTTCTCCCTACCTCCCTAACACCCCCCTACCCCCCATTCAGTATCCATTCACCTTCTGTTTTGCAACAGTATCCTAAATTTTACCTGGAGAAGAGCAGGCATATTTGACTTAAGTCCTAAAGTATGTCCATACTCCTTTCCTAGTGATTTTGTAACAAAATGGGCACATGACCCAACTAAGACAAGAAGGCCCAAGATGACTCAATTTCACATTTCTGTTGGGATTATCAGGAAAGTGTGCCTTTTCCTCTTGACCAGACATATGCCTGCCAATGAATGCACGTAGCCCTGGAAGTTGCTAGTGATCATTTCACTTACAGGAAGTGCAAGTCTGCAAAGGGTGGTGTCCACTAGAGCTGGACAAGAGTGAGAACTTAGGCTTCTACTCGATCTCTGTTGTTGCCACTGTTCACTGGAGGAGCAGGGGGCTTGCATTCCTTCCACAGGTTTCCCCTGAAATTACTCAGGGAGTCAGTACGCCTGGAAAGTTTCAGAAGTCCTGCTTTCCACAAGGTCTTTTCTGACAACATCCAGTGGCAAGGAAGTCGTGTATTCTGTGGGCACTGTGTGGGGTTAAGTTCAAGTTTCTCATGTTTGGACACCAGGCAGAATGAAAGTCTGAAAGGCTTGTCTTCCCATTTTGTCTTCTCTGCTACGACTCAGGTTGGGAGGAGAAGGTCTTTATGTTATAGTCTGATAAGAGCTAGTCTAAGCTCCCACTGGAAATAACATCAGATTCACAGGCAAAGGGCTCAGTCCTACCAGAACCTCTTCTGCTACATCAGATTCAGGCACACAGCCCAGTTTGTTATACCTCTGACCAACTAGCTATAAATCAAAGTTCCCAGTGTTGTCCTTCTTGGATTCCACTCATTTGTGAGACCAGCTCACAGAATTCAGAAGAATATTTTACTTACTATCTTACCAGTTTATTATAAAAGGCTGTAACTTCTGAATAGCTAGGTAGAAAAGATGCATAGGGCAAGCCCCAGGGAAAGATGCAGTTCCAGTGCTTTTGGAGCATGCCACTCTCCCCAAACATCCCCTAACCTGGAAGCTCTCAAACACCTTGTCCTTTGGTTTTTATGGTGGCTGTATTACACAGACATGTCTTACTAAATCAGTAACTATTAGCTGTTGAACTCCATCTCCAGGTCTTTTCTCTTCCATGAGGTCAGTGATTAGGATCAGAAATTCCAACACTTTGCTCATAGGGTTGTTTCCACAGGCAACAGCCCCTAACCTTAAGTGGATCAAGAAGATGTAGTATATACACACAATGGAAGACTACTCAGCAATTAAAAAAAAATAGACTCATGTCATTTGCAACCACATGGATGGAGATAGGAGGGCTTATACTAAGTGAAATAGGCCAGAAGAGGAAAGATAAATAATGGATGGTGTCATTTGTATGTGGCATATAGAAAAACCAAAGGCTCAGAAAAAGACAAACTTTAAAACCAAGCCTGGAAAACTAATTACTGACCTTAGGCTTTCATGGGGTGGGAGGGAAGAGGGGTAAAAACAGGAGACTGTGGGGTCAGGAGGAGAACTCAGTGGACTATGGTGGAAGACTATGGGTACTCTGAAGGAAGGAGCACTGCAATGACTGCAACTGGTACTGGGGGGGAGGAGAGAAATACTACACTGTGTTTTGGTAGTATAAGTTTCATAAGCTGTGCGCTGGAACCTATGGAGAAAGATCTATAACTCACGGTAATCATACGACTTTGAAACCCCAAACTTTATTGTCAGAAACAAGCTGAGGAATCTATTTGGCTAAAAGCCTGGATGACCTTTTATGGGAAGAAAAGTGGACTCAGAGTGGCAGAAGCAAGAGCCTTCAGGGAAGTTCCAAGAATTTTAGGAACAGAGGGAGGGTTTTGGACTATCACTTCCAGAAAGCAGGGGACAGCACTATTGAAAGGAATGAATCTGAGAATTGCTATGGATCTGTGACTCCTTTGTGCATCTTGTGTTCTCTATTTTGGAACAGGGATTTCTATAGTGGTTTTCCTCTCTACCATATGCATCATTGTATGTTGGGTGTGTAGGGAGAGCTGTCTATTTCATGGACCTGAAGGTTGAAAGGAATTCTACTGAGGAGCCAAATATTAGGAACTGCAAGTGAGGAGACTCATCTATTCCTGTACTTGATTCAGATGAACTGACACAAGAAAGCTATCTGACCTTGTGATGGGGGTTTGGGAAAGGGGTGTTGGGTGGTGTGAGTGTGTTTTAATTAAAGAAGTTGGACCACCCCTTCCAGCTCTCCCCCCATCTCTTAAATCCTATCTTCTGGAAGAAACTGTATAATGAGTAGTCTTATGGTAAGGAAATAAATTCTCCATTCAACTGACCAGGTGATGAGTACAGAAGTGGTTCTTTTAGAACCTTTGGCAAGACTATATCCTTAGTCAACAGTTTAACTGCAGTCTCAGATAATGAGTCACAAGACTCAGTTAAGCTCATCTCAAATTATTCTGTGAAATTGTACATTTTTGTTTCTTTCATTGCTACATTTTGGATAATTTGTTACACAACAAATACATATGTAACAAAAGCACCCAGCCTTTCAATTGACCTAACCACAATAATGGTATACAGAATTCATGCCTTTATTCACATAGTTATTTGTATGGTTTTATGCTACTGAATGTTTGAGAATGGTTTTAACTGTCATTACATCTAAATTAAGTCTGATTGCTTCCTGAACACAAAGCAAGCTTTACCTAATTTGGTGCCATGAGTCTTGGGAAGGACTTCTACTTATAGCAGAAGTTTCTGTGACGCTGGCCTCTTTATGCCATACAGTTTGGGGCATCTATTTGGCCAGTGGGGGAACTGATGACTAACCAGAGTGAGGAGGGGCTGTCTCAACTCACCGTTGCCAAGCAACACAGAGACTAGGCTTTGTCTTTTATTTTCTTATATTTGTGTCCATTAATTCTATTGCCATGCTATAAGCTCAACAGAAATCAGAAATGCAGGTGTTAACATGCAGGTTTAAATGCAGGTGTTAACATGCTTTTCCTCACAAGCAATAATTCAGGATTCATGTCAGGTGATCCATTTAAAATAGCCCCTGTTGATTTCAATGGGGTTTGTTTCAAACAGATCTTCAGTTCCTCGTCAGGATGCAGTGCATTGTGACTTCGTTTATAACACGTCTATCCATCTGTCTCTGGCTGTTGTGCAAGTTCGTTCTCTCTCTCTCTCCTCTCTCTCTCCTCTTTCCTCTCTGTCTCTCTGTCTCTCTCTCCTCTCTCTCTCTCTGTCTCTTTCTGTCTCTTTCTGTCTCTCGCTCTCTCTCTCTCTTCTCTCTCTCTCCTCCCTCTCTCTCTCCTCTCTCCTCCCTCTCTCTCTCCTCTCTCTCTCCTCCATCTCTCTCTCCTCTCTCTCCTCCCTCCTCTCTCTCTCCCTCTCTCTCTCCTCTCTCCTCTCTCCCTCTCTCCCCCTCTCCCCCCTCTCCTCTCTCCTCTCTCCTCTCTCTCTCTCCCCCAAAAACATTAATTTGTTTTCACCGCAGCTCTATTTACAACAAGCAGCTGATGGAAACAACTTAAGTGCCCAATTACAGATGAGTGGAGAAGTTGTACATATAATCGATTGAATACTATACACCTATAAAAGAGATGAACTCTCGCCATTGTGATAGCATGGGTGGAACTGGAGGGAGTTATATCAAGTGAAACCAAAAAAAAAAAAAGAAGAAGAAGAAGAAAAATAGTGGATGATTATACTCATAGTTGAAATATAAAGAAAAGCAAGGAAAGAAATCTAAGCCAATGAAATCTTGCAAATATGACTGCAGAAGTGAAGTTTTCAGAGAAGTGGGAGTGGGAAGCAAAGGGGCAAGGAATCCAGTGGTATCCAGAGGAGAATTCTGGATGCTTTGAAGGTGGGAGTGCTAACACACATCTGAAGAAGTGTGACCCTATTTCCTTAAATCATATATAATGTTGTAAATTGATGTTATCTCAAAAATTAGTGAAACAAAATACAAAGAGAAGTAGATTTACAAGCCAGCTGATCAGACATTTAGTGGGTCAAGGCAATGTCAAATTTATTTCACAGTTCCTAACACTTTCTGTTTCTGTATTTATTGCAACCTCGTAAGAACAAGTTCTCACACTGGTTCACAGGACACTAAGAAGCATGGCTGTAAATGACCTGAAGAAATGCTGCAGTTGAAGCCCCAAGTCACTTTTGAGCAAGCAGTTTCTCACCCTCTATCATAGGACAATACATCTGAAATAGACACCATCCTTCGTGAGAACTGTTGGCTGACTGTGGTAGGGAAATATCAGGATCTAGTAGAGCCAGATTTGAAGTTTGGAGATGTTTTCCCATGTGATTCTGGTGAATTTCTCCTTGCATTGACTTAACTCACTTTGAAAGGATTCACCTTAACACCCACAAATAATTACTGTATGGAGGTTACTCTATGCACTTCAAACTACAAAGATATGTCAGACAGATATTTGCTCCCCAGTATTGAATGAGCAAGTAGAGATGTCATAGAGCTCATACAGAAATAACAGTAATAGAATATTGTTTGTGCAAGGATAGAACACATGAATTGGCTACAGAGAGAGAGAGATTTAAATATCTTTCTTAGTTTTTTTTATTTAGGCTTTAAGTCTGAAATTTATCAGGACATATCAGGTTTATCAAGGTTGAAACAAAAATAAATTGTAATGGAGGAGAGTAGAAGTGTAAGGAGTGTGAGAACATCACTTCGAAATTAAAAAGTAATTCAATAATTATATATGACTCTCCTCAAATATAACACCTAACCTTATCTTGAAGGACTTACGATGTTCTTCTGTATATAAAAATAAAGAAAATATCAAATTTAAATAATCACTAGAGATGAATATATGAGCTATAGCTAATGGTACATGGTACATCACATTGAATATGTTCTAATTTTAAGTGTATTTTTAGTAATGTTACAGGCTAATTCTTAATCTACAGTCTAGCACATTTTTAAAACCTGTGCTTATAAGTCCATAAGTATTGTGTGATAGACCACTTTTCAGTTCTTATTTTACAAAGTTTTGCAAAAAAGCTCTTTTAATTGATATTATGTTGCTCGGGGTATATACATATTGCTAATATAACATCAACCAAAATTATAATAGAGATGTATAAGATAAGCTACTGGCAGCTTAGGATAAAAATTAAAACATCTTTAAGAAAATGTAATGTCAATAATGAACATATTTGACTTTTAAAGGCAAGAATGTATTTCAAATGTTTTAAAGTCCATTCTAGCTGCAGTTCAAGTAAAAAATGAATTTAGAAATACAAAGCATGTGATAGGAAAAGTTCTTACCCCTGAGATTCTAAATATTTCCCAATTATTTTAAATAATATACATATTTCAAGTTACTAAAGATATATATCAGGAAGTCAATTATTCATATTGACATGTTTGGTACAACTTGTGTCATTATATGCCTGGGTCACAGAAAAGCAACATTTGGTTATTTAATAATAAAAGAAATACTAGGACAATAGTCATTGTAAAAAAAAATACTTTTTTCCTTGGCACAGCTTAGGGTTTTTGAAACTAGGAAATTAACTACTTTAGCCAAGCTATAGTCATATGCAACTGCAACCTTTATTATCTCTTAGATGAGGTCTGTATTTTGGTCAAGTAAAAATCTGATCCTTCCTTAGACACAAAACATACACTGACAATATGTACCTGCTTAGTAGGGAGCATGCAGCTAATATCTAAAACAAAGTACAAAAACCTGAGAAAATATCAAACTGACTTTGGCATGAGATAAAATCTTTAAGAGCACAAAAAGTATTTATATGAATTGCATTAGAAAATTTTCTTTAGATAGTGAAGGAGAGGATAAACAAGTGGGACTACATCAAACTTAAAAGCTTCTGTACAGCAAAGGACACACTAGCCAAAACAAAGCGACAACCCACCAACTGGGAGAAAATCTTTACACACAA
>JAGFMF010011453.1:1907516-1926495 GCA_019455555.1 Galemys pyrenaicus | reverse complement strand
AAACAACCTAAATGCCCAAAAACAGATGAGTGGATCGGGAAGCTGTGGGACATATACACGATGGAATACTACTCAGCAATCAAAAATGAAAAACTAGACTCATTCATAGGAACATGGATGGATCTGGAGGGGATGATGCTCAGTGAAGTAAGTCAGAAGGTAAAAGAAAAATACCAGATGGTTCCTCCCTTAGGAGGAACATAAGGGAACCAAAGGAGGATTAAGGAAAGGAATAAGAACAATAATAATAACAGTAACAGCAATAAAGACACAAAAATCAAAAATGAGGAGACAAGGATGGACTGGGGACACTTAGTGGGGAGGGGAGAGGTAGGGTTGAGAGAAGATGGGAGCACCGGGGGACTGAGGTGATGGTGCACTGGTGATATGGTGATGGGGAATACATGGGGATTACAATTGATGGCAAGTATATGTAAATTTTTTAAAAAAATTTATATTAATAAAAAAAACAAGAAAGTTTTCTTTAGTCCAAAACTTCAGTTTAGTCAACAGATATTTTTAATTTCTGTTAGGAGACTACTTTTAATAATTTGTAAATAACATCTGGATGAACCATGACAATTTCTCAGCTGCAAATGCAAATCAATATATAAATTCATGTTTGAGACAACTTTATTATATATGGATTTTAATAGTTAATCATAAAGCAAATATTCCTTGAAAGCTTTGTTTTTCATACTTCCATGAACAGAATCATTTAGAGGAACCACAATGTTTATAGCATTAAAAATAAAAGAAAATCCTTAGTATAGTTTTGTGAGACTACTTAAATATGGTTCATAACAGTCAACGTAAATATATTCTTTCCCATAGCCCAACTTTACTGCTTCCTAACCTTGATTCTGAGATCTGAATAGCACTTTAATTACTATTTAATTACTATTTACTTAACCCTAATACCTAATGTATCTGCATCTAACTTACATAGTATTTTAATGTTTAAAATTTATTTGGCAATGCAGTAATAATTTCTCTAAATTGAATGTATCAATGGACCTGTTATATACCTCTGTCTCTCATGGACAGGTTATAGTTAAGGCACTTGCATATATTTTAAGAATGAAATAGAGAAAGGAACAGAAAAAAGGATGGATTTAGAAAAGATATAGATAAGGGCATAGAAATAACAAATGAAGGAAAGAGAATCAAAGGGAAAACAAAGAAATAAACAAAAATCAAACGGAAAAAAAAAAGAGTAACAAAGCATGTTAGATAATGAATGGAATACAATATTTACCTCACATAAAAACAGAATCATGCCTATTCTACCTACCTACATTATAAAGTCTCTATGGATTATAGAAAAGAGTTCTAATTGGGGGTTTTGTATCAGTAATAAGTATTAAATTACTAGGGTAACAATGGGGGATAAACAGCCCTATACCAAACATATCTTAAATGCAAAGTTCCAAATAACTGAAGCACTCCAAATAAATCAATTTAAGTATATTTGCAGGAACGAAAATAAAAATGAAAAGTGGGTTGGTAATCTCTGAGATGACTGTAACTGGCACATTACAGATGTAACTAAAGTTTTCAAAAGAAAAAGAGGGGAGGGAAATCATCTGAAAAAATAATGACTCCAAGTTTTCCAAAGCTCAATGACACTCAAGCACAAGAAACCTGAAGAAGATAACACCATCAAGATAATTCATGAACAAATTACTCAAAAAAGTGATGACATTTTAAATATTTGTTGATTTTCTAAGCTTTAAAAATAAAGGCAAGAGAGAAAATAATAGATTTCTTAATCATTGTGAGAAAATAGCAAAACAAATCTCTGTCAAATTAGAATTTTACACACAATGACTATCTCTCAAAATTATAATTAGTGGGACAAGTACTGAAAGAATTCATGATGAATAAATATACAACATTAAAGGATATTCTTCAGGCAGAAGAAAAAGTTATACCAAAACATGAATATAAATAATGAATGAAAAACCCCTAGATACAGTTAATACAATAGTAAATAAAAAGATTGATTTTAATATTATTTAAAGTGTGTTTTATAAATTTTTAAGCAATGCAATAACAATGCAGATGGAAATTTATAAATATGTTAAAGTAAAATTATTTTCAACAATAAAAATGAATGGAGAGGAAACATGAAAACATGTTAGAACACTTTTATACTGTGCATGAAAAGATGCAGTATCATTTGAAGATAAAACATGGTAAGGTCAAATATAATCTATAAAAATTTAAAACAATGGCCAAAATGATGAAATAAATAAGTGTTCTAGTAAATCAATAATGGAGGTAGACTAGAAAGATTAAAAAGACATTCAAAAATAAAAGAAAGCAGAAAAAAAGAAAACACCACATAAGTAATAGAGAAAACAAATAAGGATCAACCTAAACATAACCACACTAAATATAAAAGGTCTAAATATTCCAATTAAAATTGAAGCATCACAGACTGGATAGACCAAATATTTGCTGCATTTAAGAAAAGTATTTTAAATTGAGACACAAATTTGTTACAAGTAAAATGGTTAGGAAAAATGATACTGTGACTATAGTAAAAGAAGTTAGAAGAGGTTTTAATCAACATTTGATGAAGTATAATTCCTAGCAAAGTAGAGTACCAGATGTAAATATCATATCATAATAATAGAAGAGTTAATATTTCAAGGGAACATCAACATCTTAAAAGTACACAAATTCATAACTGAAATTACAAAGAGAAAAAGACAAATCCACAATTACAGCAAGAAATTTCAGTACCTCACAGTGTAAATGACAAAGTAAGTGTACAAAAACATTAGAAAGGAAAATGAAATATTTGAGAAGTACTTAATTTTAGTATTAATTTCCTTTCAGGAACTATTGTTTCACATGTTATCACAAAATAGTAATTGAGAAAAAGTGATAATTTGAGTAGTTGGGATATAGCTACAAGATAAGATGCTTATGACTTCATATTTCTAATTCCCTAGCATACATTTCCTAGCAATTTCAATTTACTTTACCATATTGGTCTACAGAGCAAGTAATACCATACTCAGAGGACACATAACTGCCTAACCAATATTACTGAGACTTCTACCCTGTCTCCAAACACCTATTCTATTGCTTCTCCACTCGTCTATCATCGCCACTGCCATGCCCCAGATATTTACAATAAAGCAACTGCCACAAACCAAATCTTTGAAATTAGGCACAGAAGAATATACTAGTGTTAACTTTCTGAAACACATACCTAGAAAAATGCAAAGTTAACAATATGTTTTTTTTAACAAAAACATTCACATCTATTTGTGTACATATTTATATAAACTTTCTTAGCCAACACCACCAACATCTCTTAATAGTGGTTATATCTTTTATTTGGATATGAACACAAATTCTGGAGGGATATTGACCAAGAAAATAACTGACAAATTTATGTTTGTATCCAAATGATAAATAGTATATTTATATAATCCTTGTCAATTACCATAATCTACCCAAGTACTATCATTTATCATTTCATGTAATATACATACTATCTACACATATATATTTGAATATTTTTATACAAGTTGCTCTATAGTTCTTAATTATTACCGTAACATGGTAGTCTCAGTTTGTTGTCTATTTAATGTCTACTATCTTGAGCATAGATGACATATTACAGCATTTTTCATTATCCAGTGATTTCTAATTGTATTCTGGATTTTATCAGTATCAGACTTAGAAAGTCTATTTTGTGAAATCCTTACAATTTGTTTTCAGGCACTTAACTTGCATGTACCCAGATTCCCATTTATGCCTCATCTGAAGTGGTTAGTCACTGAAATCTCTGCTCAGTTGCTACAGATACAACTTCTATCAGCTACATTTTACTCTGCCCTGCAGCATCATTTGTTCACATGTAGTTTAGCAGTTATCCAATGTTTGTGGTGAATTTTAAAAGTATTTGATATTGATCCTTTTTTCAATCCCTTTCCTAGATTTGTTGGCTGCTCTTCCAACCATCACTTTTCAACCTCAAGAAAATAAACTAACATTTTACAACCCTAAAAGAATTGGCGGGTTGAGGTTTACCTTTTCACAAATAATTTTCCTCTAGTTACCCCTAGCTTTTAGTCATATATTATTGCTTCAAGTAGCAATTGCATATACCGTGCTGAGATTTTCAATTTTTTCTGCAGTAAGTTTAACTAAGTTTCTTTTTTTGTTTGTTTCCAGAGAAATTACTCATCCATTTTTAGTAGTCAATTTATCTCATATACTTAGACTTAAAACGAGTCAATCTTTCTAAACAATCTTATGTGACTTGTGTTTAGTAATAAAAGAATCTCTTAACTGCTAGAACATGATCTCTTTTATATGTCTTACAGGTGTGTGTGTTTGCGTATGGAAAATATTAAGATTTTGAAGGAACCAAGAATGTATTAGTGAAATATTTATAAAATGCAATATTGTCATTTTACTATTATTCTTGTATCTATTAAAGAAACTATTTCCTGATACCTAGGATATAGATTGTTTTTATTTACTAATATTTTCACTAAAACAAAAGAGTTTTCAAAATCAGATCATTAAAATAGAATGTAGTTTCTGATGAAAATGGGGATTTTCACAAGTCTCACTGGTTTTGTTTCAATCATTTTCCTTCATACTATACTATAAAGATTATACTATTGTAGACTTCTGAAAGTTTTTAATTATATCCCAGACTTTCAGCAGTTCCAAAGGGAAAGAGAAAGAAATAAGAATAAATGAAAAAAGTTTTTCATTTTTCCACAGGAAGAATTCAAACCTAGAAAATGCAAAAGAAATCTCTGCCTATTTTAATTTTGGGTAGTAATTACAGAATTTTCTCATTTTCATAATAATCAAAGCTGTCAATGAATATAAGCCCTTTGTTAGGGCAAAAATACAAAACCATTATGTGCACATTTTAAAACAATAAAGTATATTACAAAACTCAAGTTAGCACTGCTTTGAGTAAATTTTCTATATAAATTTGCAGTGCTTGTCAAACGTTTATATGGAGTCAGGAATAGGTCAGTTAGACTACCTAAATAATTTTAATGTTATACACATTTTTATCAACAAACATATTTGATCACAGTCACTGTGTCATCAATAATTGACCACATAGAAACTGAAGATACTCCTGAAGTAAATGAGAAAATACAGTTTCAATTCAAAGGTAAAATGAGTTTGTTTATTGTGTATATTTCAAGTATCTCTGACTGCTGTAGGTAACATTTTACCAGTCAGTATATTAATTCCTTCAATGAGAATTTCAGCCCAGGTTTTTATTTGTATCTCTGAACTAATATGTGATGTGTGCAGTTTACAGGAAATACTGTCAGAATGAAATTAAGAGAAATTTTTCTGTAATTTCACAATTACTTGAGGAGACTGTACTATAATCACAATATTCAGACAGTACCAAGACATCAGAGAGAAAGAAAATGTTGCTTATCATAAGTTACCCCACAAAATTAAATATGATAAAAATTCAATTTGTCTTAATAAAATAAATAAAATTCATCAGGAACTCAATGTTAAGTGCTTGTACTAGGGATAAGATATGAAAAAAAAGTTTAAGAATTTGGGTCTAGACAACATATTAGATAGGATATAGGATATAATACACCTCTGAGAAAGAACAGGATTATAAATAAAGGCCATCAGTCTTCATAAATCAAAGTGAAATCCTTCAAACACTATACGGAAAGTTTAAAAGTGAGAAATGAGAAGAAAATAGGAGGGAGCTCAATGGTCTATAGCAATGGATGACGGGTGTTTTGGTATTGGGTATGATGTGGTAAGGACACCTGAAGGTGGAGGTCCTATACTTTTAAAACACAAAAAGATGATGTAAACCAATGCTGCATAAATAAAAAATTAAAATGAGGAATGAATACATGATTTATATGTTATATTTAGTTTATCAAAACTGATGTGTCTTACCTATAGGAAAAAACATTCACCTTGGGGAATGCATTTCTTCATCTTTTCTGGTTGCTTCAAACTTTGCCCTGTGACCACTCTTCAATTGTCTATTTCAAGTGCTTTCAAACAATAAAAGAATTTGGGGTTTGGGGCCTCCCTGGTGGTGCAGTGAGTTAAGCAACGCACTATGAAGCAAACTGCAGCCACTACAGCATGAGTTCGATCCCTGCTGCCGGCCAGGGATGGGACCCACATGGCGCAGCAGACCTCTCCTGCCTCGCCCGCTACTCCCCTCAGCAGTGTGTTTCAGTTAATCTGCCTGTTCTGCTCCCCACTATGTCTCTGATGAATCCTCTCACCTCCTTGGACTCTGGCCTGTACCCAGCTCTTATATGTATAAATAAATCTCAAAAAAAAAAAAAAGAGAATTTGGGTTTTAAGGTGTAATATTTTATAATGGAAATTGAAATTATTATATTATTAACAATGAACCTAATCTCATTAAAGGAATTTCAATCATTTTATTTGGTCTCAAGCAGTGAAGAATCAATCTTTCAAATTTAAAAACTTAAAGATTTCCAAGGTCATTTCCAACATAATTTTAGATGTGGTTTCAGTCTTTGCATACAGTTAGGGTGTGGGTGAACTGTTACTAAAATTAACATGAGGTATTTAAAAGCGACACAACTTACACGAATACTAGTGAAATAATTTTTTGTAGATCAGTAAAATCTTAAAATGTGTTGTTAAAGTGCCCATAGTGGAAAATGTAGCCATCATGTGCTGACTGATAAACCTCAAGTGTCTATCAAACCCCATTTCTATCACTCACAAACTATGGAATATTAGATAACAGAATTCACTTTTGGAAATTAATTATTACCACTTTAAAATGGACACTAAAAAAGTACTCACATATTAAGGTTGTTGAGAAGATTGAAAATGGAAATTCTAAAAATTTGAGTACCAAGTTATTCCAAAGGCAATTAACCACTTTCTCACAAATTTTAGTTAATAACTGATTAGATCCATGCACCCATTAACAATAATCCATTTAAAATATTACTATGAATTGTCTAGGCTTTATGGAACATGGTATTAATGACATCAAAACTAATTCAAAATTAGATAGCTCTTTTAAATCTGTCCAAATTTTCTACTTAATAGTTGCTGAAATAATATGATTATAAAATGCCCCATGTTATATATAAAGTAGCTCACAGCAAGAAGAATGCCTGGCATAAAACACAAGATATTTATGTTTTCATTCGAGTATGTTAACTTTTAGTGATCATCTTCTAAAAGTTAACTATTATATTTTTATTAGATTCTTCTATTTTATAGCTCCTGTTTACTATAACGTACCTGAGAATTAGCATGACCAATTTCTTGCCAGAGAAAAATAATATGATTTAGTGATACATGAATTTGATAAGGAAACAAGTTCTTTTTCTCAAAAATTAGTCAATATAAAATAAAGTTGGATAAATGTTGCCAATGCTGGAAACAAAGTGAGCTATTACATATCATAGAAGTAAAAGAACTATAACATGAAGGAAAGGTTGAATCCAGAAAGTTTCTGGATGGTCAGTTCTGGAGTTATGGGAAAGAGCAATTAACTACATCACTTAAGAGAATGGAAATTAAGAGACTGGTTTAATAAATTTCACAAAAATAATTTTTTGAAAAAAATATTAAGTGATTTTGTTGACTACTATAGTGACTGTGTTATTCACTTTGAGTTTTCTAGAATTTTATTTAAAAATATAGTATAGAGCAGTTATATTTGCCACAGACAAACACATAAATCTAAACCTATGTATATCAGAATTTATACCCACACACCCTAAAATAGCATTTACCACTTAAAAAAGAGTGGCGAGCCCCCCAAGTTTATTGCAGCACTATTTATAATTGGTAAGACTTGGAAACAACCCAAATGCCCAAAAGTAGAGGACTGGATCAAGAAGATATGGTACATATACACAATGGAATACTATACAGCAATCAAAAGTGATCAACTAGGGCCATTTATAGAAACATGGATGGAGCTAGAAGGAATTAAACTCAGTGAAACAAGTCAGAAGGCAAGAGAAAAATATCAGATGGCTTCACCTTTAGGAGAAATGTGAAAGAACAATAACTACAACAAAAAATCAAAAAGAAAACAAAAAATCAAGAGATCTCAAGGAAATGGGCAATTACAGCCAAAAACAAACTCAACAAGATCAAAAGTTTAAAGATAGACCAAAGGGAACATGGGGGAAGGGGACAAAAGGAGGGGAGGGTAAAGACGGGGATGAGGGCATATAGAAACAAGGGTCTGAGGTGATGGTGCACAGGTGAAATGGTGGTGGGAACTCCCTGGGGACTACAAATGTTGTCAAATACAATTAAATAAATCTAATAAAAAAAGAAAAAAAAGTGGCGATTGCATCAAAATCAAAGACAAGAATTTGCTATTTCTTGAATCCTCCAGAAGAAACCTTTGAATGACTGTATCTTCTTCCATGAGTGATTATATGACAATTCAATGCCATCCAAAAGGAACATTTTTGTCTATGCACCAGAACGTTTTTTGGGGGGATGATAAAACATCCCCAAGAATATATAACTTGATTAATTAGAAAGAAAATTTATCAATTCTTTGTTATTTGTAATCTCTACCCTTATGATCTGAGGAATACTAAAAAACTGATGAGTATTTTTGAAGAATCTAATAGTTATTCCTGAAAAATTAATGTAGACAGAAAATATTAAAAGCAGTCACAGTTAAATAAAGATCAAAAATGATACTGACCTATCAGAAACAATACAAGAATGATAAAAGAATTATATCCTCATGGAATTTAGAAATAAACATAGAAAAATATAGAGACTAGAGCATCAACAATAGGAACTGAGACTCAGTATTTATAGAACACTAAATGTCAGAATATACATTTTTATCAAATACATATGAAATCTATAAATAGCCTCAAGCCTACAGAGACAACCAGTTTTTATCAAAGGTGCGCAGATAATTGAATGGAGAAAACTAAACCTATTTCAACAAATGGGTTGGAATTTGCTTTATGTGATAAATACATCACATATATATTAGAATGATTGATTATGTTTAGAGTAAAAGGGAAAAAACTCAAAATGGGTATACACCTAAATATAAAACATTAATATAACTATAAACACTATTAAATGTAGGATAAAACCTTCATGACCATGATTTAGGTATAAAGAGAAAAGTAAACCCTCAGTAGAGGAGAAAATGAACATGATTAACAGTAGACTTCTAGTTTAATATACTGAAGGGCCAGAAAGCAATGGGAAGACTGAATGAAAAATAAGTCAACCAAGAATTCTAACAGCATTGAAGATGAAAAAGCACATGTCTAGATAGCCAATGCTTACAGTATTCATTGGTAGCAGACTTACCTTATAAGAAACACTAAGGGAAATCCTAAAAGAGACCATCTAGATATGTTGTAGTGATAGCTGATTCTAATCTAATTTCCTCCCAAAGTGGTTGGTGTTGCTTTTATTCTTTTTAAAGATTTATCACAAAGAAGACCTGGGGTATAGACCACAGATGCAGGCGTAGGGATCAGAATAATCACCAGAGACAGAGTGGAGAACAGAATAGGTGCATCTACTGAAATACATTACTAAGGGAAGTAGCAGTGAAACAGGAGAGGTCTGCTGCACCATATGTAAGTTAGCTCCCTGGCCAGGGACTGAACTCAGGTCATAGCAGTGATAACATTGAGACTTAAGCCCTAGGCCACCAGGGAGGCCCACTCTTGCCTATTAATCTAGTGAAATCTATCATTCTATGTATATTAACTGGTATTTCTGCTCATTGTGGTGGTGTTTTTAATATAAACCTGGCTTCCTAGGCGTGACCTATGGTCTGCACTGCAGGGCTAGAACTAAAATAAGGAACATAAGGAGTTGTATGAGGCAGTTGTATTAGGCAGTTTTCAATCTGTACTCATTTATTTTTTTTGCTTGACTCTCACGTCCCTTGCATTGTGTGCACCTTTCCTATATTGGCTAGTAACAGGTGGATAGTAACTATAACATGCAGTCTCTGCTCATATCCAGGCATACTTGGTCTATCAAAGCTATTGAAGTTAGCTCACTTCCTACATCTTCTTGTAAAATCCCATTACTCTGTGATGCTGACATTTATCCCAACTGGAACTAAAATCACTATCTAGGGTATCACTGAGTCTTTGCTTTTCTCTGCTGGGCACAGGAATTTTGCCTTCCACTTCAAAGTTATTGATCCCTCTTTAGCATTAATGCTTAGAGTCCCTCTCTGGTAGCATCACCATGCCTACGAAGTTGAAAGAGTGAGGGGGATAAGAGTAACTCCAGGAGAGAATGCTATAGATTTCCATTTTTCTTATCTGAAATTTAATAGTTTCTCATGGGGAAAAAAATCTTATATTTTCTGTTTGCCTTTGCTGCGTTTCAAAGCACCAAACACTTGTTTTGAGAATTTTGTCCAACACTACGTATGGAGGCACATCTTGGAAATATGTGGGTTTAGTTCCAGACCACAGCAATAAAATGATTATCACATAAAGCAAATTTCACAACGTTTTTGGTTTTCCAGTGCATATCCAAGTTATATCTATTCTATACACTAACTACCACTACATGATACCTGTAGTCTATTAAGTATACAATAGCATTATGTCTAAAATAAAACAGTATACACAATTAATTAAATGTACATACCTATGATAAACTAAGTATGTCTGGATGTGAACAGAGGCTGTGCACACAGATGTGAGAGAGCACATTTTGCTGGAAAAGTGGTACTGATAGATTTGTTCAACTCAGGGTTGCCCCAAACCTTCAGTTTGTGAAAACCCAGTGTCTGTGGGGCACAAAGCAGAACATAGTCAAACAAGTTATGCCAAAGTTTACATTTAGGGAGTGAGTTTGCCCTCCACTTGTGGGCAGACGTAATGTACATTTAGTTGATCATTTCAGCCATTTCCTCTGTCTGTGTATTAAGTCAGATTCCTGCATAATGTAACAACCTCAGAATTTTCATAGGAGTCAAATGTACATGTATAAAGGGCAGCATTTACATATAAAATTCTTTATATCAAAAACTATTTTAAACATTTAAAATGTGACTTTCTTTAATCTTGAAAACTCCCGGTTGATTACATGTTTATCCATTTTAGAGATTAGAAAACTAAGGGAAAATGGGTTAATGTCCCAGGACACAAAGTTAGTGAACTAACTTAGTTAGTAATCTATACCTACATCCTAAATGTTTACTCCCACAACCATCATTTTGCTACCTACTCTGTAAAATATGAGAATCATGATTTGTCATCTTCTATATTATATCCTCTAGAATTTATAGGAATTTTCAATCACTGGATAATGATTTTTTTTGGTTGTCTTTATAAATTCTGTGTCTCAGAGTGGATAAGTTGGAGTAATAAATAGAAGCAGAGTTTGCAAAATAAAGGGCAATAAGCCAAAGAGATTTTGATTAGGAAACTGAAACACCATAGCATAGCATTCACAGTGCAGAAGAGCACATGGCCTATCAAGTTGTCATCTTGATAAAATGCTTTTGTTCCCCCTTTGGGGATAGTCAGAGTTTATGAGTCATCTCCAGTCAGCTGTCTGGAACTTCTTTCTGATAAGCAGTCTTTGGTGTGCAGGGAAGCAAATCCTATTTTCCTTTCCATGCCACTGGATCCTCAGGATTGAGTGTTTTATTTTCTTAGGTTTTTCTTTTTTTCTTCTGACCTCTTACAGAAAATGTATTGATGGTAGGTATTTAAATGAAAGTCATCAAGTAAAGTCTGGCTAATGATACAAAAATATTTCTCACTAGAGGTGGATAACAACACAGAAAAAAATCTTTCCATTTCATCAGTTTATGTCAGGGTTTATTCCCAATAGTGGCCACATGGAGCCAGTACAGCTGAAGCCTCATTTGACATATATAAATAAAGCCTGGATTCCTTCCAATAACAATTGTTCACCCTACACTAGTTAGTCTCCATTATGTCATCATTAAATAAGCATTATGATCAGCATAAAGAACAATTACTGTTCTTTATTTCAAATGTCACTGATTCTCTGTTTTTAAAGTAAATGTCAGATGAGGAAAAAAAATGCACCAGTATTAAAATTCGATGTGACTGCATTTGCAAAGCACATCTTATTTCTTCTCCAAATTACTAGGACTTGATACCAGCAATACCAAGTTCTACAACTATAATCAAATGACTTGGATTAAATTCAGTTCTACCTCTTGGCAGCTCTGAGATACTAACCTAAATCCTGTTACTTCCACAGATTTAACATCTTTACAGTCTATAATAGCACTTCTCCAAAATACCTTACAAACTTTTTTAAAGGGTGAAGTACAATATTTGTAAATTCAAGTATATATATATAAATATATATATTATAAATGAAAATCACTATATAGTTATCAGTTCATGTTATTCTGGAAATGAAAACTATTCATACAGCTTTTAATATATATTATAATAAAGCTAATAATTTCTTGTTCTTAATGCAGATTCCATTAACATACTACTTCTATGACTATTTTCATATTGAGACTCTCCTAATGTCTTTAAGTATAATTTTTAGAAAGAATCAACTAAAAGTGAATTTGAATCTTTTCTTGTAGAAGTTGATACTTTTTTTTTAGTGGTGATTCAGAATCAAAATATTTTATATCAGAAGATATAATTTTAAGTATTAAGAACAAAGAGACAGCTCTACCAACAGGGAAGATAAATCATCTGAGCATGAATGGTTGCATGTAACAGGACATAAAAATACATACATATTTGTGTGTGTGTGTGTGGTTTAGTGTTTTGCAGAGCAAATTCAAATCTTGATTCTGTTCCTTTAAACTTAAGACACAACTAAGCCTCTTTTCTCATTTGTTAAGTGGAGATGATAAAAATGTCCAGCATCATTTGAGTGCTCATACCTAAAACAGTTAAATATAAGTCATTTAACACTCAACAAAACACAATGAAGCAAGATCCAGAGATATGTCTAATTTACAGATGAGAAATTTAAGGCTTTCAAATTTCAATTACTTATCCAAAGGTAGAAGAGCCAGTAGTTTTATCCAACCATCTGGTTCTAAAGCCTGCAATTTATTATGTTAAAATGTCTCCTTACTTCTTACCTTATACATCAGACCAGAAGGACATAAAATATACAGAACATTCCATTCAAAGCAGAAAAATATACATTCTCAAGTGCACATGGAACATTCTCAAAGATAAGTGACATGTTGGAATACAAAGCAAATCTTAAAAAATTGAAAACGATGAAAATTGTACTAAGCAACTTTTCTGACCACAGTGGTATGTGGTGAATAATCAACAAGAGAAAAATGCAAAGACCACAAATGTGTGGCAATTAAACAACAGGCCATTGGAAAAAAAAATAAAAGGTGGAATAAAAATGTATCTCCAGATGAATGAGAATAAAATTACCAGAATTGCTGGGACATAGTAAAGACAATGATAAAACAGAAGTTTATAGCAATATAGGATAATCTCAAGATACAAGAAAAGTCTCAAACAATCTAATCTTATGCCTAAATGTACTTGAATAAGAAAAAAAAACCAACATGAGTAGAAGGCTGGGAAGGATATGTTAGAGGGGAAAGAAATTAAATAGAACACAAAAACATATATATAGAACAGAGACCTGTTTTTTTTTTAAATAAAACCGACAAATGTTTAGTCATATTCACTAAAAATAGACTCAAATAAATGAAATCATAAATGAAAGGAGTATGACAGCTACCACAGAAATATAGATCATGAGAGATCACTATGAACATCTTCATGTCAAAAAAACCACAACTACACAACCTAGAATAAATGGATAAATTCCTTGAATCACACAACTTCCCAAAACATAAAGAATCAGTAAATCTGAACAGACCTATCACAAGAAATGGAAACAGTAATTAAAAACCTCTAAAAGACAAAATTTGAGGACCACATGGCTTCAATTTTGAAATCTCCAAAAACTCAAAGAAGATCTAATAACTATCCTTCTCAACTCTTCCAAAATATTTGGAAGGTGGGGATGCTCCCTAACTCCTTTGATGAGGTCAGTATAAAACTAACACAAAAATCAGACAGGATCATCACAAGAAAAGAAAATTTCCTGCCATTATCTCTGTTGAACAGAAGCAGAATTACTCAAAATATCAGCAAACGAAATTCATCAATATATCAAAATCATGTTCAAAATTATTTTGAAGTAATTATTATCTAATAATAAACAAGTCAGCAAAAATAAACCCAGGTAATTGAGTGACCTACTCCAGATTACAGTGCTACTAAGTACGAAATCTGTGATTTAAATTTCTGCCTTTAAGGTACCGCTATTCTCGCTCTACCACACTGGAGAGTTAAACTATGCTCCATTGTTTATACATTATTTTTGACAAATATTTGTTAACAACACATCAGTTTCATTATTTCTTTATCCATTAATCTTGAAAAAAAATGACTTTTTCTATTATTCTTTGAAAATGTACCAGAACTATGATTAACATATTTCAGGGAAGGTTGATGAATATCTTAGTTACCAGGAAGAACATTCCCATAAATCCATGAATGTTTATAATTATGAATATGGTAAGATTTGACAGACATTCCACTTTTCATGCATCAATTTCTGAAGACATCCTGTGATCATAATTTTCTCACCTTACCATTTCCAAAAGAGACATTTGTATGATATGTAGGAAGCTGCCAAAAATCTCTGCTAATGCAAGATCAAAGTACATTGATGTGGTTCTGGGTAGATTAAGGGAGGAAATATCCAGAAACTGAGGATCACAAAACATTCTGAGCTCCTGAGCTCTTGTGCGAGTCATCATGTTTTGATTTGGGGAGAGTAATTGACTCAGACAAGGAATCCAACTACAGCAAGTGTTTGCCATCCATCATAATCGTAACCCTTGCTTTTTTTCTGCATTGGTAAATACACATACCTATAAAATCATGCCTTTTTGAAGTGGTTAGAAATCAGGCATGGTTCAACTCTGATGTCTGTGCACACTAACCACAAAAAACACTGAATTAACACTTTAAGTCTCATAAAATGGATTATTGAAATTTCTAAGAAACAGGAAAATCAGGACCATAGCACCTATTAGTTATGATTATTATTGCTATCATTCTCTGCCTGAGGCAGGAGTTTTTCTCTCACATGCTAACAGCACAAGATACTCACTGTTGATTTGTAGACTACTACTTTTCAACCAATTTCAGAAGCTTTCAGCCATTCCTTCTGAAGATGTTTTCTGCTCCCACCTTGTTTTCCCCAACTTTCTTATAAATAACCCACATTTTTCAATTTACTTCATTCTGTTTTCCCTGTAGAGTTAAGAGTATCTCTATCCAACTACCTTAAAGTTCAGATTCTTTACAATCTCTTCTAATGTTTTAAAATGCAATTATAAAGTTAATATTTCTACTGTATTTTTTAAACACCAGAACTACTATTTATTTTTAATGTATTTTTATTCTATTGCTACTTCCTGCTTGATGAAACATTATCTTCCTGTAACTGGGTAAAACATGTGATGAGCACCCTTGACTTTTGCGCCTTCTAATGGAAATGAAAACACCACAGTAGTTTGACCAGCAAGCAGAATGGAGTTTAAGGGTAGCACAAAACGGGAGAGATGTGGCCTTTGAGACCATAACCAGGCTCCCTGATTTATAATGGTCTTTTGCACTTTACAGGGAGGGTATACATCTTCAAAGG
Source organism: Galemys pyrenaicus (assembly GCA_019455555.1). Classification (NCBI taxonomy): domain Eukaryota; kingdom Metazoa; phylum Chordata; class Mammalia; order Eulipotyphla; family Talpidae; genus Galemys; species Galemys pyrenaicus. Next base: position 1,910,772 of record JAGFMF010011453.1, on the reverse strand, counting down.
AATATCTACAGGGAGGGTATACACATGCACTGAATTTCAGGGAATATGAGTTTTTCTAAGAGGCAGGTATATAGGCTCATGTGTTTACCCATATCCTTTGTTAGCAAGGGTGAAGATTTGAATATTATAAGTAAGGGAGGCTGGAATTTCTGTGTCAAAAGACATGGCTCTATAACCTGTGCTCAGACTCCCAACAGCAGCAGATCAGGACTTGTGTTGGCTTGTGAGGAAATGGTCACCACAGCTTTGGAGGAGATTGACGCTTATGTTAACCCTTCGGGATACTGCTCATGCTGCTCTCACAGAAGCACTGGCAACTTAGCCCACAGAGAGACAACAGTAAAAGTGGTAACAGTCCTCTTTTCATTAAGTGGGAGGTATATACTTCATACTTCCTGAAATTCTTCAAGCACAGTGTCCTGAACTTTTAAAAACACATTAATAATAGCTGCTTGGAAGTTCTAAAATCTGCTGGGTCTTCTCCTATGCATTTCATGTTGTTTGCTTTGGTTTTTTTTATTACTATCATTCTGTATTTAGGTCATGCATTCTTGTTCTTTGCTTATTTCTTAAGTTTTTGTGAACTGGAAATTTTAGATAATATATTGCATTCTCATTTCCCTCACTCTAGACTTGTTTTTGGTCATTTACTTGTTTTGTGACTTAATAAGACACTTTTAGTGATTTCTTCCCAATGTGATGACTTTACTGTTACTCCTTAGAAGGCACAGCCTCCAGTACACACAGCCATCCTGAGAGATAGGTGGTTGTAGGTTCTTTTTTTGTTTCTTTTTATTATTGAAGTAAAGCTGATTTACATTATTGTATTTGTTTTAGGAGTTATAGGTCCAAACCAATATATGTTTCCATACCCACCAAATGACTGCTTAATTTGGTTTTCAATCCACCCATTAGGCTTCACTAATTACCAGCTGATTGTGCTCTCTCTCTCTCTCTCTCTCATTTTTATAATGGTCTGAGGCATAAATTTCTCTATAGTCTTGATCTAGTAAGTTTGGGCAGAATAATGTTTGAACCCAGTCTTAAAATTTGTGTCCCAATAAGGGCTTATCTTTGTTATTGCTCTTACTGATTCTATCTGGTGAGTTAGTTTGCAGTATGTAGGTTTATTTCATTGCCCTCAGTTAAGAAGAATTTTTTGTATTTGGAAGTGCTCAGGTTTATTTCCCTTGTATTTGTTTAAAAAAATTCAGTTCATATTTTGAGGGAGTTGAATTGTCTTTTCTTTGTGAATGCCTCTCCCCTGAGCAAGGTTTCTTTTTCCCTTTTTCAAGATTTATTTGTTTATGCATACAAAAACTGGTATATAGGCCAAAAATGTGGAGGGTGAGAGGATTCACCTGAGACAGAATGGGGAACAGAACAGGCAGACCGACTGAAATACACTGCTAAGGGGAGCAGTGGGAGAGGCAGGAGAGGTCTGCTGCACCATGTGTGGGTCAGCTCCCTGGCCGGGGATCGAACTCATGCTGCAGTGGCTGTGGACAGCTTGACCATGTTGAGATCTAAACTCTTATGCCACCAGGAAGAATGAGAGAAGGGTTTCTGAAAGGCTACTTTGGACTCTGGGCGAGGGCAGGTTCTGGTTTTCTTGGTCTGCACTTTCCTACATAGAACCTTGGTCTTAAGATTGAGCTAGGACAGGAATGGTTGGGTTCTAATATTCTCAACTCTGCCCTATGGTAGGCCTGAAAGGAGGAAACCCTGAACTCTCCCTATCAGTGTAGCCTCTTCAAATCAGAGTTAGAGGGAGGATCATCGCTATTCTTATTAAATTTTAGTAATTTTTTCATGTTTCCTCATTTCTGCATGCACTTACTAAAATTTCCATAAACTTTAAATGCCTGTTCATACTGTTCATAAAGTTTTCACCAGGTTAGCTTATTTTTCTGAGGATTAGAACACAGAACTTCTCACATGGTCATCCTAGATGAAACCCTCCCTTATTCCTTTTTGAACACATCTGTATTTCTGGTTCATTTTAAAAATGGACATATGACATATAGCATTTTTTAAATGTAGCATAACATTTATCTGTATGCAGATCTGGAGGCTGGGGGTTTCACATGTCAGATCATAAGAGAGGGTGAAAGAGTTTTGTGCCTCAGAGTGAATCTCACAGGTATTCTGTGCCATAATACACACATGTTAATCATTTTTGACAAGAGATGCCATAGAGACAGAGAAAAAGTTCTGCCTGCCAAAGGTTAATAGAACAAGTTGATATGGGACTTAGGCTGAGAGCTCACCGATTTGCTACCATCAATGTATCTTTCTAAGCCAGGGTCAGGAACACTCTATCCAGGGTGGCTCTAAGCATTCTAAATAGTCAAAATGTTAAAGATTTAGTCAATTCACAGAGCACAGATTCCCTGTGAGTGTCTAAGTGACTGAAGCTTCCTACTCTTGTAACAGGGTGGTCCCCAGGAAAGAGGGAAGTTACAGAATCCTGGTTCTGCTCTAAGTGGATGGAGCTGAGCAGGGATAAGAAGATGCTAGAGAGAGGACGGAAAAACAGAAGGAACGGAGGAAGAAGGAAGCAGGATGGAGAGCAGCAAGGAGGCATGGAGGAGGCACGTGGAGCAGAGGGACATGTGAAGAAACTGAGCTTTTTAGTCTTAGACTGGTTAAAACAGATGTGGGTGAGAGACCTGTAAGGAGGTTACCAATGGCAGCTTTCATCTTAATTTTAATTTTGCTCTTTTCCTCCCAAATTTATCAGACTCTTTCTGACCCTTTTCTATAAATCTCTACCTAAAGGTCCTTTAAACTTGTGGTAGGCTTTTGGGCCTTGCTTTAGGCTAATCCTATTTACCCTCAAGAAAATGGGTAACTTCAAATGCTTAACTTAGTAACTATTTTCTTTATCCTTTCTGTATTATACCCTACTTATATTAAAACTCCTTTCCATTAAAAGCCTTATATTTGTCTTAATGCAGTGAATAGTAAAACCCATTTTAAAAAAGCAAGTTTAAAAATTCTTGGGTGCCCTTCTCCCTGCCCTATAACACAGATATTTCAGAGTTCCCCTTCATTACTCTTTCCCTTCAGTCTTTCCAACCAACAGTCTCTCTACCTCTGCCTGCAACTCATCCTTGAGTTAGGGAGAACTCATGGCCCCTTAAAATCCAGTTGCGCAACCCAGTCCAAAAATGGGCAAAAGAGCTAAAAAGGCAATTCTCCAAAGAGGACATGCAAATGGCCAACAGGCATATGAAAAAATGCTCAACTTCTC
>JAGFMF010011453.1:1844506-1906740 GCA_019455555.1 Galemys pyrenaicus | reverse complement strand
ACTGAGGTGATGGTGCACTGGTGAGATGGTGATGGGGAATACATGGGGATTACAATTAATGGCAAGTATATGTAAATTTTAAAATATTTAAAAAAAAAAAGAAAAAAAACAAATTAAAAAAAAATCCAGTTGCGATGGTATCTCCAACACAATCTCAGTGAAAAACATATAAAATGCCTAACACGAGGAGCCTCCCTCGTGGTGCAAAGGGTTGAGCCATGCACTGTAGAGCTTCTGCAGCCACTGCAGCAAGAGTTCGATCCCCTGGCCAGGGAGGGGACCCACATAGTGCAGCGGACCTCTCTTGCCTGTTCTGCTCCTCACTCTGTCTCTGGCGAATCCTTTCACACCCCCATACCTCTGGCCTGTACCCCAGATCTTATATATAAATAAAATCTTAAAAAAAAAACCCTAACAAGAGAGCTCCTACCCTTATTTCCACCAACATTTGGAATCCTTGCCCTTATCCAGAATGCAACTCAACTATAGTGTTCTGGTTATGGAAGGTAAAGTATGAAGAGACTTTTGCAAAATAGGGGCAACTTGGAAATACATGAAATTCTCATTTATGAAGTTGTCAACACTGGAAAGGTAGACATACCAAACAAAAACAGACATCTTTTCATGGCCTTCATTCAAATCACCTAGGACATCTTTAATCTTCTTGTTTCTGTTGCTATTTTTAAATTCAAGTTCTCTTTAGAGCAGCTGCACAGTTAAGATCCCTTCACTGTTCAACCCCAAGATTCTAAACCTTCAAAGTAGTATATGTCCATATTTAAGAGCTTCACTTTAGTATATTAGATATATGTAATAGACATGATAAATATACATATATATGTAGGTTTTCTGTGGAGTATATGGAAAGACACCATTTTCTATTAAACAAGCTTTCAATATCATTAATGAAAGAATGATCTCATCAGAAAGCTGACAGATTGCGTCTATGTCAAAGTTCCCATTGTCCCAGAATAGACAGGCAACTGCATATTGACAACCAAGCAGGTTTTTCATAGTAGGAGAGCATACATTTTCAAAAATTGAAAAGTTTCACAGTTGTCTATGAGAAATTCTTTTCTGGCACAGGAGGACTGCAGCAATATTCAGTCCAGAAGTGAACCATTTCTTAATGGAAAACCACAGAGCAAATAGTTGGAGTGTTAAATAGCACAAATTGTGATGAAAATATTTTAAATATTTTCATGACGGGCAAGTTGTCTATGAAGTTCTTGAAGTTCAGTCTCAGATATTTGAAACATGTGTATTTCTAGTGTTCACAACAGAGAGTATAGATAATATATACACAATGGACTACTACTCAGTTATTAAAAAAAATACACAATCTAGCCATTTGTGACAACATGGAGGGAATTACGCTCAGCAAAATAAGTCAGATGAAAGAAGACAAAAACTATAACTTCATGTTTATGTGGAGTATAAAGAAGCAAACAAGGGAAAAAAAAAAAAAAACAAGCAAAACCAACCTTAGAAATCTGAAAGAACTGTGGCTACCCGAGAAAGAGGGTGGGGTAATGTTAAAGGAGAATGGTATCAATAGATGATGGTGGAAGATTATGGGTTCTCTAGTGGGTGGGCATGTTGTGATCTTATACCCCTAAATCAGTGTTGTAAACGAATGTTCCCACAATTTAAAAATGCACATTTCTCTAAAACAAGCAGTAATTCAAACTCATCAGCTAATAGCTTAGCAAGAATTCTCTAAGAGTAAGGCATTTTATGAAAGTATGACAAAATAAACAACCGGAATCAGCTGCCCAAACAGCAGCAAGTTGTTTTTGCCTCAACAAAGGCGTGATGTATAAAGATATAGGACATGAGATGTGAGGGGGCTGGAAGAATTAATAAAGATTATGAATGTCCAATTGGATGCAATTCGTAAAAGTGTCAACAAAAGTAGAAATTGAGTTTTCGAGAGCAGGCAATAAAGAATGAAGGGAAGATAATGAGTTTGGTGCTAGAACTGTGACTGTGAAAATGCAGATATATAGTATATGTAGATATATGGTAATTTCCTACATGTGTATAAACATATACATATATACATTATCCCATATGCACATCTAATGCTCATTTTATATACTTGTAATAATTTGTGTAATAATTTTGCCACTTATGTTCTGCCTGTGTGCACACATGTATTTCTGTGTGTATGTACATTATGTGTTTATCTGTATAAGTGTGTGTCTAAGCCTTTATTCTCCATCATAATGTTTTTTAGTAGACTCTTGACTCTGATAGAGCTAAATAATGTTCTGAATCTCATTAATACTAAATGAGGGTAAATCATATAAATTTACCTCTCTTTAGGTGCTTCATGTAACATAGTGAATGCAGTTACTTACAATTTTCTTGGTGTTACCATGAGTAGTACAAAGTATTCAATACATGTTGGCAGAATGTTATAAATTAATACATAGCTGAAGATAGTTACATTAACATACTTATAGCTACTGCACTAGCATAAAAAGTTCATCACTGAATATGAGAATGATTTATTTCTCATATTCCTTTTATATGCCTAAATAAAACAGTCTTTATTGCTAGGGTACTATGTATTTTAGAAATATTAAAATTTATACACCCAATTGATAGGAGAATAGAGATTCAACTAAATGGGTGTGGCCAGGTAATTTTTTCCACTTGGTATCATGTTCCTGAGTAGTACATCTACAGCTAGTGTATCTAGCACAGTTTATGACATGGTCCCCTAATTTCACAATATGCCATTGTTGCAAAGATCAACTTAATTCATAAAGTCATAACTTGTGACAGTAGTAATCACTAACCACTTTAAACATTTAAAAAAATATTTCCTGCATCCTGACAAATGTATGAAAAAGTAGCATCACATATATACTGTGCACTTGGATATATATGTAACATATTTGTATTTTATATACCCAGACTTGTGTGGATATGAACATCTTGAGGAACAACATAATTCTGGAAAAATTCTACTGACATATTGCCTAGCTAGTTCTGTCTATTTACAATCACAGGAACTCAGATGGTGCTGATGCTGAACTCAGAGGGTGCTGATGCTGATGTTCAAAAAGCCCCAAGTGGTAGGTTTAGATCTATAGCTGTGTTGAAGGTTAGAGACTCACGGAACCTACAGAGCTAACATTTGGAGTGATCCCGTCTTTATTTTTTTGTTTGTTTGTTTGTTTGTTTTTTAACTGATGTTTGCCATCTTTCTAAAGGACAACCCTAAGCTCCCTGGTTCAATTCTGGCTGCCTATTTTTAACAAAATAAAGGAGAAAGCATTATTTGGATTTTTTGCATAGCAGGAAGATTCTCACAGGAATCTTCATTCATTTTCTTCTTGTTTCTATCTCAATAAGCTCTTAAAAATTCAAAGACAAACTCACAAATTTGTTTTGATCATCAGTTACCTTTATGAAACAGGTAATTTGACTTACATCCAACTTGTTCACTTTGAGTTCACTTTGTTGATGGGCAAATGACTTAGATAACTTTAAAAATTACATTTTTCCTGCTCACTGATCAGACTACTCCTATATCATTGGAAATAAAAACAATAATCATGGTTTCCTTGGAATTCTTTTTTCTTGCTAATTCAATTTAAATTTAAAGGAATCTTTCAAATTTCTCTGAAAAGAGAGTATACTCTGAAATTCAATCTGGGATTCTGATTAATGATTAATCTTAGATTGTTTTTCCCCTCCTCTTAATTGTATGTTATTATAGCTTAATCAGACATTTTTCAGTGTTGTGGAATTAGATGTAAATTTGTCTCCAATGATTAAAAGTAACTGTATTACATCATTTTCATGTACTGTAATTTTTGAAGTAGAGAGTGTTCAGGCTTTGGTAGCAGAACTTGATAAAGTACCATTAGAGGAAGAAAGGCTGCATGCGTCTTCAGAAACTCTTCTCCCATCCGATATTTTGCTACTTGGTATGACTCAAATGCATGCAGAAATGGGGAATAAGTGGACTATTACTGAGATTCTTTTTAAAAAAGAGTTCCTATATATACTATGTGATCGATTTCAAATGCAGATGTCTACAGTTACCAGGTAAGTTATCTAAATAAGCTGGCCGGCTGGGAATGATGAACTGGAGGGTCCTAAGACATTCAATATGCAGCAGATATCAGGCCTCAGCACACTGTTGCAGCAAGAATGAAGTCCTACAAGTGAAACCATTTGGTATTTTTCTTTTTCCTTCTGATGTATTTCACTTATAGAAGGAATGTAGAGGAACCAAATAAGAGATCAGGGGAAAATAGGTAACTCTAATAAAGCAAAAATCAAACTCAACAGGCAACTATAGATCAGAGACATTCTGCAAGGGAGGAGGAAGAAGAATCAGGACAGGGGTAGGAAGAGCACAATGGACTATGGTGGTGCTGCACGAGTGAACTGGTGGTGGGTTTTTCACAGGGAAATCATACACTGTACAAATACGAAGGATGATGTAATAAATATATATTTTAAAACAAGAGTGAAGCCTTGCTAAAGTACAGATTTCTCAAGAAAAATCAGACAGCTGAATTCATGTGTGTGTGAATTTGTCCCACTTACAAAATAATTGCTTGAAATTTTAAAACACTTTACTGACCCCCTTTCTTCCTTCCCATTCCCTGAACCCTGAAGAAAATAATCCATGGACATATCTGTTTTAAAGGCCATGAGTTTGGAGCCTTTACAATTCATCATCATTATCATCACCATCAATATTAACATTACAGGGGCCTCCCTGGTGGCGCAGTGGGTTAAGCACTGCACTATGAAGCAAACCGCAGCCACTGCAGCACGAGTTGCCGGCCAAGGAGGGGACCCACATGGCGTGGCAGACCTCTCCTGCCTCACCTCTACTGCCCTCGGCAGTGTGTTTCGGTCAGTCTGCATGTTCTGCACCCCGTTCTGCCTGGTGAATCCTCTCACCACCCCACGACTCTGGCCTGTACCCCAGCTCTTGTGTACATAAATAAATAAATCTTAAAAAAATATATTAACATTACATGTGCTTATCAGTGTATCAGAAATTTAATCTAAGATGTTGAAAATAATGCAGCATGTATGTATAAGTAATTATAAATAATTTTAAATAGTTTTCTCACAATGGTAATAGTCCATGTAAAGGTGATTTAGTGGAAAGAACAATGTTCCAGTGGAAAGGAGTCAGACAATTCCAATTTTAATACTCAGTTCTTCCATGTTATCAGCTATCAGACCTTAAGAAATTTGATCACCTTTACTAAGCTCAGAGCCCACATCTGTAAAATAAAGACAGTCCAATTTATGCTGCAGGAGTATGGTATGGAATAGAATTGATATGAAGATAAAAACATGTTTCACCATGTTTGCCTTCAAGTAACATAAGATTAAACATGATTTGATCTTTCAAATTCTTAATGAAAATTAGGAAACATCCTGGTTATTTATTTATAAAAAAACTCACAACTTAATAATCTTACATATTCTAAGTTCACAGCAAAAGAGAAATAGGTCTCACTGATGCACAAACACAATCTCTTCCCCTCTACCCATCATCCATGCAATCATTATTCATCCATGTATGGAATACATGTATGAAGTAGGAATTGTATACCAAATAATATACTAGAAAAATCTTATTTAAGCACACGAACAAAGGCCAATAGTGTATGATATAATTACCTTGAAAAGAATATGGTGTATGATGGCAGAGGAGAGAGGAGTATAGAGGTACAATTTGGTATTCAGGAAATACCATCTAAATCTAAACACAAAAATGAAGAATTTTTCCAGCTAAACAAAAAGTTGGAATGTCTGCCTTGATATCTATCTAACGGCTTCAGGATGTTTCAGATTTCAATTCATTGGAGAAATTGAAAAAACAATGACAGAGTTGTACTGAATGATAAAGTTATCTCAGACTTGCCCATGGATCCGAAAGAGGCCTCACAAATACTCTCAACCAACAATCCACTATCAGTAGAATTGCATTTGCATATAATTAGGAAGCTACTTGTAATTCTCTTTCCAAATTTTTTTCTTTTCCAATTACTTTCCTAAAATTTGATCATGAGATAAAAGGGAGAGCACTAACACGGTTTCATTCTAGAACTAATATAATGACACTACTTTAATTCAAACAGTAATAAAAAACACTGGCAAGTACATGATTCAATGAAATGAATGAAGTGAAACTGGAACAGAAGAGCAACTGTTAAAAGGAGGGAGGTTAGACATATTAAAAAAGGACTTTACAGACAACTATAAAACAAATACTATAAAAAACTACAAAAGAAAATAAAGTACTATTTGTAACTATCAAAGGGTGATATAATTCCTAGACTGAGAATAAATATATTTACAATACATAATGATGTACATACTCTGTTCCATGTTAAGATAATTGGTCTTTGCTCCTATTTCTAAATTTCATTTAAACATTTCTTAGGGGGCCTTCCTAGTGGCACAAGGGGTTAAGTCTCAGAACTATGAAACTATGCTCAGCCACTGCAGCACGAGTTCAATCCTCAGCCATAGATGTGATCCACTTGGTACAGCAGACCTCTCCTGTCTCCCCTGGTGTTTCCGTTGCAGTGTATTTCAGTAGATCTGCCTGTTCTGCTCTCCACTCTGTCTCTGGTGAATCCTCTCATGCCCCCAAAGACCTCTGGCCTATATCCCAACTCTTATTGCCCTCCACAGACCTCTGGCCTACACCCCAACTCTTATATGACTAAATAAATCTTTAAAAAATAACAATGAAAATTTCTTAGCAAGTTGTATCACCACTTTTTAGTACCCATAATGTTGTAATTAATTCAATTTGTAGGAGATAATGATCTAGCTTAATTCTATCTGCCACACTTTCTGAGCTTCCTTGACATCTTCCTAAAAGTTAAATACTATTCCTTTTCAACCTCCAACATCATTAAGTACTAAATCATAAACTGTCCATTGCAAATATTTGTGTTGATTTTACCTATTGATTTTTAGGGTAAGGGTTTTTATCTTATTTATATTTTATTGCTCACTGTAGGCAGACCATCTTGTTCTCATTATAGGTACAGAATTTAATGAAAACAACACAAATATTTGCAATGGACAGTTTATGATTTAGTACTTAATGATGTTGGAGGTTGAAAAGGAATAGGATTTAACTTTTAGGAAGATGTCAAGGAAGCTCAGAAAAATAGTGATTTTGATGAGGTCTGAGTTCCTCAGTGTACAAGGGAGTTGTCTGTATACATTACAGAGCTTTAAGCCTAGACGTAGCAGATGACAGAGAGGTTTATATGTAAATACTGAAATACATCAGTTACTAAGTGTAGAGTTGAAGAAGGTTGGTCAAATCTCTTAGCTGAAGAGAGCTTCTAAGAAAATAAAATTTGATTTGTGTCTTGGAAGGTGTAAGGTACAGAGAGCACAAAAAGACTGACCACAGAAAGCTTTCCAACTTGTACAAACTGGAAAAATGATTCACAAATATGGACTGAAGACCACATAACACAAATGTTTCTCCTGTTGCTACAGAGGAGCTGTGAATATTCTTGTAAAAAGGAACCCTTCAATTTGGGCACTGAATCCCATATTCTTTGGTTTGTTCAATGATATGGATCCTGGGTTTCCACATGTCATTCAGACACTCTTTTCTCTCTGCCAGGTATTTTCCCTCAATTCATACACAGATCATGACCTACTATCCTATAAAACCTTCCTTAATCTCATTTTCTTCTCCAAGTAACATCAATATTCCATTCTTATGTCCATCAAAACTCTTTTAAAGTTTTGTATCCTCCTTTATCCAATGTCTCTTATTTCCTATTGTTGCCCTCCCATTTGTCTGTTATCTCCAACCCTCTTCTATAAGTACTATTATCAAAGGAATCAATGTTCCTCATATTATCAAACAGAATAATTAACCTCAGACATCATCATTGAACTTTCTGCATATTTAACATTTTATTCATTGTTTAGGAGTAACTTTCTTCACTTGAATTTTGGGGCACTCCATATTCCTAGTTCACCCTCTCCCTGATTGCTTACTTTATGATCTTCTTTACCTTATCATATACTCCAATAATTAAACAAAATTCAATCCTAAGTGCTCTTTTCCTAACCTTATCTATTCCCATTACCTGTGTGATTTCATCAAGTCCATTTATTAAAATGCTATCGGCAAGCCAATGCCTCCAAAATTAAATTTTCCAATACCAACTCCTATGACTTCATTTTGCAATGTTCAGCTGTTTACTTGACATGTATGTTACTGGGTATCCTAATAGACATTTCAAACTTGTATATACCAAAATGAATTCCTCTTTCCAACCTCACATATATCTGCTTCATCATCAACCTCAGTAAATGTGAATGCCATACCAGTTGCTGAGACCAAAACATTTGACTTTCAAGCAACAACAAATTCCATACAGAAAACTCATCATTGACACCACCATTCCATCCCAAGTCACTGTTATCTCTTGCCTGGGTCACTGTACTAGCCAACAAACAGTTGTCCTATATTCAGCTATCTTACATGTAGTCTCTTAACAGAAAAGCAGTACATTATTTATACCAGTCTGATGATCATTTAAAAAGTACCTCCAAACATACCACTGATTAAACATTATATAACTTACCCCTTTCATTCAAGAGTAAAAGACAAGATCCACCCAATCTTGGCCATTATACCCTTCATACTCTAGTCCCTCATCACACTGATGCCACTCCTTTTCTCCCTCTGTCATTCAACTTTGACAGTATGGACAAACTTGCTATGACTTGATATTATCTAAGGGTTCTGTGTTCCCTCCTTCTTCTGCCTGGACCATTATTCTTCAAGATACTTTAGATAACCCGCTTCAATCAATGCATCAATTCTACTGGTCACCTCATTCAGACCTTAAATATTATCTCTTCATAATTCCTTTCATGTCTGTCCTTTTAAAAATTCCGTATCATTTCCTACACTATATTCAATTATGACACTGATAACTGAGTATGGCTACCTGCCTATCTACATACTTACCTGCCTATCATCTATCTCTAGCTCTATCTACTCACCATTCCTCTATATCTATCTTCTCTCAGTCTATCCATCATCTATCACCATTCTCTGGATCTATTTACCTGCCTACAACCTACTTATCTATGTACCACCAACTATCTACCCAACATATTTACTTGTTAATCACTAGTTTTCATGAAGGCAGGGATTGCTTTTTAGTCATTCTTCCTTCACAAGTCTTGCCTTTAAACAAGGAAATAAGGGCTTCTGACTCAGAATGTTCAGGAAGCAACCATATTTATAGCTAGGATTTAAGACTATTTTGGTTCTATTATAGCTGCATAATCCATGTTTTCTATTTAGAGCACCAATACTGGATTCCCGCTGCTATTCCTGACATAAGGATTTCATTTTAAAACATTTATTTAATAAAACAGAAAACTTATTTAAGGAAAAGTATTGAGGAATTGGCAGGTCTCTAAGGAAGTAAATAAGGCAAAGAATTATGACAATAATACAAGGATAGGTGTGTATTTAAAAGCTTTGGTTATATAAACAAATTACTAAGTTTAAGAAAACAATGTTTTATGAATCTCAGGTTGTTAGGATGTTATTACAAAGAAATATTCTTTGGATGTTATTATAAGAAAACAGGACAGGTTGATATGAAATAAAATATATTTAACCTCTCTAACAATCCCTTGAGGCACAGCACAGTCTATTTATTATATATCTAATCAATGAAGCTCAATACTTGAACACCTGCATTTTGTTCTTCATGTATTTTCCTTCCCCAGAAAAATCCTTCAGAATGATCAGATTATATATAATAGGCCAATTAGTAGAGAAATAGGCTAAACATCTTCAGAGAAGGCATGGTTGGCTAAAGGTTAAACCTGATTTTCTCACTTCACTTGTTTTCATTTCTTTTTCCATTTTAAGTTTAAATATAGTACACACAAATTGCAGATTAAAACAAAGGAAAGTGCCAAGGTAAAGTTATGACAAAGGTAACAGCACTAGGTTTTATAGGTTATTTACTAGATACTAGTCCTGGCCTTATTTGGAACAGTTAGGGAGACTGAACAAAACTTCCAAAAATTGAAAACACTTTCTGTCTTCTCTATCCAACATGTTTCAGATGTGGGTGGCTGTCATTGTCTTTATTTTTCAATAATTCTTTTTGGATACCATTTCTCCTTTCCGAAATTGCCACTACCACTGCCCTCTATGAATGCATGTTTCAAAGTCTAAATAAAGCCTCCACACCTCATCATGCCCTCTTGGATTGTACTAGCCACCATCACCCTCTCTTCCTGAGCTCTTTTATAACAACTCACATTTACAAGATTAGAATTTGGTCAATAGGCTGCATTTTGGTACTCTGCTGCACAAAATAAACAATGTATTACATACCTTCTTAAAAAATGAACGATGTATTAGATACAGTCTTACCCTCGATAATCATTTCAGATACCTATGGTGATTTTTTTAATAGCTAGAGGCTGTAGTTTGTTACTTTTGAGCTCCAAGGATCTGAAATATAAAATATAAATATGTGTATCTGCCTACATTTAACTTTCATAATTTTCTAAGTCATGTGGAGTAGAAATGTCAATAGCTTACATGTCCTAATTACATAAGGGGATGCCTGCATATGTTTTGAAATTCCTGTTCTCACTGATAAAATGCTTACATTTAATAAATACCCAGCTGTGACAGCTAAAATTAACACATCTTTCTGTAGTATTAAGTAGAATGCTCTGCAAGACTGCATTGGAGTGGGATGCAGTTATTTGCCAATTTTAGAACCTCTAGGAAAATAGGGCATGTTTTAGCGTCAACTAATGGGAAAGAACAAACTCTTGGGTATTACTTATAATTTGATTTATTTTTATCTTTAAAATAAAATTACCTAACTTCTCCTTAGATTCCAAGAACCAAAAAGGTTTTATCTCTTCAAGGAAGAGATTCTATTCTATTTTCAACCTTATTGCCTGTAACATTGTTAACACTTGATTGTACATCAATATCTATTATTCTGTAATTCCTTTGCCAGCTGAGAGTACCTTCCCAACACAATGATAACTCCTTCAAAGACCACTTTCAAAAAAAAGCCTTCATGTTTCTAAAGTGAAGTATGTTATATAAGTGAATACAACTGAAGGATCAAAGTCTTCTAAGTCAGAAAATACTTTCCTTGAAAGACTACATTTAAAATGCAATCCTCATTCAAGTGTGTCTGAACTATTTTCTTTATTGCTGTTACTACTGCGGCACTTTATAATCATATACATTATGCTCTGTATACAAGTTTCACATAATCGTAGTAAATGAGAAAAAGGGTCATACTACCATTTGCTGAACAATTACTATGTGCCAGAAACTATTAATTACAAGTTTTTATAAGCATCATCTTGATGAATTTTCACCAAAGACATAGGACACAGAGCATTATGCAAATTCAATGAAAGCATTTCAAGTTTTAAGCACAGGATCTGACAACTGATCACAGAAGGGTAGTAGACTGTGCCACCACAAAACATGAGAGTTAAGAATATGCTATACCAAAATATACCATATTTTAATATTGAATATTTTGATACAGCAATTTGAAAAATAGCAATAAAAAAATTATCTGAATTCGATCTTATCTACCTAAAGATAGATCCTTCAAAAGTAACACAGAACCTTTCCTTGGGAGCTTTATCAACCAGGGAAGATTGACATATCACAGAAGAGGCATGTACACCACCCCCAGAAAACTCTGCCACAAACTACCATCACCTCTCATCCATCCTTCTAAGGGTCCATTATGCTTTCAAAAAATCTTTTGCTATGCCCTATGATTTAACCTTTCCTTTCCATAGTAAGATGGTAGGTAACCCTGAATTCTAATCCACCTCAGAGAGTGGCTCACTGCTCACTGGGTAGGTTGGTTTCTTTCCCTCTCTCTCTCTCTCATATGTGTGTGTGTGTGTGTACACACACACTTGTGTCAATAAACTTCTCTTTTTATTTCTCACATTTGCCTACATATTTTTTGGCCGAGAACTTAGAAGGGTAGAAGGAAAAGTATTACCTCTCCCTTACAATCACCCTTCAAGGACTGTTAGCTATTTTTACATTTTTATATCTTCCTACAAACAAATGTGGTCTAATGATTTTAAAGCTCCATTTTTTAATTTTAGTAAAAAAATTAATAAACTCAATAATTTAGAACATATTATCACAAATCTAATAGTCATTTTGATCTAGAGTGCCTTATTTTCTTGCACTTGGATGCTTCTCAGTATTTACCAGCATTTGCTACATTTCCCTATTAGAGTAGACAGCTTGCCTAATTTCATTCCTATGGCATCAAAATTATTCCATAACTAGGATTTTTAAGTAGATGGCCTTGGGTGACTGAATTGTAATGACCAATCATTTCAAAACATTTATCAAAGCAATCTGAGCCCTGAGAAAAGCTGAAAGCATTAATGAAATGGCTTCCCTGTGGAGCGAAGTAACAGAAAAAGCCATATCTTTGTTGCGTTTTAAACAAATCTTCCAATTTCTGGGAGTCCAGAACACAAGAGAGGGATATTACACTTTGGTTTGGATGATAAAACAAATAGGTAATGGAAGCCTACCTGTCTAGCTCAGGTGAGTGCCTATTGCAGAGACCTAGTTCTGGGAGGGTAAGTAAGGCATTCATAGCCATGGGCACGTAACAAAGGAGTTTGAGTAGCTTTGCAAAGAATTCTATATACTGTAGCAAAACTGGAAGGAAAATGTTGTTTAATTTTGGGAATTAAGTACAGTAATTGCCACTGTAATTCATCCATCATCAAAACCAGTTGTGGGCTAGAGCTTGGGGCTCTGTTCTTCAGCATGCTTCTCCATCTCTCAGGATTTAGCACTGCCCTTCAGCCAGAATCACCATAAAAGTCCCACCTGCTATTTCAGTGTAAACTTAAAATATTAATGGTGCTGAAGAGCAATATTGCCTTTAGAAAGTCATCTATCATCTGCCTCCACATTTTATTGTCCAGAGAACCGAGACACATTGAGAGGAAAGGCAAGCTGGAGGAGGAAGGGTAGGTTTTCCACTCCTTTCCAATCCACACTTTTCATGAAATAGAAACTATGATTTTCCAGTATGGGCTTTGTTAAGGTCCCCTGGGAATACTTTATGCCCTGAAAATCTTTACCTGGTACCATTTTGTTCTTTACAGCCCATCCTCCTCCTGCTATGCAATCTTTGGGCAAATTTCAGAAGTTCTTTTTGACATACTGTACTGAAGGAGAAATAATCATTTCAAATAATAGGAAAATCATCCGGGCAGTAAAATACCCACTCTCTATATTTAAACTCAATTATATTAGTCTTCAGATTACCAGGGGAGAAATGATTTCTTATTTTTAGATTATTTTTTACATCCATCTTTTTTAGTTCATTCACACTACTCACTCAATTCAGAGGTGTAGCAATAGAGAAATAGTATTATGCAACCATTCTTTAAATTAAAAGACATAAAAAAATGTCTAGCCAGCCCAACTCAGGTGAGAAACGCTATCCTTCTGTATATATTTAATACTTTTTTCAACTCTCCATATGTCACATGCCAATATTATCATTAATACACAACACAGATAACTCTTTGAAGAATATGGTGATTACCAGAGGCAAGGGGTGGCCCGTTGGGTACAAGGTCAATTTTATATACATACAGACACATATATGATGGTACTAAAATGCTGGTGGCGGGCGAGGTTAGCAGGTACACAAATTGAGGTGTGAAGTTGTACTCCTGAATTTATATAGGTTATAAGTGGCAATGAAGCAGTGTGGTTTAAGGTCCCTGAAGGTTATGCAACAGGGCATCGTACACAAGACTGAAACTTAGGCAATGTTGCAACCAACAACCCACTCCAAAACTCCCCATTCATTTTTTGAAGAACTATGTACTCTAATTTCGCTCTCGTGGAGGGTGGAAAGGTTTGGGAATGGGGCATGGGAAGTTGTATTTAAGGAATAGTGAGCAATAAATACTGAGGCACCACGCTGCTATAGTTTGGCACCACTATAATTTTCTTTGTACAGAACAGAAATATGATGTTTCTAAAATGTTGGTGGTATTTCAGTGCTTCACACTATTAACTTCATAATAACTTGATAATGCAGATTTTGTCATTATGTCCATTTTCCAATTGAAGCACCTTCAGTCCAAAGAGCTTGAGTAACTAACCCAAAATCATACTGCTGGCAAGTGGCAAGAGAGCAGAGACTCTTCTATTAACAATTATACCTCAACTAGAAAAGTTGGTATTTATCTATTTGTAACAGGCATTTTTATTTTTCATCCTCTCGGATTCCCATTCAATAAGTTGTTCTTAAGAAAGTTCACTGTACTACTTCCAATTTCTCCCCCAAAATGCTAAATTATTCTTTGTAGTTGCTTCTAAAATAGTGACTCAAATAGATGTCTACAGAGAGAGACGCCTGCTAAACACTTGTATGTAAAGGGTCACCGGTGGTAACATTTTGCCCTACAAAGTTTTAACATTAGCTTCTCCAATAGAAAACAAAATTCAGAAAGGATTTCAACAAGCTGAAAAATGAAAAACCATGTTCACCAAATTCCCCATTTGTATGTATGTGTGTATGTATGTGACTATGTCAGGAATGACATACTAATGACTGAATAGTTATTGCTTTTGATATTCTGAAACTAGAAATTACATTTAATACAATAACAGATTTATCCCCTAAAGTATTTTATTCCTTTGTGTTTTTAAAGCTGATACATATTTCTCTGAATTATATTTTTACCATAAGCAGTATGTTTATTTCTGAAAATGACCTATGTAATTTCAAATAATGTGGTCAAATAGGAAAGCCAATAGAGATAATTTGGTAGCAAAGTTGCAACAAAGAATATTAAGTAGAGAGAAAGTCTTAGTGAAACAAAAGCTAAAACACTAGTTTAAGTGGGTCACTAGCTATGGTTAAATAAAGATGAGGCTACTGACCTCATTCATTAAGAAAAGGAGATAAATTTCTATGAAGTACCTCAAGGAGTCTTTTCTCTTTTGTTTTTTCTTCTTTCTCTGTTCCTTCTTTTTTCCATGGTTACAGCAGAGATGAATGAGCAGTCAGTCCTACCAATTGCAACAGTGATCTTTTCAGTTCATCTCCAAGATTAAGTATCGTTCCAGAAAATTAATCACTTCCTACGATCTAAAAACATATTCATTGTCTAAAATGTTTAATCAGCACATGTCACGATGACTTTGGAAAAGACCAAAATGCAGCTTCTTCATACAGATCACTGGACCTTGGTTGCTCATTTAAAACATGCGTATAATCTGACGTGTGTACAATAGTGATCAATTCTGTGGCTAAACCATTTCCATAAGAGTTGGACTGAGACTGTCAGCTCCATGATCAATTTCAGTCGGATGTCCCTTTAGTCACAATTGTGCTTCTAGCACTCTTCAACTGCGTAAGTGTTCATCATATCTGATGTCTTGTAAATTAATTTATCCCATCCAGGCCATGACTCCTGAAAGAGTCTGGATGCCTGAAGTTATTCAGCAGCTCAGATCTACACTCACCGTTCTTTTCTCCATAACTGCAGAATTCAGTCCTCACTCCCAGGGAGCGGCAACCTATTTTGAAAACTAACGCTATTCTACTTTCCTACTCTTACAGGTTTAGAAACTAGTTCCTGTATGTAAGCAACACTCCCACAGCTTGTTCCATGCCCTGCCCCCCACTTCAGGATACACCACACCACCCACAACGTCCACCCAATATCCTATCAGTCTGAGAGAACAGGACACAAGCCAGCAGGCAAAGGAGGTGAGGGGTGATGTGTGAAGCCTTTCTTCAAATTTGAAATTAGGAAATGAAAACAGCAAAGCACTTGTCCTGCATGGGCAGTGCACAATTATCAGGCTGCAGCAGATTGTCCTGCTAACAATGCCCCTTACTCTGTCCACCTCTGCATGCCACAGTCTACTAGGCCTGAAATTACTTCTCAACTGTGAAGGCTATTCTCCCGTAAAAATTCCCTCATGTTTAGAGTTTGGAAAAAATCCACCTAAAATACGTCAGCCTTATGCAAGACCAATCTGTGTACTGCATGATAAGGCTGCATGTTCCTCCACCACTGATTCCAGTGATTTTCCTTCTCTGATTCCAGGATGAAGAGCAAAATCACTAAATTCAGTATAAATACATAAAAACTATGGTTATAATATTTTATGTGTAACAGGATAATAGGCTTCTGCCATTAGAATAGCAACTGCCAGGGGTCAGACAAGGTACATTACCCTCTGCAGGAACTACACAATTTTCAGCCTCGTACATACACACTAATCTTAAATAGCTTCCTATTTAAAATGTCTTACCAGAATCACGTACCCATATGTGCAGACACATACCTTACTATTGCCCAAGAGGAATAAAAATAACTCAGTGTTTAGCAACTGTGTATGAGTACGTGGTGGCATGTTTTCAACAGAGCATCTTTGGCAAACAAACCTAAGAGATTATACATAATGGTATCCACCAATCACCATAGAAAAAAGGTAACACAGTCACTGAGATTTCTTCCCAGCATGACCAAGGAAATGGCTTATTTTTGTAAGAGTTAGAAACAAGTTTGCAAGCTCACAGCCTGTCCTGTCTTTAGAAAGAGTCGATACTCTTTGGTGCAGCTCAACCTGATTTTTATGTCTTGGTTTATTAAAATAAATGTTGTGCATTCTTGGTATGGCCAAAAATAAATGATGGCTCATATTGTGCGTAGGTTCTTGCTCATAACAGTCCAGACTGCTAACAGATTGCTAATATGTTAACAGTTCTATTATAAGACTCTTAAAGATGCAATTTTTTATGCCATTTGTGAAGTCAAATTCTCCACGTAAAAGAAGGATGTCACGGTAACACTATGATAAATACCAGTAAGTGCATATGCTTTCTGCGTGCAGATGTCTGCGGACCAACGACAGACTCAGGTGGCTGCAACAGTACTCAAGGTACACAGCTAAGCTAGGAATCCCCAGCCCAGGAAGCAAAATACTGATGCAGTATAGTCAGATGGGGTCTCTGTCTCTTGTTCTAGTCTATATATACAGACAGACAGACAGACATTCAGACAAACTATGCAATCAAAGCTACCTTAAATGCTTTAGTTTCTGAAAATGATAGACATTTTAAAATTTTAATAATGGCGAGATTGAAATAAAATGAAATACATGTTTCTTTCCCTTCCTTCAAAGATATTGGTGAAAATGATTTAAGCAGAAGTGATTCAGAGTTCTCTAGTGCTAGGTGTGATTCAGATATTTTTAAGATATGTAATTTCTGTGTGTTAATGTTCTTTTATGAAACCAATGAAATTTATCCCACATAATCTTGGTGTGGATATTGTCATGTGAGTGCAGGCTTTAGTGAGGAACACTAATGGTGCCTGAGAGCATGCATATGTGTCTACTAGATGGAGCATACTAAAAAAGGAAAGTTCCTCAGATTCTTTTTCAAAGTCATTTGAAATCTGTTTCCAAAGTTGCCTAAGATTGCTAGGAAAATATCCTGTAAAAGATTATTCTTATGGCCACTCAATCCTCACATCATAGTGTCAATGAGGTTCAGCCATTGACTGACTCAGGTAATAAACCGCGTTGAGTTCCTATTAGACAGGCAATATAGCAAGTATTTCATATGCACAAAATTCTGAGAGGGATAGAATAATTTAACCTGACTCTGTATTTAGCACTCTCTTTGCAATATAAACAAGTCTATTTGATAGTGAAATTGAAATTTTAAGAGTGATTTGTCTTCAAACTCAGTGAGATTCAGATGTCCAAGCAAAGTTGTATGGGTTCTCTCATTCTCTCCAGTTGCTTTGCTTTCTACTATGATGATTTTATTTTGGATCAATTTTTTTTAAAACCCTTTAACCACCTATTCAGATTTGTCATCTTAGATTTCTAGTAATTTAAACTGAGATCCTAGCGCTGGTGCCTCCTCATTCATGCTCTTTGAGCATGCCTACGTGACACGCCTGCCACTGAAATCACACAGCAGATTCAGTACTATATGAGACACAAGCATTGAATCTAAGTGAGGGCAGTTCCCAGGAAAAACTCAATGTTGTTACTAGAGGAATGTTGTTACTGAATGGAAGTTGTATTTTCTAGAACAATAGGGACCTGCTACACCCTCACCTGACAGATAAACTCTTGAAAGCCTTGCTAACGTGCCAGACAAACTAAAACTCATGTTTAAGCCTACTGCCCCAAATTACTCTTGACAAATGTATCACACTGACTATCAGGACTAATTAGATTACCACTTAACAGCAAACCTACAGAGGACTGTATATGCCAATCCACTCTCTAGAACTTAAAAGGCAATCACACAACAAGTTAAAGTAGATCCATTCTGTTCATGCATTTGTGAAAGTAAAATATATTTCATAAAAGTCATGTTATGTAGGAATATCAAGCATCTCAGAGCTATATCCCTCTTTGAGAGGTATATTATCAAGAACTCCAAATTCTCAGGAAAGATGAGCTCTTAGTCAAAAACAATGCAGTATTTGTTGTATTTTTACATTTTTTATTAATATAAATAATGAATTCAAAACTGATTTTCTATAAGCATATTTCTGATACATGAAAAAGATCTAAGAGATAAAATAGAGGTTGCGTCAAAGAGCTTTTTTTTACTATTCCTTTTAAAATAACACTGCCACTCCTCCTATTTTCTGACCATGGACAGTCACTTACAAAAATGGCTTTGAGTTTGGAAAAGGGCAAGATCACAGAATAGGATGGAAGTATCTGCTCACATAGGCTGCAGCCTCCACTCCAAGTCAGCTAACTAGCCTCTCACCATGACGTCTAATAAAAAATTCTCATTATCCCTCAGCATGTTCAGCAGAGCTCACACTGATTTACATTAAAACATCTTCAAAAGTGAGGGAGAAAATGTTCATTTCCTCACACAGGAGTAGTGTTGATTATGACATTATCATTTTTAAGATGAGAAAACAGAGAGAGGTTAAGTGACTGTGGAAGGTCACACATTTCCTCTCTCTGAAAGTGGGTGATGGTTTGTTTGTAAGGTTTGGAGAACTGGAAACAGATATTATCATCTAAGCAGTTACAGCTCGACAATCATCGTACCCTCTGGCTGTAGCATCCTATTAGAAAATGTGTGTACCCTCATACATCATGTGTCATTGTTGTTTTGCTCCTTTGTGAGAAATTAATTAATCTTCACAATGATGCTCAAGTTGCCAGATTTTTTCAGCTTTGCATTCACTGTTGCATGAACATTTACCAATATGTTTAAGGAGGGGTTTCCTAAATTTCACGATGTCGGTGTTTTTACTACATCCAATCACTGAAGCTCTACAGTGATTTTTAGTCACTTAACATGAGAACACATACAGATATATAGGTGATTCAACAAAAATCTGGCTTCTTGAAAGAAAAGTGATTTGAAAATTCGTTTGGGCATTTTCACTAAGTTTCCCCATGACACAAGTCAGAATGCCATCAATGTGAACCAACGTATGGATTGGAGTAAAGAGTGAGGCTGGATAATTAAAAAGATCAAATACCACTGCTTCTTCTTATTGACTTCCAACCCCAGGTGCCCATAGTCACATCACCTGTTTTTTTTTTCTTTTAACTTATACATGGTCTAATTGCGAACATGATGTTTTATAGTATTCCCCAAAAGCTAAGAGACCATTTTAACTTTCTTGGTATGTGGAGAATAGCTCCATTCTTTAAGGAACTGTGTTCATAGTTGAATTGATCAAAAATTCTTATTCCTAGAACATAAGTTTTCACTTGAGATTATAATCACAAAATATTTCTTAATCAGAATAAATATTTCACCTGTATGTGAACTGAAAGATACTGTGTTTGAAACACAAAATAAACTGAGTGAAATACCTGCCTTTGTACAGTTTCTAAGCTAGTTGTGCAATTAAATATGTATGAAATTAATATTAATACAGCAAGGACTTGTCATAAGCGATACTATGTTCTATTGAAGTTTAGAAAAAAGAGGGACACTTTAGAAAGGACAGAAAGGGATGCCTGTGGAGTGAGAAATTTTTGAAGAAAACCTTCAGGGATGGCTATAATTTTTAATGCAGAGATGAGAGGCAATAGGCATGGAATAAATACAAGCAAAATACATGCATTTATCATTCAAATATAGAATGGAACCACATTTGAACAGAGGACTTGATTTAAACATAACAATGGAGATTTCTAATATACTAGCTATCAGACTGTTTACCATTCTTGGTGATCATATTTAGCCTAAAATTCTGGAAGAGTATGGTTTGTATTACAGATAGCAGCTGAGTTGACCAAGTTGAATACAAAACCAATCCAACTAATCATATCTTCACTTTTGTAGTCTGAAATTTGAAAGGACTGGGATTCTAGACTGTCCCTGTGAGCTGTTAAATTTACACAATCCACTGAACAAGGAAGAACTAAAGCAGAAAAAAACTAGTCTGAGAAAAGACAAAATCATGTATAAGCAGGTAAAAGAGAACATGTGAACCCAGAAAGAAAGATACGGGAAAAGCTGCCTTACTTTCTATAATGTTCTAATTCCCAGCTGCTGTACAGCAAGTGCCTGTTTTCCACTCTTGCTATATATAGGTTATTCCTATATGCCATTGTGTCAGTCCTCTTTACTGACTACAAACAACAGAAGAAAATTATGGCTAACCTAACTCATGTCCCCCCAAAAAACTGGAAATAAATTAGGCGGTTTGAATCAGGATGGGATGTCTGTAAGCATGAATGAAACAAGTACAGGAATGAAAACAGAAGCAAGGATGGTTATTATCTAAACTATTTCTCTGTTTGAATGTGGCCACTAGAATTACTAAACTAATTTATTTTCTCTTCTACCTCTCTAATCAATATGCAAAGTCCTAAGGGAGAGGGGCTAATTTGACTATTAATATCATATACTCAGAGTAAGAAAGAGCTTTTTGATTTGCTGGCTACAAAAACAAAACCTGCATAAGAGGAAAGCTAACCACCCCCCCCCAAAAAAAAAAAAAACACCTGGAGATAGGGTTTGAGAAAGAGATTGGATGGTAATGGTAAATGAACTATATGTATATATATGTAGACACACACACACACACACCACAATCTCCTATAAATATAGCTTTAATAGCTTGTGTTATAATGAACCTTGGATAAGACCCCAGTCTACATATCTTACTTTCATTTGTCAGACAATTAGGGACATTGATCAATTTTAGTGAGTGAATGACATCAGAGCTCTATTTTTAGGAAGGCTACATTAGAGAGAACATATGGTGGAAGCAATCAGGACTCATCAAATATCTAAAAAAATAAAATAAATCAGGATGAGGTTAGTCATCACATCAGAAAATTGTTGACCATCTAAATGAGAGGTATTGAGAGGGTCGACTGAGAAGTAAAGCAACAAGAGTACTGTCAAAACTGCTGGTGGAATGGATAAAGAGAGATTGAAAGAATGAAATATAGGAAATGAAGCTGGATTACGTAATGAAAGTAATTCTCCAGATCCCCCCCACCAGCTCCATTTAGATCAGAGATAAATGAATCAGAGTAATGTCACTAGAGGTGCCAATGGCTTCAGCCATTCTTAAAGTAGAAAAGATAGAAAAAACTAAAGAATGATTGGCTCTTTTAAGTCACTGTCAAGTCCTAAGTAGAGAAGACAATGATGCACAGCTTCTCAGTAATACCACAGAGACCCATAAAGTTAAAAGTCAAAACCATATGGAAAATAATATTCACTCATCAAGGGATACAATGCTTAGCCCCCAATAAAAATCCATTTTCGAGATGCATGTTAGTGAATGGTTCATATATTAATATATCCAGCAAATCCATAGATTTTACTTATTTGGGAACTGGAATTAGAAGAGACTCTTCTCCTTACTCTTTGACATAAAATCTATTTCCCTTACTGTCCTCTCCCCTTTCTAATAGTAATAATGATGAACGTCAGATTGAAATATGAGCTGTCACTCAACATTACAGAATGTAAGATGCAATCGGACACTTAGATGCAAGGCAAATTCCAGGAAGAAATCTCTTTTTGTGGAAGGAAGCAGGGTGTGTCCTCTGCACACAGATGAACTGGTGAGTAGGTAGACACTGGGAAAGAGACAGACCAGTAGGAGAGAGTGCCTCTATGGCATTATTCATCAAAGCAAGAAAACTAAATGTTTGTGCCATAAAATTAGTCAATGAAGTTGGAAGAATAATTCAAGATGTTTGACTTAATTTTTTGCTCAAACTGATGAAAAATTAGTTTATTGCCAACCAACAAGTTAAAATGTTGAGATCAGCTATAATACTTAGACTAGTTGAAGTTAATGGAGAACAACTGAAAAAGTTGGCCAACACATAAGAAAAGACATATAGTTGAATGCCCTGGAGATATTACAAGCCACTGAGAATTTAAGGATCAGAGCTAAAAGAGAAAGAAAGCACAGACATATTTACTGCCATTTTTTTTACTGTGCAATTTGTAAATTTCAGAACATGAGCTGAGAATAAGATCAGAAAGTGGTGGTTTAAGACTGAGAGGATGAACATTTAAACATCCTAATAGAGTTTGCAGAACAGTGGAGTTTATAAAAATTAGAAGTGTATTGTTTAAGATTTCATTAATATGAAGAAAAAAACTAAATTAAGATGCTGCATGTAAGAAAAGCTTTTATCACTCATGAGTAGGCTGGAGTGATATGGAAGCTTGAAAGTTACTTTCGATGTGCTGAAAATACAGCTTGATATTTATGGTAGGTAGTATGTTCATGTTCATGTTGTGATGATTCACTAAATTGTACAGTTATGATTTATATATTTCAATTAAAATATTGAATTTAAAAATTAACTCAAATATTTGCATACAGTCTTAATTTTCTTACTGAAATGAATGTTAATAAAATCTAGTCCTATATGAACAATTTTTTTCTGTAATATTTTCTCCTGTACCTGAAAAAGGCCAAAACACTTTCAAATCTATGAAGGAGATTCAGGACTCAGAAGGCTTTAGCCCAAGCCCACTTGTAGAAACAGAACGAAAATCCACATAGTAAAGTTTACATGACTCATCTGTGAAAATTATTCACAATAAAGGAATCATTTAATTGTATCATTTAAGTTGTAGATAAGACTTCAGTGGTTCCTCAATATAGAGGAGAGTTATTTCTAATGGGAGATTTTGCAATATTCAGACAATTCTTATACTGAACTTCAAGTGAGTTATTAGTCATTTTTATGGTGAGATAAAGCATAAGGTTGTAACCTATTAAATAGATATTCCCAGTCTATTAAAGAGTGTGACTTCATTCTAATAATTGTAATATTCATCATGTAGCTAGAAATGAACTTCTTGTAATAGAAAATGATCCCAACATTTGTGTCTTATGGTGTTGCCACTTCATGCTTCCACTAAGTTCCTTACCTCACCAAAATAAACTTTATTTTGTTACTAGATCTCTTGAGCTGTCCTATCTAAAGGGATCATCCTTTGTTAATAATTAATTTGTTCAAAGTATCAATAGCTTGCCAAATAATAAATTAACCAGATGCCATTCTAGATCATTAATTAGTGAGCTAGTATTGACAGAATTAGTGTTGGCTATGGATACAATTAGTGTCTTAGGAACCTCCAAAAGCACCTGGTCCTCAATAAATTTTTGGCATTAAACTGGAAACTAAAAATGACCCACAAGAAAATTAATATTGATGAATACTTGTTTGTACAAGAGGGTCCTTGAAATACACTGGATAAATGCGCCACACAAAGCAAAAGTTAATGCTTGTGAGAATCATTGCACTTTCTCTATTCTACAAGTGTATATTAAATGGAATTCCTGCACTGGGCGCAGACAATTTGGTTGCCCTTAAGTCAAACATAATTTTTGTCTCATGGAGTTTAAAGGGAAATAAACAGTTCCCATTTTACATACTATCTTCCATTTGATTCACTGTGAAGTGTGGTGTGAAACAATGAAGTATTTAATCCAGCCTTGGGTTTAACCTGAGTATTTCAACACTTAAAGGAGGATGATAGTATGGGTAGGCTAGTAAGGAAGATTCTTTTCCAAGAAAAGAGAATAGCACATGTGAAGTTTACAGGTAGAAAGAAATTTGACATGCAGGATACTAGGTCTTCATATATGTAGGGAGGAATCACCAGAGGAGACCGAGAAGGCATAGCAGAGAAAATGAGGAAATCCTAGAAAATGGATTAGTAGTACATTTTCTCAATATATACAATACTGAGGAAATATGTCAACTAAAAATTGTTTATTACTTATCTGAAATTCAAATATAACTGAGCATCCTATTTTTTTTTTATTTACTAGATCCTTTGTTTTCAGGTATTTCAATAGCAGAAAATATTTCAGGAAGGTATCACCATAGCAGATACTGTTTGGGAGCACTATATCAAGAACTTTGCATGAATTAATTTTATTCCCTATCTTTGCTAGTTCCAACTCCTAGAGAAGAATCTACTGCTGGCCCCACTTGAATTCCCTCAACAGTCCTCATTTTGACAATCTCAGTCCAGAGAAAAGTATCCAAGTAATTTCAACTCTGTAAGTCCTTGGTTATTAGAAAGAATTGCTGTCAACCAGTCCTGAGAGCTGTAGTACAGACACAGGGCAGGTACGAGCACAGACACAGGCAGCTCCAGTATCTTTTCTGTCCCTCTCCAAACAACCCACATAGGCCTTCTGTCTTTGCCTGATCCCAGCTCTGCTCACAGCAAAATTACTATGGGACTAATTATTCAAAAAGTAAGATCCTGCCCTCTAGTACTGTCCAATTAGATTAACACAGATGCTGGGTCTTCAAAGTGCTGGTAGTCCCTTCAAAAATAATCTCACCCACCAAGAAACATTTCCTTATGATTTTCAAAACCTGACTTGACCTGATGATTTGGCCATCTGTCCAAATATTTCTGTAAGAAACAAGTTCTGAGATCTTCTTAACAGGGTGGACTTTGTCACAAAGTTCTTTTTCCACCACTCCACTGTATCATGTATTATATTTAAATCAACTCTCACTGACTCGAACTTACCTAGTCTATTTGTGCTTATTTAAAAATTCTTATTACTTTTGGCTTTTGGGTCTTCTTAATGCATCCTAAACTGTGTGTAGAATTAAGAGAAATGAAATGATTTTTTAATTGATAAAACCTAAATATCATAGAGCAGTTTCTATCTCCTTTAAATCATCTATTAATTCCACTATAGGCCCTGTCTCACTAGATCTCATTTTGATTACATTAGTGCCTCAATTTCTGTTACAGTTAGTTTATCAGATCAATAAAGTACAAAAAAACTGCTGATGAAACTATTTGAAATGGCAGATCAAATAACCTGGAAGACTTAAGGGAGATTATATAGGCTCTAGGCAATCATTTGAGGGAGCTAAACTAAAGACTTTAGAAAGATGAAAAATTGTTTGACTTTCTGGAATATCAATTGAAGGACATAACAATATTTGGATTAGAGTCAAAAATATAATGCTAAAAATAAAATATATATTGTGTGACAGTATAGGAATTGAAATTCAGTGTTTCCCAGCAAGAAATTAAAAATAAATGCTTTATTATGCAATATTCCTGGATATAAATGATACCTCAATAAAGGGTTTGTCTTTACTCTGAAGGTAACAAATTTTAGAGCTCCCTCCCCACCAAAGGGGGAGGAAAAAAAAAAAACTTGAACGCTTTTAAATGGGAATGGTTCCCTATAGCAAAACAACAGAAGAGTAAGTTGTCTTTAAATTTATTGTAATCTATGGGGGCCTCCCTGGTGGTGCAGCGGGTTGAGCGCCACACTGTGAAGCATCTGCAGCACAGCAGCGTAAGTTCAATCCCCGGCCAGGGAGGGGACCCACATGGTGGGGCAGACCTCTCCTGCCTCACCCGATGCACCTCTCAGCAGTTTATTTCAGTCCATCTGCCTGTTCTGCTCCTCTCTCTGTCTTTGGTGAATCCTCTCACCTCCCACACCTCTGGCTTGTACCCCAGCTCTAAATGCATAAATAAATAAAATCTTTAAAAAAATTATTGTAATCTATGAATGATAAACAGAACCACCCAAAAACTCCATGTGATCATCTCTTTAAGGAGATTAATTAAACCTAGTGGTTAAAACTAGATTTAGGTGTTTAAGGAATTGAATTTCTCATGACAAGCAGGGGATTTTACTTCCTACCTCCTCATTTCTACATCCTTTCCCATTGCTCTTAATAAAATCCTCACTTACCCATCAATAGAAACAAATTTGTACAGAGTTTTCCATTAAAAAGGTGATGTTTAACTTGTTGCAATATTTTTCTCTTGCGCAACAAAATACCTCACTAAAACACTGCAGCAAAATGTCACATTTTCACTAACTAAAAATAAATACCACTTGTTTGTGAAAAATAAGTCAAATATAATGAAAAACTCTCACCTCATTCATTAAGACCAAAGCTACCTGTGCTGTGCTGTGCTGTGCTGTGCTGTGCTGTGGAAATGAATCTGAGAAGCCCCAGAAGTGTTTGAATTTTAGATTCAGACCAAAAAAAGTACCTCATTGAAATTTACATAGCAACAATAGAGAACTTACTCATGTAAGCTAAAGACCTGAAACTTGGGATACTATTATGCCGAGAGGTTGAAGTACCTTTAAATGCTGATAATCGTTTCTTCATCTTTAAAGTCACCCCTCATGGATTTACTCTCTGTTAGGCCTTCTCTGTGTTGCACTGAGAGCTTCCAACTGCAACTCCATTCAGAAGAGAGAGATTTTCTTTTTTCGGGGGGAAAAAGTTCTGGAATTGAGGTCACTGTCTCTGAGTGGGCAATAAGTCACTCTCAGAACTAGTCACTTTGGTGAACAAGGTTATCATTGGTGAAGTGTTAGAGAGGCCCAGAGCCAGAGGTAGATTTAGTTCTCTCTCAAAAGGGAAGGGCGAATCACGTGGAAACCAGGGAAAGACACAATTGCTAAGCTAAGTAGGATCTGGTGCTGGAGAAGTTAAAGCCTCAAATGTTCCCCACATTTCTCTCATTTCCCCTTTACCGTCCTTTGCCCTCTTTTTCTAAATAAGCAAAAAAAAAAAGTCTTTGTTTCTTTTCACTTTAGTTTTACACTTCACTGTCTTGTTTAAATGCACCAAGCCTTGGCACATGCCACTTCCCAATGCCTGGAAGGCCTATGTCTCGCAAGGAGGGCTCTTATTACTCTAGTTGCATGACCAGTCCCATGAATTTTCTGTTTAAAGGTCAACTCCTTGAAATAAGCCCCGGTGCAAAACCCCTGGGATTTTGATTTGCCCATTGCATTGTTAGACAGATTGTCACCCAAAGGGATGCCTTGACCCCATGCACACGAGAAAGCACTTGCATTGCTGGAGACCAGAACCCCAGTCCCATGGGTGTGCTGCACTGCAGCATAGCCAGTATTGAAGGAGAACAGAAATGAACTGAAAATGGATATGGGCAGAGAGGAATACAATCTGACCAGAGTGAGTCATAGCTGGAGGGCAATAAACACAAAAGTTTGTTTTGGAGTGAAAAATAAGAAAGACAAGAACCCCACATTGAGTCTCCATGTATTTTTCAGTGCTCTATGGCTTCACGGAGCCAAGAATAAACTGACATTTGAAAAGGAAAAAAAAAAAACATTATCAATAAAACCATGAAATCAAAAGAGGAAGACACAACCTGTGGGGAAAAAAATTCAAATAACCTTCTAAGGATGCTCTCTAAAGTTCTTTCTCTTTAAATAATAAAATAAAAAGACAAAAAAGTCACAAAGGGGGGGGTGTAGGGTAAATGATAAAGTTATCAGGCTTTTCCACACGCCCTTCATTGGTATGATGGACACCTGAGGTCCTCACGCATGTCTAAGTCGGCCTGCGAAGTGAGTACACCTGGGTTGAGACAGAAGCTAGGAAAAGGAGAGAGAACAGAGAAAGAAAGAAAAGCAGAAGCAGCAGCAGCAACCCAGAGAGTGAAGATTGGGGTGGAGGGAAGAGGGAGGGAGAGAGGAGAGGGGAGGGGGGAGGAGAAGAGAGAGAGAGAGAGAGAGAGAGAGAGAGAGAGAGAGAGAGAGAGAGAGAGAGAGAGAGAGAGAGAGAGAGAGAGAGAGAGAGGGAGAGAGAGAGAGGATATTTGTATTTTGACTGTTTCTAGAGCAAAGTACTTTAAATATAAAACAGGACATCTTGCTCTCTGGCTTTCCTGGTCACTCTGCTGTATCTTTGCTGACCTAACTGCTACTAACATAGAAGTATCTTCTCAAATGTCATTTCCCATTTCCTCTGAGAGGTTTTCTTTAAGCAAATTTTCAAAATACTGCTTTTCAAAAACAGTCATGCTCTCTAACAATCTATTAAATTTTTCCCTCTCATATCACATAATTTTTGCTTGAAGGTTGTGTCTGTCCCCTCTCACAAATTGTGAGTTCCCTGAAAGCAGAGGTTTTTCCCCAAAGTACCTGCAGAGTTTAACCTAGTTCCATAAACATCACACAGTAAATATTTGTGGAATGGAAAATGTACCTCGTTCTCAAGACTTGGGACAAGCACCTGCAACTCCATCGCCTGAAAAACTCCTTGTCTGTCTCCGGTACATTCTGGGTACAGGAATCCCGCAGTTCCAAAGTTCCCCTCCAAAAAAAGACCTGCAGTAATACCTGTTTCCACGAAGTGAAAGAAATCCAAATAGGGTTCTCGCTTTTACAACGAAAGTTGAAAAGCTACCACAGCGTGTTGGGCGTGGACTTGCAAACCCTTCTAGAGGGCTTGCACCTGAGCAGGGGCATAGCCCCGCCCAGCGCCTCCCTGCCACGTCCTTCTACAGGTGTGTGTGACCGCAGAATTCCTGCTTCTGTTAGATATGGGATTTTGCCTATTTTTTTAAGATTATTTATTTATACATATTTATACATATAAGAGCTGAGGTACAGGCCAGAGTTCAGGGTGGTGAGAGGATTCACCAGAGACAGAGTGGGAAGCAGAACAGGCAGACTGACTGAAACACACTGCTGAGGGCAGCAGCAGGCACAGCAGGAGAGGTCTGCCACGCCATGTGGGTCCCCTCCCTGGCCGGCAGCAGGGATCAAACTTGTGCTACAGTGGTGGTTTGCTTCATAATGTACTGCTTAACCCACTGCGCCACCAGGGAGGCCCTTGCCTTTTGTTTTTGAGATGAATTTATAGGTTACCTTTTGGTCTGGAGATGCTAAAATTTTCCAAAAAAATTAAGTGAGTCTTCACTTGATGTCATTTCAATTTCCTAAAGGTTTCATAGATAACTTGTACTTTTGGATAGTGGGGAAACCTGTATACTATTAACATAACATGTATCAATCACATGAGTTCATCGTTATTATTTTCTCCAGCTTTCTAGCGGTTGCCGAACACATTATCTGGAAAGCAAAAGAATAATAGAGAGAACTGTGATGCAGGAATGTCTGAATGAAAAAAAATATATATATATGCCCCCACTCTCTGGCCTCCCAGGCAGCAGGCTCCTGGCATAAACTCCTAGCAGAGCAGAGGGTCCAAAGAATCACTGTTAATTACTTCTGAAATGTGCTCCTCACTTTAAAAAGGAACTTTCCCAGAGGGAAAAGATGCAGTTATAATAGCCTCATCTTAAAAAAAAAAATTAAGAAAAACCTTTAGTGTCCTGGCTACCTTACACAGTGAGAAAATATTTTTAGCCACTGAAGGTTTTCAGCGTGACAATGTAACATTAGCTGCACTTTCCATCACGTGAATGAAGGCTGAATAGTTGACACATCCTCCTGGGGCAATGCAACTCCAGAATAATTCAGCTGCTTCTCACCTACATTAAGTGAGAGCCATTCACAACACCTGAGAGCTGCTTGACTCCTCTTGAAAAAAGGCTAATAAAAATCCCAACCTAAGGCTACCAGCTTCCTTTCAAATGAAAGGGATGAGATGATCTGCTCATGACTACCAAATTTATTTTTTTATTTAGGATTTAGAGGTATTTCCTATGCCTTTGCATGTAAGAAAATTTTCATGTCTTAATTAGTAGCTAAGGAATTAAATGTGTATGTGAATGACTGGGTGTAGGGTAAAGGTTGATCAGGTCTTCCTGACCTCCCACCACTGTGATGATGGATACCTGTGGTGCTGCGAGCATTCCAGGGTGGGCATGCGCAGGTAGATGCACCTGGGCTAATGCACGAGGCGTATAAAGCTAGCATCTCAGGGATGCCGGCATGGTGGTGTGGTGCGGTGGAGTGTGAGGGATAGCGTGATGGCAGCGAAGACAAAGAGACTGCATGAACCGGTGATGAACCTCCTACCCGGTCTGAGATGGTTGCAAGACACTGGGTAATATGCCAACCTCATTTCTAGACACCAGATGTACACACAATCTGTACATGAATAGCATATATGTAAGTACAGCAGGTCACTGAATACCATTATTTCATTCAAAGTCATACTAAAACTGTCATTGTAAAAGTCTCCATAACATTTCATATAAAGTCATTGTAATCCTGATGGGTAAAACATTAGTCCCCAGAGTTAGTGTCCTTGTGGAGTTTGCAGTTCTCCCCATCTCTGTGTGGGATTTTTTTAAAGATTTATTTATTTATGCATACAAGAACTGGATAGGCCAGAGGTGCTGGAGGTGAGAGGATTCACAAGAGACAGAGTGAGGAGCAGAACAGATATCTACTGAAATACACTGCTAAGGAGAGCAGTAGGTGAAGCAGGAGGAGTCTATTGCACTATGTGGGTCAGCTCCCTGGACAGGAATCAAACTCATGCCTCAGTGATTGGTGATGAGTGCTGAGACTTAACCCCGTGCACCAACAGGCAAGACTTTCTGTGTGGGTTTTTCCCCAGGATTCCAATTTCCGTCCACATCCCAAAGATTCACACAGAGGTCACTGGCATCTGAAGCATCCCAGTCAGGGCACGTGCGAGTGTGTATAATCCACCCTTCCAGAGTGGGGGGGTCCACCTTGCATCATGAGCTGCAGGGATGTGCTCTAACCACCCATAATCCAGAACTGGAATATGTGGGTTGGACGATAAGTGAATGAATGAAAACTAATGACTGATTGCTATTTGATGGTCTGAGGTCTTATTTAGATGTTTGCTGTTTTTTCTTTCACCAGAAATAGTTCAAAAAAACTTAATTTTTGTTATCAGTAAGCCTAGGGTCAAATTAATTCCATTCTATATCATTTGACTTAAAGTCACAGTTTCCAAGAAACTATCAAGGATATTAAGTGAGAAGTTACTGTAATTTCCTATTAATTTAGCACATATTTAATAAACACCTCTTATATACCAGCTACTGTTCCAAGCCCTAGAAGACTGGAGGGTAAATGGAAGTTATCAGGTTTTTCTGCCTTCCTGCCATTAGTGTCAATGATAGACACCTGTGGTCCTGCTCCCGGCACCCCCGCCTGCCATGTACTTGGTCACCTCTGATGCAGACAGATTGGTAAAAGCCTAAAAAAATCCACCAAGGGGGGTCTCCCTAGTGGTGCAGTGGGTTAAGCAATGCACTATGAAGCAAACCGCAGCCACTGCAGCACGAGTTCGATCCCTGCCTGGCCAGGAAGGGAACCCACATGGCGCAGCAGAACTCTCCTGCCTCCCCCGCCGCTCCCCTTAGCTGTGTATTTCCATCCATTTGCCTGTTCTGCTTCCCACTCTGTCTCTGGTGAATCCTCTCACCCCCCCTGGACTTTGGCTTGTACCCCAGCTCTTGTATGTATAAATAAATACATCTTTAAAAAAAATCCACCAAGGGCTCCAGGACTCCTCCTTCACCAATCTTCCTGGATCACAAAGAACATGCCCCATGCCCTCCTGCCACTATAGAGACCCATTGTGAAGCTAGCACAAGTGGGTGCTATCCTTACAGAGTTAACATGCTAGAATAGAAAGACACAAATGTGAAAAATGTAGTAAGGTCTTTAAGAGAATGAACAGGTTAAATGATAACTATGGAGGCATATCCATTTTAGATAGTCCATAAGTGGGTGTGCAAGTATTTGGGGGAGAGAGAGAGAGATATGGGTAATATATAAGACTTACCAAACAATAGATCTAGCACATTTTTAACAAAACAAAAACAGTTTAATGACTTCATTTTAAGGATTTTATACACAATTAAGAGTTGTTTCATGTTTAGACATTTAAGTCATCAAATATTCTGTTACATTAAAAAAATGTGATTGTCAAATTCAGACTTTTTCCAAAACTGCAGAATTCTAAATATGAGACTGCTTTAATGTGATTTTAAAAAGGCATTCCCAAGTGTGACTCTGATAAGAATCATGTGAGCTGTGTGTGTAAAAAAAATGGATTCTGCTTGTCCATCTTTAGATATGCATAATCACATTTTTTTGTGGATGGGCTTGTGAAAATAGGTATTTCCAAAGCTCCCAAGATGATTTTGATAACTGATCAGGTTCAAGATCTGCTCATCTAAAATGTTCAGGTGTAGATCTCAAGAAAATTTAAGAAAAATGCTTTCTAGATTTAAGTGAGTAAAATGCCCACTTTGGTAAAAATGTCACCTACGGTTTCCAGCCCAACATTCTGCTTCACTTGGTTTATAAGGATGTTTATCTAGTTTCTGTCAACCCCCTTAGGGAATTATGATGTGCAAATAAGTTTTTTGAATCATCATTTTGAAGAAAAATTGCCAGCCAGTACAAATATGGTAATTCCTTCAACAAACCTGGAGCAGACTACCAGCAAATTTTTAAATAACTTTTTCTATAAAAAATGCTCTAGAATGTCAACAAATAATTAGCTTCTTAAGAAACTGCTGCTCAGGAAGAAACAAGAATAGGTGTTTAAAATATGTGAGTAAAGTATATTTGGCCAGCTGGTTGTCATGAGACTCTACTGGTTATTTTACTTACTTTATTTTTACTCTGTTAAGCATAGAAGAAAATATTGTTTGCAACTCAATTTCACATAATTTCTCCCTCAAAATTTTATAATTTGCCAGTCATTAACACACCTATGTAAGTTTGGCACTACATTTTCACACCTGTATATGGACACATGCTTTACTTACCCACCACCCAAACTCCCTTGTCATTTTTTTATTCTCTTTCCTTGATCTACTTATCCCTCCTCCACCCTCTTCCTACTGGTATCCAGCATATTTTTCAGAGTCTAATAATTGTTTTTGCTGAGCTTTGCCAGTTTGTTTTCTTCAGATATTTATACTCTACAAAAAATGAAACTATCTGGTATCTATCTTTCCCTTTCTGACTTATGTCATTTAGTATCATCACACCAAGATCTATCCATTTTGTCCCGAAAGGCACTATTTCACCTTTTCCACAACTGAATAGTATTCCACAGAGTGTACATTCCACAATTTCCTTACAGACTCAAATCAATAAACAATGAAAATATAAAACAAACACTAATTTTACACCTGAGGAACTAGAGAAAGGAGAACAAACAAAACAGTGGAAGGAAGGAAATAAAATTTGGAGCTGAAATTAATGAAATAGAAAACAAAAAGAAAGTTTAAAAGACCAGTGGAATCAAGAGCTCATTCTTTGAATGGTTAAACTAAATTGATCAACCCTTAGCTATTGCTCACTAAGGAAAGAAGATAGAAAACCCAAATAAAAAAGAAACTACAACAGATGCCATAGAAATGCAAAGGATCATAAAAAACTACCATGAACATCTTTCTGAAAACAAATTGTAAAATACTAGAAGCAATGGAAAAATTCTAGAATAATATCTTCAAAGAATGAATCAGGATGAAATAACAAACAGACCAAACACAAGTACAGAACTGGGAGAGAAATCAAAGGTTTCTCTAAGAACAAACTTGGGGGGCCAGAGGGTTTCTCTAGTGAATTCAACCAAATCATCAAAAAGTACCTATTAGCTATTCTACTCACTCTTCAAAATAATTGAAATGGTCAGAAAGTTCCCAAATATTCTTTATAAGACCATCATTACCTTGATCCTAAACCAAACAAGGACAAGGTGAAAAAAGAAAACTTTAAGCTGGTATTTCTAATGAACATAGATGCATAAATCCTCAATAAAATCTACTTATTACTGCACTTAAATGATAATTTTTTTATTTCAGTATTACAAGATTTTATGATTGTTCCACCATTACAGAAAGACCAAAGTGATGAACTCAGCAGTCATATTATCATGAAACTTAGTGTGTTTTGTTATTTTTTCATGTTTGTTTTCCTATTACTTAAAAAAAATAATAATTCTACTCTCCACCCTTTTTCTAACCATCCCTATTCCCTGTTGAACTTTTACTTCTCTCAATGAATGGCTGCCTCCTACTGGAATAAGACACTTTCATACTGAGCTGATTATTGTGGGAATAGGAAGGGATTGGAATGAGGGACAGTAGTATTTAGTAGATATAAGAGGTGCTGAAGGGAAATGGTCAAAGAAGATGCAATGTCCTCACAGACCCCAGTCAGTTGATCAGAGTGATGCTGTCTAGATGGGAATGATGATCATAGTGGCTTGTGTGAATATAAGAGCATTGTCACATTTGGGGTATCAGACTTCGAAGTGGGCAGGTGCATGGAAGAAGTTCTATGAAAAATATGAGAATAAAGATTATGGTCTTGGCTAAGTTCACTGAAACACAAACACATTTTAAACTTAGATAATTTAACCTGTACAGAACTGCATAAGAACTGAATTACAGCTTAGTAAAATAAAATAAATCATCTAGACAAAGAACTGATTCTATATGAAAGGAAGAAGTCATTCCAATTCAACGTAATAATGATTGTTGCAAGCATTGGAAATCAACTAGATAAATCAAAGCAATCCTCGACAAATTGTTGCTTTTATGAAGCACAGGATCAAAAATAATAAAAAGGGATACTGACTCTAGGAGATAGCTGGAGAAGAAATTAGAAACTGCAGGTCTTTATCTCATTCTTTCAACTTGGTTTGGGGGCCAATACTTCCTGGACTCAAATAGTTCATATCTTTGAAGGCATGCCCCTGTCATTATGATTTACTCTTTAGATTTCCTTCTCTCTCCAAAGTCCATTCTGGAAAAGTAAACCTCTGTTCAAAGAAATTTGTTGGTTTCCCTCATATGGAGGCAGAGAAGAAGAAAAAGGAGAATTAATATATTTTTTTCTCCTTATACAGTCATCAAAAAAAAAAAAAAAGGGAGTTGCACTGACCTCAGGTTGATTATTATGAATATATTTCAGATTATACATAGACCATAAACTTGGTAGAGTTTCAAAATTTACCAACATGAAATCAATTATAAAAAACCACTCTAGAGATCTTGCCTAGTAACATATAACAAGCCAGTCAATTTTTATCAACAGCACCATCATTTCAGGTTTGCATTCACACCGAGTACAAATTGAACATGATGTTGTTTAGCTTAAAATAGTATACATTCTTTTGCATATCCAGGAATGATGATAATCATGTCACTTCTTGGACATAATCTTGCAAAATGGCAAGAGCATGGTGTTTCTAAGGAATATAGCTTTTAAGTGGCTCCGAAGCAATCACTATTTCCAGTTTCCAACTGAAATGAAGCCAAAAGCACAAGTTTATTATAGGTCTTTGCCAAATGAATAGCAGAAAATAATCCACTGCAAGAAAGAAAACAGCGCTTATTATATTTGCTTATGTTCCTATTGCATCATATTAATGTGCAAAGCCCGACACATTAGTTATTATGTTTTCAGCTGGCCCGACACATTCCAAGTGCCAATAAACATGTGTAAATAGATTAAAGGGCAATATTTATCCTAAGTTGCTCTGTTTTTTAGAATATTTAAATATAAACAAGACTTCAAAATAGATTTTTAAAATACATTCTCTATGATTTGTTGCATTTCTATGCAGAATCAGCAGTTGATTAAAAATTATTCAGTCAAAACATTTTAAAAGGTGATTACTAAATGATTCTATCAATAATTTTCCTATTTACTCGATGACAAAATAGGACATATTTATAATTAAATTTTTTTAAGACTATCTTTTCTATGGTCTTACTTTCCCAGTTTTAACAAAGATAGTTGTTTTTGGTGATGCTCTTTACAAACCAACATCAAACACTACATTCAAATATAATTTCAAACTAGTCTCAAGTATCAAATTCTAATTTATCTCTCATTTTTCCAAGTATAAAGGCTAAATATACAAACTACATAGTCCTTCTAGTTGATAAACCAACAACCAAAAAAGATCTTTCTCAAAACTTATACATGCAAAAGGATTAAGCCTTCCACTAATTTATTTAAAACAGTTTTCAACATTTACTTAGGAAACCTTGACACATTTATAAAAATCCTTCTCTATTTGATTTTTTTTTTTCTCACTCCTTCAAAGCTTCCAAAAGTCTGAGGATGGAAAATGGAAATCTACTGCATTAACTTAGACAGATATCAGCTGTTACTATCTATATTGGGGAACATTGTTTCATCTCTTTTATCGGGCTTAGAATGGTTTGAAAGTTAATTGAAAAAGGATTTCAGAAGAAAGGTGGTGGCCCAAGGTCAAACAGGTTTCAAAAGATAGATTCATATTTTTATATTGGAACAGATGCCCAATTCAGGAAAAAGTTTCTAGTGACTCAAGAACATAAGGAACTTTTTATCTATGCAAAACCATGCTATAATGTAGGGACCTTTTTATCTGTGTAAAACCTGATTATAATGTAGGGAAATTATCCAGATCCATGTTACTCACTGGGTCAGGAAGTATTTGTGATTATAACCTTCAGGACCCCTTTTACATGAACATGATCCATTTTTTTAAGAGCCCTTCAGAACATTCTTTGTATATATAAATGGGGCCTGCCCTGTTCTTGCTTGTGTATTTTTTCTCTGCCTATTTTACCCAACTTCTCATTTTCATATTCTAAAATATCCCACATTCACTGATAGCATCTCTCCACTTTCCTCTTTCCTGAACTGTCTGACTATCATATAACCTTGCTGATATCTCAATCTTCATTGACCTTGATTATGATGATGCAAGTCAATATATTAAGGTTTAAGATATACCTGAGTCATCCTTGTAATTCCAATAACACAACCACAAGCACAAAGTAAACACATTGTTTTCATAGGGGTGAATATGACCCCTTAACTTTGTGGAGAGAACATGAAATTTTGATTAGCTGTATCCTGACCTTCAATATCTAAAATCAGTGCTACTATACGAGTATCTGCATTTTGAAAAAAATAATTCCTGTTACGAAGATAGAATCAGATGTTGAAGTAATTCAAACTATTGTCAAAATCTCACTCAGTGGGTTTAAATTCAAATCACTAAGGAGAAATAATAGGACAGAAAAATCATTTCAAGTTCATGAAATGTTTTGAAATGATATTAAAAGTTGTAATGTACAACAGAAAAAGTCTGTGAAACTAAGTAACTGCCATCTGAATAGTGCCTTTTCTAAAGTAAAATTAGCAGTGGAGGCTATTGTTTCTTTTGAATTTGCTCTGTGACAAATATATAATTTCATTTGTTATACAGTGGTCCCTGATTACTACATTCATTTTTAATAATCTGATGCATTATTGTGAACATGTCCATTTCACTGATAAGAAAACAATGTAACATAAAAATGGCAAATTTATTTTATACGTGTCACACATCCCAATACACCTGCAGGAAAGAGGACACAGGAAGTAAGAAGCATAATTATGTGTCTAGTTCTGAATTATGAACGATATGTGTACATGGCAGATGATTTCCAAATAGTTAGAATGAGTGTGAAGTTGTGAAGTTTGCTAATCACTTTCTTTCCTTGGAAACTGTTGAGATGATACATATTGGTTTGCTGGTTAACAGGTAGAGTACAGCTGCCCTGGAGTAGTCAACTATCAGCACCAAATTAAATAAGAAATATATCTTGATTGGGTCATATCCACTAAAATGTGTGGCCTTACTTGTTACCAGAGCATGACCTAACCTACCCTAACTATTACCCCAAAGCCCTAAAATGGTTTGGAAGTTGCCATTTTGAAAAAAAGTTGAGTACCTTCTGAGACAGTTCAGTTTTATTAATGCCAGAGATTCCACTAACACAGTATGCTGCCTTCAGGAAGGCAGCTGCAATGGTTCTCCCTAAAAAGAATTGCTCATGTCACATGTGTAGCATTAACAAAAACCCTGACTTTTTTTTTTTCATTTGTTTTTTGGCGGTATCAGTGAATGATGTCTAACCCAAGGTCACTCCGGAAGACTGGCTATGAGGGAAGTGATTACTCTCTGAGTGGTACATTGCCCTGCTTAGACCCTCTCTTTGCAAAGTATATTTTTCAGATGCACAGGAAGAAGAAGGCTATTGGTGGTTGTGCTGAACTTTTGGGTTAATGCTGAGTGGGGATTCTGATTCTCCATGAAGAATCAGAAGTGGGAGATCTGAGATTCAAAACAAGTGTTCAGCTGCCAAGCCTATCCCCCCTGCTACTTCCTTTCTATGTGTCCTTATAATAAATCCACAGAAATAAAAATGATCAAAGATGATCTTAGAAACACAAAGGGCCTAAGTGACAAGGATACCTTTTTATTTTCCAAAACTCCAGCATCTTTTCAAAGGCTAGAATGATGGTGCTATCTTTATTAACCTACGCGTCCTACAAAGTAATGACCTAAGTACATTGCACTTCCAAATGATTTTTCTAATTATATTTTGAGATGGATATTAATGTATGGCTTTTCTAAAAAAGATACCTCAGACAAGTGACAATCAGTGGATTCAGAAATATTATGAATTATATTGTTTTTCTAACTTCCAAGTTTGTGTGTATGTGTGTGTTTATACCAGACTAAAGGATTTTTGCTGGTGCGCTTTTCAAATAAAGTCCTATTTATCTTTAAATATTCAGCCTTGCATGCAAGAATTCTGCAACTAAAATGACCTGAAAGGACATGTGCTTCTTAGCATACTAATTGCTTTTGCCCTGAGGAGGGAAAAATACCTAGTTACTGGCTTTGCATTTCCTAAGCTACATATGTAGACAGTCTCCATCCAGGAGGGGAATTCACTTAATGTGCTTTGTAACTTTCAGAAATGATTACACAGTGGACCTGCAGGTAGCATAATGCTTTTGGCATATAGCTTTGCAACTACAGTAATTATTTTTATAGACATATGGCTTCTCAGTTGAAAACTACTAGGATACGGAGGAAGATTCAAGGTTTATGGGACATATCAAGCCTGAAGAGTTACTAAAATTTTATTTTTTTGATCTTAAATTAATAGTACTTGGCTTCTTAAGACATTCAGGTAGAAATTCTAGATGCCAGATCCATATTAAGATGATGAGTTTACTGGGGTTGGGATATTAATTATATGAATTGGAAAAAAAGAGAAAAACCCAACAGCCTACCTTTTCTTTGTTTATGAAAAGGATGCCAGTAGCTTTAGGAGACTTGAAAATTCTCTGTCCTCTTCACATTGAACATTATAATCAAAGCATGAATAGTGCTCCCATCTTTCAAGGACTGATTTATTAATTCTGCCTATACAGAATCCATTCTTACTGCCTCTGGTTATAGAACATACATGAGTTTGGAAACCATCTCCCGGCCACTTTCAGCCCAGGTATGTCAGTTTATCTGATGGAACCATTTGCTCAAAGGAGTAGAATGTGACCAAGCCCTGTAAACCAGAACATCACATCTCATAGCCTACAGAATTAGTTCAGGTATAAATACAAACTCCAACTCTCCCCTAATGAACCTCAAATTTAGGGCATTTGTTTCCATAAGGAGAGACTCTTAGATCTCACGTTTAAGGTATGGTGTGTCTGTGAAGCCACAGCCAACGAAAACAAAGCATAAGGAAGAGAAATGACTCTCTGACCAGAGCATGGGTGAGAAATGATTCTTGATATCCCTTGAGCTCCTTGATCCAGCTACTGAACTAGCTGGAGTTGTTCAGTGACATGAGGCAATAAATCTCCCTATTTGGTATAAGTCAGTTTGATTTCAGTTTTACTTACTTGGCATAAGTCAGTTTAATTTCAGTTTTATATTTATTTGTTTCAGTTGCATGCAATAACAAAGTCTGGCAAGTGAAACTATATTTTACTACTATGCTTTTGGATAGGATCTGAAATTAACCTGCTTTGTATCAATCAGGGTCTAAAAAAGTTCATTGTTATTGCCAATACTGATTTCCTTTTGGTTCTCATAAATGGTCTGCCTCCTATTGTCTCCTTAATTCATTCACTAAAGAAATATTTGAAGACTCCCATGGCAATTGTGCTGTCATGGGTAATGCATTTGTGAATGACAGGTCCTGGCTCTTAAATAATCATATTTATAGTGAAAGAGGCAGAACATGCCACGTGATAAATAATACCAGGTAGCAAGTGTTGCTATGGAGAGTCAAGAGCACATAGGAAGACATGTAATTCAAACTCAAGGGCTCAGCAAAGATTCCTGGAGGAGATACCATGCAAATCAAAGTGGTACGAAGAATAGTGAGGGGTAGAGGAGGTTCCATGCAGCAACTGAGACCTGAGAGAGAAAGTACATGGAAGTAACAGCAGATTTTTGGGGGAGCGGGAAGTTATAATAAGAGCGGATACTAGGTATTTGTCTCTTGAGTCCAAGAGATAAAGAGGTGGGAATCATTAACATGACTGTGGGATTTGTGGCCATGAGAGCACATAAGATATCCTAGAGAGAGTAATCTGGAGAAAAATAGGCTGAGGGCAGACCTCAAAGAAATGCTGAAGTTAAGATGATAGGTGTCCTGAAAAGGAGATAAAGAACTACCCATAGCAGGGATGGAAGAACAGGATTCCAGGGAAGAACATATTTCAAGAGGAAGTATTTTTTTCTTTCTGTCCTGTTTATCTTCTTTTCAGTTATGATGTTCACATTGCTATCACTTAGATACCAACCAATCACGATGAAGCACTGACTTTATCCCTCCATCTGATAGTG
Organism: Galemys pyrenaicus; assembly: GCA_019455555.1. Lineage (NCBI taxonomy): Eukaryota > Metazoa > Chordata > Mammalia > Eulipotyphla > Talpidae > Galemys > Galemys pyrenaicus. The sequence goes on along the minus strand of JAGFMF010011453.1, from coordinate 1,865,720 downwards.
CTGATGTGTATCAGCCAGTTATCAGCACCGCTTTTTCCAGTGATACTGAGTTGGCAAGAGTCTCCAGAACAGTGCATCAATGCTTTACTATTAAAAATGATGCATGTTGTAGGTTGTTGTTAACCACATCAGGGTCTTCAAATCAAATCATTAAAATAGTTAGAAATTATGAATTCCCTGAATTTTCATGTATGCCTTTTGATGTCATTGATCATAATTTTTCTCCTTTATTTTTAAGTTGATGATATCTGTTAATTTATGTTGCGATTGGCTCTCATCCTTTCACTTCTATAAATAAATGCTACTTTATTATGTTGCTACCGAATTTTAACTTTCATAACTGAGTTATATCTTCCAAAGGAGGAAAAAAAGTTTAGAAAGATGAATCATCTGATCAAGCTCACAGATTACTAGAGGGCTGATCTGGAATTTGAATTCAGGTCCCTAAGTAAGAGTTTGCAGTCATAGTGGCTTCATTTTATTGTATCAACATCATTTGACTGCCTGCTGATTGCCAGGAATTTGAAATATTTTTTTTTCTCTCTCAATAGCTATACATTCTTTCAGCACTTATCAACAGCCTACATTTCATGAATAAAGAAAAGGAAGCTTGACGACATGAATATGTCAAGGAGCAAACAATGAGGAGGCAACAGGTTCCAGGCACAAACTTATAACACCACTTTCTCCTGCTTCCTTAATTATCCTTCAGTGATGATTCTATTGTGACCAACATCATATGTGACTTTAAACAATCCTCTTTTTCCTTATAATTCATTTTATTTACAACATTCTAGCAATCTCATCCAAGCTGTGAGCTAAACAGGAACTGTGTTTGTCCATGAGCCACTGTCTTGTGTTTATAGTTATTTTAGAAGATCTTTGGCTAATCACAGAGACTTTGCTTTCTAAGGTGAGTCAGAACAAAAATGTGTTATTTCCATTAAACTCTCTTATTCCTTGGCCCTGGAGTTCATCTGGCTTTAATCTTTTTGCCTTTTTCCCCTCCACTGTTCTTCATTTTTCAAAGGCCCTGGTGCAGCTGAACTTTCAACTACAATGTCAATTGTAAATTTCCTTAAGGAACGATGCTCCATTTCCCCATCTCAGAGTTCAGATCCTTGGATGCTGTTATTTTTTTCTCATAGCTTACTGGTATTTTTCCCCTGAAGAGAGCTAAACGATACACTTCTGAGATCAGGACATTGCAGAGAAAACTCTGCTTCTTTCTTTCATAAGGGTCCAGTGTGGGGACATAACCAGTATTTGCATGTTGTTCCCGGTTTAATTCTGCAGCTTTTCTTTTCAGAGTTTCCAGGTGCCTTTGAATTCTGTCATCACAGTTGAGATCAGTGTTAGGCTCTTCCATAGTTTCCTGTTGAGTGCTGTCAATTGTTCTTCTCCATCTCCTGCTTTTTCCTGAATGAATCCTCAGACTTTCTCCTTTTCTTGCCTGTGTTGTTCAATTCGGGCTTCTTGTCCTTTTATCTTCAAAAACCATTCTTCTAGGGTGTGTCTGTTCTGCCTCTGGAGCTCTTTTAAGTTCTATGACATGACACTTTCCATAACATTCTTATTTTTCTTTCTGTCCTCCCTGACACTCTTCCTGTAACTCATTAGGCCCCTACTCATGTCCCTTCCATCTCAATAAAACATCAGGGTGTGTATTCTGGGCATTAGGGGTATTGGTAAAGGCAATTTTGTTGATTTTAGATTTTTCTTCTTGTGCTATTTTCATAGTTGCTTGTAATGGCACATCACATTTACATTCAGCCTGAAGTAATTTCTCTTCCATGATCCTAAGCTATTAATCTAGTAATTTTTACTTCTACTTCAGATATCCTTCTTCCTTTCTAATAGCTTTCTCATTGTGTAGCCTTTCCCATCACTGCTGCGCTTTGTTTGTCTTCAAGTTTCTTCTTAGGTTCTGCAATTGTTCTTATTAGCTAGTGAAAAAGTAAATTCCATGCCCTGCAAGGCTTAAAAGCTTCCTCCTCCATTTCTCCCCAGAATGTACGTTGGACTAAGGTTCTTAATCTGCCTGGACAGCATTCTAGTTTGCAGATACAGTCCACAGAAAGATACTCTCTTCCTGCCAGTGTGGGCAGAAAAATCACTATCACTGTCAATTTCAGTGTTAATATCACTCTTGTCTTCAGGTTCAGTTTTTCTATCAATAGTTCACTATTCCTCTTCAGCAAAAGCACCAGTTACAGCTTCTTCATGGGTATTTGCTAAGTAACTGAAAGGTACTCTGAATAAATCTAAACAGCAGGTATTTCAGAAGTTTGCACAGAACTGTCTTAATAGAAACTACTGTCAGAGTTCATGATATCATGTGATGCACTCATCATGAACTGGGTTCTTTCACAGCAAGTGATGGTTGCAAGAGTATAATGAGTCTTTTGGCTATAGTACTAGAAGGGCCCGCTCCAACAAATTCATCTTTTAATATACTTATGTCAGGTAAAAGAGGTATTTTATTGATTACTATCATCTTTGACTTTAATGCTACCCTTACTAGTGATGTTTTTGACTCACTTCTGTTGGTCATGAACCAACAGATCTTCCTGACTGAAAAATCTCCCATTCTTTAGTATCTTGCCATCCATTTTTGTAGGAAGTCTTCTGCACTGTTAATGGTGGGCAAGAATGGCCAGGTGTTACATTAGAATAAACAAGAGTACACATGGCAAGCCTTTACCTTGTCAGGTCAACTGACACCTGTAGTGGCCAGATGGGGAGCATCACTAGGTGAATCCCTCAAATTTAAGCTTCTTTGAGCATTTTATATTACATGGATTCTGTTTGCTGATAAATTTGAGATTGTATGACATCCTGAAAACATCCTTATTTCCCATGCCATTGAATTTGGTCTGCTTGGAGCAATCTGCTTCCTCCAGCTTTTCCTGTATTTAAATTCAGTCAATCAACTCTTCAAAATCTCTTATATAGTTATCTAGTATCATTAACACCTCCTTACATTTCGCCACACTCTGATGTGATTCCTGAGTTCACAGGTGTCATCTACTGGCTTGGAGAAGACTGTCAAAAAGAAATGTCCAATATCATAGAGCACCTAGACCAGTTTTCTGAGGTCATCTTGCTTTAGTGGAATTTTTGTCCAAGAGTTTGTCTCTCATGGTAGATGGTGCTATTTTACAGTCTACTGCAGTGATCTGTTTACTATATTTATATCTTTCTTGAATTGTCCTCTTTGATTTTCCATGAGTTTGACATTTAGGCTTTCCCAATGTAAGGAATACTCTATGATCAAGAAGAAAGAAGTACTTGAGAACAGTGACAGAGCATAGAGGTCAAGTAAGACGGGTCTGAAAAATGGTCATTGCATCTGATATTTAGAAAACTGTTCATATCTTTACTGATCTGATTAGTTTCAATGGAGTGGTAAGCATAGAAGTCAAATTGATGTGAGTTTTGTGAATAAGTAGAAATGTTCTTATTAATATCTGACCCCAGAAGGGAATAATGAGAGGTTCTGGTGAGGTAGTAGGGCTATTAGATTGGGAAAATTAAACATATGTGTTTCTATTGACAGATATTTGAGGATCTTTAAATTCTTCTCTTGGGAAGAAGTCAGCATAGGGAGGAGTTTAAGATTCAGAAGAGAAAAGGAACTAGCAGTTAATTAGCCACACATCACACTAGATGGAAAGATACAAAAATCAGTCTATCATTTTCTTTGTATTGAAAAATACAAAGCATGACATTGCCACAAACGGTATTTGATCTTCATTTCTAAATGTTCTGGCTAAGCCTGGATAATCACCCCTTCCTTTTATGTCTTGTCTTCAAGTTTTCAAAAAGTTTCTGGAATCAGATGCTGAAACAGTTGTGCATTATTTGGCTTTATCTATCCTCTTAAAATAATAAAAGTAGGGAGAAGCCAGGTGAGCAGACATGCCATTCCCTCATCATACTTTGACAATTTATACATAGACACACCTCATTTTTTATGGGGAAATAAGTGAAGCAACTTCTCCAAACTATATAATTTTTACAATTTTATAAGCTGCTATAAAAATATACACACCATACAAAACACTTATCTCTATTTTTCTTCCCTATCTGTTATCTTATTTATTATCTTTACTTGCTTATGTTCTGTGTTTCAGATGAGAAAATTTAACTATCTTATGTAAATCTGTATTTAATGTAAGGAGGTGAAAGTATTTCTCAATTGACAAAGAAAAATACTCAAGGATGAAGTCTTTCACAAATCCTTAAAACTATTTGAGGATGTTATGCAATTAAAAATAACTGGCAAATGCCCTCCATAAATACATGTATTTGGCTAATTTTAGAAATATTCTTTACTCTCTAGGCAAAAACATTAGTTGAATTCTGAATTAAAGCATTCAAGAACAGATAGATTAATTCCAACAGATAATTGATTAGCTCTTTATACAACAGTTATCTCATATTCCAATCAACAAAAAATAAAACAGTGCACAGTGAACATTTAATTTATGAAGAGCTCATTAATTTCATTGTTATTTTAACCAATGCTCAAGAAAGAATACTGAAGACACTGTTACTGTGTGGAGTGAGGCAATAAGTATCTCTTATAACCCATTTAAAAGACATTTTGACAGATGGAAACAAAAATGACATGGAATCACAGCAATCTGAAAATTACCTTAATAGTTTGGAAAATTTATAAAGTATTATCACTTAAAATGAAGACTTTTTTAAAATAGCAACATACCCATTTTTAATTTTTTCATCTATCTATCCTTGGACAGATGGATGAAAGCCAAATAATAACTAACAATCCATCAACCACATAATGGAATTTATGCTTTAACAAATTGACTAAATAATGGTTCACATTTAGGAAAATGGACTTTTTAAAAGGCCTATTTATAGTCCTCATTTATATTTTAAAGATATTTCTTTTGAAGGTTTTAAACACTGTATAATTGGTTTGATAGGTAATGTAATATAACATGCTTTGGCTTCAGGGCAAAATAAAACAAACATAGCAACTAGTCTAGGAAAAAGGACTCTACAATAGTAAGAGAGAAAGAGACTGGGAGACTTCCTAAAATCAAAATGAATCTGGAATATTCCAGCCTCAGGTAACAAAGAAGCCATAAAAACAATCAGAAAAGCTTACGGCAGGTGGACCACAGTTGTGTAATGAACACAGTTCCCCCAACTTTAAGAGAATGTAAATTAAGCTTCACAGACTTTTAAGGCAAAAATAAAAGTTATTGCAAAACAAGCCCACTTTCTCTATAGGATAATTCATGATACTAGATCCCAGGAGGCGCAACATACAGGAAACTGTCCACTCACAGAAATGGAGAGTTGAGGCACAAAACGGGAGGAAAGGTTGTCTGGAATGAAATTTTACTCTACTATCATGGTAAAACTTTCTTTTGATCATTAGTTAATTGAAACCTCAATCTTTATCACTGAAGAATGGTTTGATCTTATTTTATCCCTTGTAACAATTTAAGTCGGAAAAAGCAAGCCACAAGTGCCATAATTAAAAAATAAGTTCCATGTAAGCCTTATAAATTATTACAGTCATTTTGCACCTGCTTTCCGTGTGAGATTTGACCTTCCGAGAGTAGAACTGGGTTGCTTTCTCTCTCGGCAGCTGCCTCATTTTAAATGGCCCACCAAGCTTTTCCTATATCATACAGTTGTTCAAAATAATCTTGGCTTTGACTAGGAAGGGTACAATTCAGAAGCACATGTAGTAATTTTCCTGAGAATTAAAGTTCAACATCAAATAAAGCAACAAATTACTAACATCAGATCAGTCAGACTCACATATTAGCAAAACAAAAAAGATTGTTATTTTTCACAAATAGGTCACCTTCCAGAATGAGATATTTTATGTGATCTTGAAAGAAGAAGTAATTGATGTATTTGTTTGCTTATCAATTTTTTTGTTTGTTTTGAAGCAAAGAGATGGAGAAATCAGTGATATTTTCCTGCCATGTACTGGATTATATTTGTATAATATATTTAGGTTTGAAGGCAAATTAAACTGCAAGAGAGTAATTTGGTAACAATCATAAATTCATCCCTGGCTAGGTAAAGTGGATTGATATAAGGAAATATAAAGAAGAAAAAAAATATATGAAACACTAAACTATCTGTTAAGCACAAGAGAAATCTGGAAAATATGGGGAGCAGAATCAACCAGATAATCACTTTGGGGTATCCTTCTAAGAACTGCTCAAGATTCAATTTCCCAGGGGAAAATCCTGGAGCTGGGCTCCATGAACATCTCTTCTCAGCCTGGCATGAGTCTTATGTTTAAAAGTACCCCCAAAGATTATACATAGTAAGGATAGGAATAAGAAGGCAACTTCTCATTGGATATTTGATCCACAACACACCAATGCATACACTTTATCAATTTATTTTGTCAATTTAAAATATTATAAGTGATCTGGTTTTACATCAACAAGCCTATGAAGGTACCTGCCTTCAATATATAGGGTAATACATAAAATAAGTTGTGAATGGAAAATTAAATTAGGTTGTGGAACTCAAGGTACCATTGAATGCGTAAGGCAACTATATTTACGTAGTAATAAAAGCAATGCTAGTGATACAGCTAAGACATTTTTTGGTGAAGTAAGCTGTAATATTCTACAAGAAAGGGATATTAGATCTTTAGGGAGAAATGTTATGAGGCCACCATGCATGCCAGTCTGATTGTCTACTGTTAGAAAACAATGATAGAGGTTCGTGAGTTGACCATTAACTCAGATCTGAGGTAGGCCACATACTTTTATCATAATATTTCTGATCCACCACTCCTATTTGTCAGTCTATTCCCTTACTCAGTTCAGAAGAGAGAATTGTTGTATTGCTAAAACTTGGGAGGTAGGGTAAGGAACAGAAAAACAAAAGTGAACTTAGAAGACACTAAAAAGCATCTGTTATATCATGGTGTGTGCATATGTGTATGCAGGAATATCTTTTCCATACAGAAATATACCCTCTAAGAGTTATCTAAAATATTTTGCCTAAATAATACCTCTACATGTTTACAAAATAAAGTGGTGACAAATTTGAAATACATTCAAAAATGCATTTCGGTATTGCATGCTATGATTAAATATTTAGAGCCTGATAGATGTAGTAATTTAACAAGTCTAGTGTGATAGAGTAACTCACAGTCTTATTTGATTTCAAAATGCCCTTCTAATCCCAAAGTAGCCCCCATGACCTTTAAAATAAGTTTTAATGTATATTTATGATTAAGAGGAATAAAGTAACAGAGCTTATTTAGAACACAATACAAAGCTTATAAAACTTTGGTAAATTGCATGTGGATTCTTCAGGGAGATTTATTTTTCTTTTTCTGAAATAATGTTCTGCTCTGAAGTGATTCACCAGCTTTATGCACCTTGATTGGGATTAGAACCGCTGCTGCTTCAGTAGAAAGCTATACCCTAAGTGTTTTTTTTTTTTTTTCCATAGATGGTCAGTGTCCCAAGAGAATAAATTGAAAAGGTCATTGAGATATCTTTGGAATCTCGGCAGAACTTGTACAAGAGCAAGGTGACTGAATTCTAAGAGTAATTTGACCCTTTTGTATCTGCACTGTTTTAAATTTACTCCATCATGAAAATTAACACAGCAACAATATTTTCATATTCTTGAAGGTTCTTACAACTCCTTTCCTCTGAGAAACATACACATTTTCCTTCTGAAAATGTGTTTGCTAATCAGCCAAGGTGTAGTGAAAAGTCAAGTGCAATCAGGTATTAAGAGACAAGTGATTAAGGAAACTATTTAAGAAGCAGAAGCAGAAGTCATATTAAATGCAAATGCTTCTGTCTCTAAACTAAGAAAGTTTTGCTTTGTGACATTTAATTTCTGTTCTCGCTGATATTATCCATCTGCCTTTCTAATTAACATTTTGCATTCACTTCCAATACCAGCCTCTCCCATTGGTTTATGTCAATATGTAGCTGGTTCTCCTCCAGTTGAAGTAGTATTGAAGAAGTTCTAGTTCACCATACTGGAGTCTAAAGAGATGAATTATTTAACCATTTCCTCAATATGCTTTCTATTCAGCTACTCAATTGTAAAACATCACTTGGAAATATCACTTTTACACATGACTGTTTAACATGGTAACTTCTGGATATACTTAATGTGAGCCTATGTTCCAATTATTTCTAATGCTAATACATGGTAATAAGAATTGAGATAGGTTTACTAAAAACCTATTTTCACATACACCATTGGGAACTAAATTTACACCATGTTTATAGATTTTAAAGATTCTTTTATACAGATGCCAGCTTGAAATGGATTTATGGTAGACATGCCTCATATAAGGACTTATTTACTATGTCCCTGACAATATAAACCACACAGAAATATAATTCAACAACACAAGGAAAGTTTTCAAGATTGCAAAGAAAATTGTTTTCCCCTAAAAGGTGTTTCATGATGCTTTTAAATCATGAAAAACACAGGATGACATTTTTAAGTGTACCTATTTCTAGATTCCAAACCCAAGCAAACAAAGAGGTCAAGACTTTCTGGAGATGAGATCCAGACATTGAAAGATCCAGAATTCTTGGGGTACTTTCAGTGTGTAGCTATGGATGTGATTCATTACCCTAGAAAGAACACACACACACACACACACATCTAAGGTAGTAATTTCAAGTTTCCAGTGAAGAGGATTAAAGTGCATTCCTCAAGTTCCTAAGTATAAAATACATACATATATATGTGTATATATATCTCAAAAGTCATAGCAGCAAAGTATCTCTTCAATTTTTCTAATAAGAAATGCTTACTGATACGGTGATGGGGAATGCATGGGTATTACAATTGATGTCAAATATATATAAATTAAAGGGAAAAAATAGGGTGGGAAAAAAAAAAAGAGCACAAGGGACCGAGGTGATGGTGCATTGGTGAAATGGTGATGGGGAATACATGGGGATTACAATGGATGTCAAATATATATAAAGAAAAAAAATTAAAAAAAAAAAGAAATGCTTATTGATTTTCTAAGACACATTAAGTGACATATAGAAAAAAAGAGAAAGGCGATATATTCATAAGGCTGGAGTTCAGCGAAGCATCCCTCAGTTTAGGACTACTGGAGAACATTCCAGTTACTCCTTAAGAACCAAGAAATTTGTACAGCAGAAATATTCTCAGTAATATCATAATTATTTATTTTTCTTAATACTTTCAGATATTTCCAAATATTTCTCAAAATGCTACTCAAAAAAAGTGTTCTCCTCTTGGGGATCATCTGAAATATGTTAAATACTAAACATATCTTATTACTGAAGAAATATTATCCCCTACTTGTTATTCTTGTTGGGTTTCACCACTGTGAACTTGTTATCAAACCAAAGAATGTTCTGGATGATACATCTGGATGTAACTTTTATATTAACTTGGTTGATTCTTCATCAATATCTTTCTCCCTCCCTTATTTTCTGAGGAGTCTCCTTTCTGGCACATTATCACTTGTGACTTTTGTATTTTTGTTTTTACTAAAATATTCTTCAAAGATCTGAAATCCTGCCCCATTAGAGCCTTTGTAGAAAAATGGACATTTGCACTTCTTGATGTGGGTCAGGAAGAATGTCAGCAGGAATACAGATGAAGACAATGGAGCCACCTACAAATAATGTTTGAATTTTGATGCAACTGATGTGATTCATTTATGCTTCAGTTTTCATATGAACAATTAAAAAATCTCTCATTAAATAAAGATGTTATTTACTCTAAGTGACCACAGTGAAGTGTGACTGGATCTTTTAAACTAGTGAACTCAATCCCACCTCCCAAGATGAATAAAATGTTTATCACTCTTTTTTATCACAGGAGTGCAGTGATAATAACATAATCCAAAATCTGTTTGCATATGAAGCTAATGTTCTGTTGCGGAATCGAGTTTACTGAAGCAAACCACAGCATCTCTGACATCCCCCGTCACGTGAAAATCACTGTGCCCTTTCTTTTGTCCGCAGTACAGCAGTCAAACCCATATTTGCCTGATCCCTTCTCACTGACATGGTTTGAGTGACATGTATGTCAGAGGAGGCAAATACTTTTAAGATCATCAGCAGGGATTGCCTAGCACCTTTGCGTTACATAAATCTGAATTACGGCACAAGAAATGCTGTGTTACATGATCTTCTCCCATGCACAACAGGAATCCTCTGAGAATAATGATTAGATTCCCAATGCTTAACTCCTAACTACCATTCAATAAAATTCTAGGGGCAGATGTGCACATTAAATACTTGGGATTACTCAGAGGTTGGAAAATTTAGGTATATGTGATATAGATTCTTCTCTAACCTATAGCAGCCATTTTCATCAAGAACCTGATTTCTTCATTGACAACCTGATTTTTCTAGCCTAAAAATTGCTAAAGACATGAAAAATTCATAAAGACATCTTTATTCACTGCTACCCCATCTAAATGAGCGGGAATTTCTGCTCTTGTCCCCCTGGAAGACAATTTCTCTTTGAACAGAGTAAACAGTGCTCTTATTCCCACCAAATAAAGGTTAAATCTATCTTGAGAAGCAGCAATTCTCTGCAAGTAGGGCCATGTGGAGGGGTGACTTACTGTCTAGCAGTTATTTGGGACAGAAGGACACAGGAGGTATAGATGTAATTATTTTGTTCAATATGATTCTGGACACTAAACTGATAACCTAAAATACACAGTCTCTTTTCTTAGTAAAAAGTATGAATCTTGAAGCCACATTCAAGTTCAAGTTACTTTTCTTTTATGTCTTCTTTAGGGAGAGGGAAGGATAAATTTTCTGATATTAAAGATGAAAATATTTTTTTGTGTTTTTTAAAAACATTTTGCAGTTCCTTATGCTTCAAGATTTAACCAGTCACTGAATTTTGACAATCCATTACTTACATGAAACAGTGTTCATCATCACTTATTATCAAGGAAGTGCAAATCAAAACCATAAGGAGATACCAGCTCACACCTGCGAAAATTACTCACCTCAAAAATAACTAGAAATAACAAGCAAGTATTGGTGAGAATGTGTAGAAAAATGGACATTCTTACAATGTCAATGAGAATATAGAACTGATCGAACCTCTATAGAAAACAAATTGGAGATTTCTGAAAATGCTAAAAATTAAAGTACTATTTGATTTAGCAATTCCACTCCTAACTATCTGAAATATAAAAATACTAACTTAAAAATATAGATGAACTCCTATGTTCAATGCAGCACTATTTACAATAGTCAAGGATTGGAAACAACCTAAATACCCAACAACATATGATTGAATTAAGATGTGTGTGTGTATATACACAGTGGAATACTACTCTGATATAAAACAGATGAAATCAGACTATTAGGAACAATATAGATGGAACTGGAGGGAATTAAACTAAGTGAAATAAGTCAGAATGAGAAAGACATACAGTATGACTTAATTTGTATGTGGGGTATACAGAAACTAAACAAGAAACAAATTTTTGGAATGTAGTTGCAGAACTAGGCTGCTGGAGGGGGTGGGTGATGCAAAGGTTGGATAGGTGTCCAATGAACAGTGGTGGAGAGTTACTGGCACTTGGTGGTGGTTGTGGGGTATGGTAACCTACATCCAAGGAGGTGGGGATCTGTATTCCTAAAACATGGACAATAAAACACTTGTGAACTAACATTACCTCAATAAAAATGAAATAAATAAAATCTAGTGCCTTGCACAGTGCCCTGCACATTTATGTTTTAGTTCTAATCAATAACTATTTATTGAGCTGCTAATGGGTTCAATGAATATTTTTATAGCCTTATAAATCAAAGCTGTAAAGAAGGTAAATAAAACCGGAGGAGAATCAATGGAAGAATATACTATGAACTCCTTTACAATAAGGACCAGTATAAGTATCTAGCAAGGTGACTGAACCATAGTAATTATTCAATAAATGTTTGTAGACATTAATTATGAAGGAATCAGAAAATAGAACCTATATCAAGAAATTAACAATTTTATTAAGAATAAAAACTAAAAAGTCAAAACCTTTGAAGATGGACATGGAAGATCCAATATGTATCATGTGCTTATTAGTGGAATTTTGCAGGAACATAAGGAATACTGTCCCTTCTCTTGCCTATTTTGCAGTCTAGTCAGAGAAACAAAAATAAGACATAATGAAGTATTTTCTTGTATTAAATAAGGGGCATGTTTGCATGTGGCACTAACAGAGAATTTAAGACTCAATGGCAATTGAGAGATTCAGGTATCACTGAATGCACAGGAATGTGATATTACTGTGGATTTTATGAAGATGACAAGTGCTGGGTTGTTCTCATGATAAATCAACTAAGTACTTCTCTTAAATATATGTTCCTGGTAAACTTCCATATCTGAGTATATAAACAAAATATTCTCTCTGAAAGACATTCTCTCCTTTTATCTCTCCCTCCCTCTTTCTCCGACCTTCTCCTTCTCTTTGCTTCTCTCTCCAATATATTGTTTATATTATGTATTGATCAAAATTAATTTGCCAACCCATGAAAGAGTACAAGACAAGAATATTCTTTTTAAAAATTACCAATTTCAACACTATAAAGTAGATTTGTAAAACAGTTGGTAATTTATAAACCAAGTCCTAAATTATAATCACTAACATTTATTTCACTTAAGATTATTTTCCAATCACAAACATAATATCAGATATCTAAATATTGAGAATATAGTATTTGTTTGCTTTCCCAGCAGTTTCTAGCACCCTACTTAAATTTTACTAAATTATATATATGGATTAATTACTGGACAAGCTGATGCTACCTGATATGAGTGCTAGGTAAGCAGATATCAAGAAACATACAAAAAATTCTAGGAGTGGAAAAAGGAAGTCACTTCTGTGTAATTACAATTTCAAAGAATGAGATTCCTAAGCTTTAGAGGTTACCCTTAAAAGTATTTTAAGCATATATAGCTTCTATTGGCCAGGAAAACATGAAAAAAAGATGTAAATAGATATTATCTCTCAGAATTAAGGTGCTGGGAGGTTATTAGATTATTTCAAAATCTCTTATTTGCAATTAGATCTTTCACACACAGATACTTTTAAAATTCAGATAATTGCAGGTATGAATTTTTTAAAATGCTTTAGATATGGTTGGAACAATATTGGGTCAATCTGTTTCACAACCTTGGGAAAAAATAATTCCAAATGAGAGCATTAGGATTAAGCACTGAGATGAGTTACACAGGAGTTAGTTAAATCAGCACAGAAGACAAAATCAATTATGTAAAAATTGCCCTTAAATTACCTGTGAAATACAGTACACATGACTCTGTGTAAGCAACCTAGCTGAGAAATTGTTTGCATACTGAAATTTGAGAAACATTGAAATAAACCAAGGAAAGAACATGTCTATGTAGAAATATACCATAAAATTATGTCATTCTACTTTAAATATAATTATGAAATCTCTAGGGGCAAGTAGGAGTCTGAAGTATTCTTCCTTGCCTATCAGGCTAATCAATGTTATGACATTGTGAAAATGAATTGTCCACTCATAAAATATATCATTCATTGCACCACCTGATTTGGGAAATCTTTCTAGATACCATGCACTGAAATCTGGGATTATATATTCTCATTATACTCCAGAATAATTATTGTTTAGTGAGCAAGTAAAGCTTATTCAGGGTTGAATTTCTCACTGAGGTAAAGAGTACATATAGCTGAGTTTCAACCTTCTAGAAAAGATTTGTTCCTAGAAACTAAAGGACATTTTATTATTATCCCCTCTTCAGATTTCTCAAGGTCCAGGCTCTAGATTCAGTCATTGCCTTTAACACATTGCAAATTTTGTTTTAGCCTCATCTTGGAAAATTTAGAACATGATCAAAAGAGCATGAGAGAGAACTTAGGGTCCTAAAGATGTGATCCAATTTTATCATAGCAGGTTACCAACCACTGGGTAAATACTGGGTAGACAGTGGGCTTTCAATGGTAAGACACACATTGTGAAGGACAGTGCTGTTTTGCCTATCATTGGGACCTTACTATCACCTGTCCAAACTTTCCTTGAGATCATGGTCTTTTTACCCACTGGTCACCATGTTGAATCCTTGGATTTTCAGAATGCTACAAAATCATCAGCACTGGAATTCATTTTAACCTGTATATTTAAAGAAACATTTTGATGACACTAGATTTTTCAAATGCAGTACTTTACCTCCTTTGGGATATTTTGAGTGTGTACTGGGGAAGGGTAGCTAGAATTCTCCCATGACCTTGTGAGTTCCAGATGATGATTCATCACTCCTGTTTATAGATAGTCCAAAATAACTATAGAACAAGCAGTTTTAGGACATTTAAAAGGCTACTTTTCCTCGAGGAGTTTTGCATACAGCCTGAAAGGTGAAATTTAGTATACATCAGTAATAGTGACAACTAAGTGGCTAACTTGCCCACCTTTCTGCATTCTATGTAATTACATATATTCAACTAAAAACAAACACAACCCTATGTAGCAGCAAAAGCACTAACCTGCAATGACGATATCAGAAAAAAAGAGGTGTTAGAGGTGATTTCATTAACTAAACCTAGATATTTTTCTTGAGATTCCAGAAATGTTTATGAACTAAAAGAACTATAGTGATTTAACATTGTCCTAAAGTGTTATATTCTGAAATCATATTAAAGCACCTAAACTTACCAGCATGCAAAGCTTCTAACACCCTTTTGCTCTTAAGTACTGATAAAAGTCATTAGCTGATATAATGTTGAAGTTATGTCAGACTGCTCTAGCATTACTCCTGTGAAGCACAAATGAGCTGAGCTTTTAAATATATTTGTTTCATATCCAACAATAATACCCACCTACATTTTCTATAGAGATAAGCTTATTTTCCACTGCCTCTTCTTATAAAGTTTAAATAAAAGACTTGGAATCAACCCAAATGCCCAAAAACAGATGACTGGATCAAGAAGATGTGGCATATATATATACATATATGTGGTGGAATACTATGCAGCAATCAAAAAGATAAACTAATGCCATTCACAGAAACATGGATGGAGCTTGAAGAGATTATGCTAAGTGAAATAAGTCAAAGGGAAAAAGAAAAATATCAAATGGTTTCACTTATCAAAGGAATATAGGAGCTCAAGTAAAAACAAACAACAAAACCACAACAAAAAAAAACACAATAAATAAAATAAATAAACAGACAACTATAAATCAGAGACATCCTGCAGGGGAGGGGAAGGTATTGGGATCAAGAAAGGGATGGCAAGAATACAAGTGCCTATGGTGATGCTGCATGGGTGAACTGTTGGTAGAACTTCTATGGGGACTACACCTGAGAAAAGAAAGTGAACACTGTAAGAAAATAAAGAAATTAAATTTTTTAAAAAGTTTCCCTTCCTTTAAAAAAAACTAACTTAAAGGATTTAAATCTTCTCTATAGCCCACTTTTCTTCATAATGAACAGCTTTATTTAATATTTAAATATCTTATAAATAAAGCCCAAGAAGTCCAGGCTTCAGATTAAACCAGAAACAACATTTGAGATAAGTAAATATTAAGTGTTCATGGGAAATATTTTGCACCTGGAATTTATTAGATAACTATCTTCCCAAAAATGTCTATTACAGTCTTTCAAAGACATAAAACAGAAGGAATAGATCATTGTATTTATCATCATCACTTGCTTTGGTTATTCCCTGAAATTAATTTTGTTCTACCTAATGACATTTTAATTAAATACACACTGAAAGTAGGTCAATGTTTTACATGTTGGGTCAATATAGTTATGAATCAATTTATATTTATAATGATTCTCTTGCTTCGGTCTAACAAAATTTAGTGGCCTATAAATTAAAACACAATTAAATTGTCTCTTACAAACAGGACTAAAATTTTCCAAGATATTATATTCAAAATAGGCTAATATCTAATGAGTAGAATTGTGAATTCATGTTTTACATCTATGTGTTTACATGTGCATGTACATGTCTATATGTTATGCTTTAAAATACAAATACAACTAAGCTATCCTTAAATGAAATTGAGTGATTTGTTGGAGAAAAAGATCATACAAAACTCCCAAGTCATATGCTTTCTCAAATCAAGAGAGAATAACATTAAAATAGATATTGAATCAAGAAAGGAAAATCTCAATTGTAGATACAGAATCTCAAATTATTTCACTACATTAGCAAGAATCATTGTGACCCTTGTAGGCCGAGAGATGTTGTCTATAGATAAAATTTCAAGAGCATCCAACCAACTAGCAATTTCCATTAATTCAACCATAGTATTTCAACCATCTAATTGAATGTTGTCAGACATTCAGACATACTAAAAAAAAAAAAAAATCACATTAATGACTTCATGTTCCTTGATCATTCAGAAAATAATGTCAGATTCATGTGAAAGGAATGGGTCTGCCATTTGAGGCAGAGCTTGAGCATCCCTTTCTTGGTCACTTGTATTGTGCAGTATTTTCCAAGATGCTAACATGACCAAAATTTTATATCTTGAATATGTATGTATGTGTGTATGTATGCATGTATGTATATGTGCATATATACACATATTAGGTTTTATTTATCAACGTTAAAATGAATTTCTTTCTGGCGTATGGGAAATAGTGGATGAATCTTTTCCTACACAAATCATTTTTATTAAATGCAAAACTGATTTTTATATCTACCAAATTATTCTTATATATTTGTTCTTTTATACTATATATTTTATATTGTTCACAATTTTATATTGCACAAAAGCAACTAGGATAGGGTCCTCTCTGGTGGCAAAAGAAGTCTCAGCACTATCAAGCTATTGCCAGCAACTGCAGCATGAGCTCAATCCCTGGTCAGGGAGCTGACCCACATGCAGCAGACCTCTCCTGTCACCCCTGCTGCTCCCCTCAGCAGTGTATTTCGGTAGATACATCTGTTCTGTTTCCCACTCTGTCTCTGGTGAATCCTCACACCCCCCATAACTCTGGCCTATAACCCAGTTCTTAAATGCATAAATAAATATTTTTTTAAAAAGCAAGTAGGCTATCTAATGAATTAGCAAAGTATTATCTAGAAGATACCTTAATGTCTAAAATTTTAGGGAAGGGGCAAGGTCTAGAAATTTGTTTATTTAGTAAGTACACTGCAGGTTTATACTATATCAGGTATTAAGAAGAACTTCAGGGAGGGACCTCCCTGTTGGTGCAAGAAGTTAAGTCTCAGCACTATGAAGCTATCAGCAGCCACTGCTGAGAGCCACTGCAGCACAAGATTGATCCCAGGATAGGTAGGTGATCCACATGGTGCTGAAGACTTCTGCTGTCTTTCCCTCTGCTCCTCTCAGCAGTGCAGTTTAGTAGATCTGCTTGTTCTACTCTCTATGCTGGTGAATACTCTTACCCCCACTACTTACCTCTGGCCTGCACCCCAGTTCTTGTACACATAAATAAAATCTGAAGAAATTAGAAGAGCTACAGGGAATGTAATAGTAATGATGCATTTGAAACAGAAACTTATTGCTTTCATGAGACTATATATCTAATGTGAAAACATAAGAGGCATACAACTATGATCTGAAGATACAAATGTTAAGAACCAAGACAATTCAGTAAAGAGCAATACAGATACAGGTCACGCAGAAGATAGTTGTTCCTAGCTTTGAAAAGTTCATGTATGCCCTAGGCATTCATCATGAATACTGTGCATATTTACATTCTGTTATGTAAGTCAAATATTTTCTAATTTTTGTATGTGCAATTTTAAAGACTATTAATAATTCAACCAAAGAGAAATAAAATCTGAGGGGTAGAAAGATGTAGTCAGTTATCAGTTCTCTAAAGTCCCCCCTCACCCAGAAAATAAACTCAATGCTATGAAGTTTAGTTACTGTGTTTATTATTTTTACTAGTATTATTTCAAAACTGTTAAGAACTATCCCTCCAAAACTGCACCAAGCTATAACTGAGACATCTATCTTCTGAATAAAGGTCAACATTTCACAAGTTACATTTTTTAGAGTATTAATTTGTGTTAGGATTATATATTAAAAGAAAATTTTCTTCCATTGTGAAACAATTTTCTTCCATTGGGAAATTGAGGGTGAAGGTGGGGTGGCGGCATTTCCTCAAGCAAATCTGTAGACTTTTCTGAGCCTTTAATATAATTCTCAAACCCAGGGACATGACAGCTGCTGAACCCACTGTTTCAGCTCACTAAAAAATAATTTTACTGTATTATTTTCCATCCTACTCCTTGAGTATAGATTTATTTATTTACATTTTTCTGAATTAACATTGCATTATAACACTAACTTTCAAATCTACATCACTGAGAATTGATATGTGTATACTATGTTCAGTTCACCTCTAAAAGTCCAAATCTACCCTTCACCCTACCATTAAAGACTTTTACCCAATTTACACTCCACTTTCTCTTCCCATCTGATAACCAGTAGCTGGTCTTATAGTCCAAAAGTTTATTTCTTTTTTATTTAGTTCATCCGTTTGCATGTTTTACCTCTATATATGTGAATTAAAAACCAATGGTGTTTGTCTTTCTGATTCTGATTTATTTCTCTAAGCACAATACCCACTTGGTCCATACATGTTGCCAATGGCAGGGTTTTGTCTTTATATGTGTGTGTGTATGTATGTATATACACACACACATATATATATACACCTGATAGTATTGCATTGTGCAAATATATCACATCTTCTTTATCCAGTCATCAGTGTATGGACACTTGGGTTGTTTTCAGTTCTTGATAATCATGACGATAGCTGCAATAAACATGCAAGTGTGTATATCTTCAATCTGTACTGCTTTTCATAATGTCTGCACCAATTTATAATCTCACAAACATATGTAAAGGTTAAAGACTTAGATGTAGGATTTGAAACCAGAAAATGCATACAAGAAAATAGGCAAGTCATTCCTTGATATAAACCTTACATACATATTTGGGTACTTGAAAGTCAGCAAGGAAAACTAAGCAAAAATAAACCAATGGGACAAAATCAAACTAAAAAATTCCTGCATTTTTGGATGCAAGGAAAAGAAACTTGCGTCAAAAAAAAAAATTCTACTGAAAGGGAGAAGACTTTTACACTTCATATATCTAACAGAGGCAATATCCAAAATATAAAAAGAACTCATAAAACTCAAACAATATAAAAAAGCTCCCTGATGAAAAACAGCAGTGGTTCTTCCATTTCTCCTCAAGAAATACAGATGGTTCATCATCTCTTCTTACTAGAGAACTATAAACCAAAATACCACTGAGACATCACCCCACACCTGTGACAATAGACATAATCTAAAAAATAATTTTTCTAAGATATACAATTTGAACTCCTACTTGACTTCTGTGAAGTCCAAGACTGGAGCTGGAATTTGCTCCATTTCCTTTCCTGGCCAAATCTAACATAAATCAACAACTCTCAACTCTCTTCCCTCTCCCCTTTCTCTCTCTCCAAGACATGAAGTTTAATGAAGGTTGTGGCAGTGAAGATTTTCCCCCAAAGATCCAGTGTGTTGGTCACTAGGACCAATTTCTTAGGACAGATAGGGTGTGCGATATCTGTTCACATACTAAAGAGAAGAGAAGATGACTAAATGAACTAAGATGATCTGAAGATTATATTTAGGTCCAATATAATTTCCTTTAGTTTGTTCTTCTTTCTGAAATAAGAAATTAAGTGTACTTTCTAACACAGATCTGAGGAATATATGATCAAGTTAGCAGTTTATACTTGTTCTTGATGGAGAAAGAGCTGAATTCTAAGTAGACCTTCGATGTGATTTATTGAGATATATTTCATTATGTATCAGACCAAGAATTCTGCACAGCAGGACACTCCACTGGTGACAGTTTTTCTGAGTATTGATTCCAACTTCTATTTCCACGTCTATTATTCCAGTTCATGTCATTTTTCTTATACTGCAATATTTTGGTTTGAGTAGCTTTAGGACTGGAGTCAGGATGGGAGAGGGTCAGGGAGAGAATTTCAATGGTAATTACTTATTCAAATAATTGATATTTTAAAAGTTAATGCAGAAATTCCATGATTGACAGACCATCAGAATTTTGAAAAAAGCAAAGATCCTAAGAGTGTTTTTTGCTGTTGTTGTTGTTGTTTTACTTTAGGCTCCAGCATGGCTCAGCAAGATACTAGCAGATGCCTCTTAAATCAGAATTTCCCTGGGTTTGCATTTTGCAGCTCACACTATAGAAACTTAGCATGCAGTAGCTGATTTTTATATAACCTATATGAACAAGCACATTTGAACACAAAAGGTTTAATTCAGTCACTTGAAGTGTTATTGTGTCAACAATTATGTAGTTCTCAGCACTCAGAAGCTAGAGTCAGCTGATTTTCTCTAACATGTTTGTGAATAGACATTCCTTAAATGACAAGAGCAATGGAAAATATAAATATTGCTTATTAATGTTCTTTTAGAAAGTTTACAGCTCAGTAATGTTAACACAAGGTCAAAGAAAGGACGGCAGATTCTAAACACTTCCCATTGCCTTTTCTTCTCTCAGAGTAAACATTATTTCTGGCAAATGAACAGCAAAAATCATGATGCTAACTTTTCTTCTTTTTATAAACATGTGAGACCTGTTTAGATCATTATTCTAGAGGTTAGAATGGCTTGGTTAGTTTTGTCTATAATAAATTTATGAACCATTGTTCTACTGCCCTCTATTGTTAAAGTGAACAATAATGCCCTTGAGCAAGGTGAAATATCTTTTATAAGCCAATATATATACATGTATATCTTTCTTCTATATACATATTACTTATACATTTATTGGTAACCTAGAGTACTCCCTAGAAGGCAACATATAGTTTGTCTTTAGAAATTCAAAATCCATGAGTCAAAGGTTGAACTTTGACACACATACTTCAACACACAATATAACATATTAAGATTAAAAATACCTAATAAAAATACATTCACATTAAAATAAATGTATAATATATAAATATAAAAAGATAAAAATAGAAGTTCCCCCCATTCTATACGCAGATATAAGAATAAACATCTAGTACTATCTTTCTAGAGTTCACTGTATACAAATTTATTTTTAAAATGTCACAAATATTTCTTTTTTTTTTTTAAAGATTTATTTATTTATGCATACAAGCACTGGGGTACAGGCCAGAGGTGTGGGGGGTGAGAGGATTCACCACAGAGAGC
>JAGFMF010011453.1:1822438-1835529 GCA_019455555.1 Galemys pyrenaicus | reverse complement strand
GAGGGAGGGAGGGAGTCAGGGAGGGAGGGAGGGAGGGAGGAAGGGAGGGAGGAAGGGAGAAAGGGAGGGAGGGAGGAAGGAAGGAAGGAAGGAAGGGAGGGAGGGAGGAAACAACAAGTGTTGGAGAGGGTGTGGAAAAAAAGAAACACTCATACTGTTGGTGGGTTCCCCTATAGAAAAAAAGGGTGAAAATTCCTCAAAAACTAAAAATTGATCTGCCATATAGCATAGCAATTCTA
The DNA here is from genome assembly GCA_019455555.1 of Galemys pyrenaicus. Lineage (NCBI taxonomy): Eukaryota > Metazoa > Chordata > Mammalia > Eulipotyphla > Talpidae > Galemys > Galemys pyrenaicus. The sequence continues at coordinate 1,835,290 of JAGFMF010011453.1, read as the reverse complement.
CTCCTAGGTATCACCCAAAGAACAAAAAAATACTACTCTGAAAGGAAACTTGAACTCCTATGTTTATTATAGCACTATTTATAATAGCCAAGATAGGGAAACAACCCAATGTCCCAGAACAGATGAATGAGTTGAGAAGATGTGATATATATATATATATATATATATATACACAATGGAATACTACTCAGTGATCAATAAAGATTAACTCATGCCATTTGTGGTAACATGAATGGAACTGGACGGGATTATCCTAAGTAAGAAAAGCCAGAAGGAAAAAGATAAATAGCAGGTGTTTTTACTTATATGTGGAATATGGAAAACCCAAACATAGCTTCAGAAAAAGACAAAATTTTTAACTGATTCTTGAAAGCAGACCACAGATCTGAGGCATCCAGGACCGGAAGGAGAGCAGAGAAAATAAGGTGGATAACAATGGACTACAGTGGAATAGGATTATTTGGTCTTTGGAAAAACGTGGTAACCACACTTCAGGGGGGAAATTTTATATTGTGAAAAAATTAACAAGGAAGAAAAATAATGGTTCTTCATTAAAAATAAATAAAGTGATTAGACTTAGTAAAAAAAAATATGGTGTTTTCCAAGCATTATACATTTTATATATCTATTGGGCTATTGCTATACCCAAATATAACTTATACCATTATTATTTTGCTTAATTTTCTTTTCATTTTACAACTTTCCCACAAATAATTCCATCTTAGACACTGTTGGTTATCTGATGCAATGCTTTCTCCTGAGAATAATTCTCTAAGAATTTCAAGTGACTACTGTTTCAACTTCAATGTAATTTAAAGTCAACTGCATACTATTAAAACTATCTTTTGTGATCAGAGTTGAGCATCCTGTGGTTAAAGAACAGTTAAATGATACCTAAGTTCAAATGTTGGAAGAAAAGCCCTATTTTCACTAAATTCTAACGAGTGGGTGTGCTTCTTTGTCCGTAAGTATGCTTTCAACTGAAAAGTGATTTTAAAATAATTCTTGTAGAGTAAAAGCAGGAGGGCATAGTCACTTGATGTTTTATGAGTGCTAGACCAACTCTCATCCAGTACACCATTTCCAGACAGTATTATATAGAGGTTGAAATGGAGTTCTGATTCACCAAATATTAGCTGGGTAGGTATGTGATAAAGTAACTAATTTAAACTAGAGTTTCCAAAGGATAATAACTGAAAATAATCGAAGTGCATACCATTAATGAAAAGTATAAGTAAATATCAGTAAGTGAGAATTAGTCCTAGCAATAGCATGACAGTTTCATGAAACTATCTTCTCTAATATGGAACATTAAAAACAATTAGAAATAGTGATGGAACAATTAAGAAAATGAGAAAAAAATTAAAGTACATTTCCTCTGAGACAAGTTGTTAGACCAAAAAGTATTTTGATGGATAGTTTAAAGACTCAGTATCAGTAAGCTTATACTAAAAGGATAAAAAAGTTTTCTCTGGGAAAAAGAAAAACCATATTTAAATTACCTGTGTGTCAGTCACTACGTAAAATGCACACGTGAATTCACTCAATCCTCACAAAATCTCTATCCCATAAATACTATCACTATGCTCATCTTACAAATAAGAAAGCTACAGTTCAGAATATTTATGTAGCTGACCTGACGTAATACATTTTGCATTTTAGGGACTGAGATATAAGCCCAAGTCTAATTGGAGAGAAAATTATCTTAACTCTGCAGTTAGTGAAAAATAGAATTGAATGCCTGTAAAATATAGCAGTTCATAAGACCCAAACATAAATTTGTGTTGATTTTTAAAATTTATGTCATATATTAAAATTAATAGATTGGAGTTAAAGTAATATCAGTACTTATGTTCTCTGTTGCAACAAAATTAATGGAAAATTATACTCCTATCAGAAACACAAATTATACCTTGAAGAGTGATGTGTGCTTGAATGCAGATGAAGCTCACCTTGCAAAGTGCCTACTGAAGAGTTCAGTGTCAGCAAAAATGAGGTGCTCGTCATGAATTAGAAAAGATCTTAACATTTGTTTTGGATAAAAATAAATTGTCTCAAAAAAAGATGAAGTTAGTCCTATGAGGTAAGTTATTTTCCACTAACAGAGTGAGAAGTGAAAATTTCTGAAAGGGTTTCCTAAACAATTGCATGTAGTTGATCATATTTTTCATATTTTAGACAACAGTGTTGGTGAGTAAAGCCTGTATTTGGAAACAGCATTTTATTAACAGGGATTGAAAAACACTAGTGATCGTTAACTCAGCCAGAGTTACATAAATCACTACAGACTGTATCTACACAATAAACAAAACATTATTCCAGTTACCGAAAGGAGACTTGGGGGTTTTCAAACCCATGTAAATCCAACATTCTGTGTGTGTACATAGGTGGCGTATGTGTACATGTGTGCATGTGTGTGAAGTGTATGCACATGTTTGGGGGTGTGCATGTGTCAAGGGATGGAGTGTGTGTGTCTACATTTCCTCTGAGGTTAATTGTTAGATTAGAAAGAACTCGATGGATATTTTAGAGATTTATGTACTAAACCTAGAGCCTAGTTCTAGGCATATCTGATCTCCTACATCCTTCTTACCTCAAAGAGTTTGGATAATATGATTTTAGAACTCAGTGACTAAATATTTAGCTCCCCCATCACCACAGACGGGCTAGAAGGAATAGTGACAGGATAATCTCACAGGCTTCAGGGATTTCTCATTCTTCCAATGTTCAAAATCAGCTGTTTATGGACCACCTACTGTGTGGCAGACAGAGTACCTCAAAAATTTGTGTCCCCACTTCTAATCTCACAGCCTTCTGGGTTCCAAATAATTGCTCTCCTAATACAGAAGGGTGAGTTGAAATTTAGAGAGATTGCCCAAAGTCACATTCCTAGTGAGGGACATGCAATAACGTCAGTACACTAAAAAAAAAAAAAAAGTGTTGTTTATCTGAAAATCAAATTGAACTGGATGCCCTGCACTTTCATTTCTTAATTCTGGCCGTGCTAACCCAGATTCATCATGTTACAGAATTTTTAAATTTATTGTGTTCTAAATTTATTGTTTTTATGTTCCTTTACATTTTATCATAAAATTTTCAGAACCTGAAGACAAGTCTGCATTTCCCATATTTTGCTCCTCAGTGTAGATAGAAAGTAAATTAAATATTTTTCAAGGACAAATATTGTTGGTGAGAGGCGATTTCTACATTTTGTTAACATAGGATTTCCTGTTATATATTTCCTAGGCTTTGTGTCTAGTTCATGATAAGCGTTTAATAAATGCTAACTGATGATGTTTTTCTAAGTGCATCTTCATCATTATTATTACTATAAAAATCACCTATATTATTTAAGATTAAGAACTTTTTGCACATACAGCTCTGTAAAATTTCTCTAGAGAAACAACTACATCAATAAATGTTGGGCTCATTCGATAAGCAACCTCGAATCCTTAGCAAGATAGGAAGCAAAGGCAAAGTGGCAAATCACAAAAGAGAATGGTCATTGCTCAGATGACTACCAATGAATCTCTGGCTAATTCTAGGGATGCTTTAGGGACCACCATTGATACGAACATAAATAGTTCTTCAACTCGTTACAAACAAGTCCACTGATGATAATAATCCCTACTTTCTTTGTATATAGAGAAGAATACAGCATGCAGGGAAGTTTGAACCTAAGATCCATCTCTTTTAACGTTTATTTATTTATGCGTACAAGAGCTGGGGTAAAGGTCAGAGGCGCAGGAGGTGAGAGGATTCACCAGAAACAGAGAGGGGAGCAAAAAGGGCAGATCGACTGAAACACACTGCTGAGGGGAGCAGCAGGTGAGGCAGGAGAGGTCTGTTATGCCATGTGGCTCCCCTCCCTGGCCAAGGATCAAACTCGTGCTGCTGTGCAGTGGATGCTTCACAGTGCAGCACTCAACCTTCTGCGCCACTATGGAGGCCCCAGATCCATCTCTTTCTGACCTGTCCACATGGCCTCAAACAACTCGTATAGCTGCACTAAACTTGATTTCTGGTCTTTCTAATATAAATCATATTAGAACTTATATTTTGTGTGTCCACACCACTAAATGAGATCCATGTGCTTACACTGTTCAAGAAATATTAGTTATTAGTGTTATCAACTTTGTTCCCCCATTTCCGCTGAAAGTACTTTGCTTTGCTTAAGCGAACAACTTGAAAGGTGATTTGACTATGTTTTTGATGAAGCTGACTCACCTGGTTAAACCTGTCAAGATAATTTGTAGCTGTAGATTTAGCCCTAGTTGCACAGACCCTAATATTTGGGTTCAGTTAAGCCAGATTAATTAGATTTTCTGACAGCTGTCTCATTGGGCTGTTCAAGATTAATGGCTTAATGGATTTATTCCCATCTTAACACCCTTCTTTAGGAGAACTAACTCTTTTAGGAAACTTCTACGCCACTAAACTAAGTAAAATTAATCTTTGCAAATTCATCCACATAGCTACCAAGTATAATTAGCACATTTAAAAAATACTTATCTTTATATTTTTGATTGATGTAAAATTGGTTTACAACACTATGTATAGATTAAGGGTATAGCTTCACACAACCTGAGATACGTATTTCCATAGGACACCCACCACCACAGCACCTAAAATCCTCCACCATAGTCTGCTGGGACCCCTCCCCATTGTACCCCCATTCACTTCCTCCCCCTCTGGTAGTCTCGTTTCTACAGTCAGATTTTTAAGGTTTGTTTTGACTTAGTTTTACGACATCCTTTGTTTTGTTTCTTTATACTCCATAGATGAGTGATATTATCTGGTGTTTGTCTTTCTTCTTCTGACTTATTTCTCTTAGCATAAGCCTTTCCAGTTCCCCCCCATGTTGCTGAAAATGACAAACTTTCATCCTTTTTGTAGCTAAGCAGTATTTTACTACATATAGTCTCTGTTCCCACTGAGGTTTTAGCTTTAACACATCTCTAGGTTACAAATGTTCTCAAAGTTTTAGGCCACCAGCAAATATCATTGATACCATATTAGAAATAGCTTCAAGTTATTTTGAAGCTATTTTCTTATTGGCAAACCCTTGCTCATCTTTTCTTAGAGCTATAGCTATTAATAAGTGAAGTTATAAACATAATAATGTTATTTAAGTGATTATTCTCTACAAGGAGTATAGTCGGAGATGATAGCATTTTCAAGCAAAAAAAAAAAAAAACCCAAATATATCAGTTGAAGCAAATATTTTAAAAATAAACTGGAACCCAGGAAATCTCTCACTCAGACTACTTCCTGATTCTCTCAATGAAACATATATGAGCATTCCAAGTCATAACTTACTAAGAATTGCTCTTTACTAAAGACAAGATGGCCCAAGGGAACTTATTGAGATCACCTGGAATAGAAGAGTGGGGAATCATGTACACATTCAATTTCCTTCTGTCTTGGGAGAGAATAATAATGGCTAGTGTCACTTGCTCCAATGTCTGCAAAGTCAGATAGGTAACAGTCTCCAATGTCTGCAAGATCAGATAGGTAACAGAAAAGTCTAGCCTAGAGCTGATGTCTAACAGGTAGGAATAAGTCTAATGCTGCAGTATTTTACCATTTTTTTAATAAGAAAAAATTCTAGACTTAGTATAAACATCTTGCCTTTCAAATGCTGGCAACTAATTCACATATTTGAAACATATTTTGTGTGCCACACAAAATGTTCAGTCCAGACCCAGCAAATGTATTTGTAGATGAAGACTTTGGTTTTAGATCCTGAATGACTGCCAGAATTCATTTATTCAATGTGATCTTAATCTGAACTTAAAATAACAAAACAAACAGTAAGATGCTCCAGCATTTTACAGCTGCCAGAGTCAATAACTGGAGTTGATCACAGTTGTTCTGATATTTATTGAACGTTGGCTTAATGGAGTCCATTGTAGGGAATCAGTTCTAACATGGACCAGGGAAACAACTATTTCTCCCTGCTGGATGAAAAGTACATTCTGCTAATATCAAGACAATGAGTCAAAGAGATATCACCCTTTAGGTTCTTCCTTGACCGCTCTCCTTAAATTTGTTGGTAAAAGGATAATGTGCCTTGGGTGGATAGATAGCTGCCAACATATCTGTTTAAGACTCCATTTCATGTTACTTCAGAATTGCATGCATCAGACCATCACTAAAACATGTCTGTAGTTTTGTGACAGTACTATAGTATCATGTTAGATTTTTCTTAATTCATCCTATGAATAGACTATCATCTCCTGTTGATTTTCCTGGAAACTATTATTAGCCAATGGCTATTCATTCAATTTTAGGTTTGACTATCTTTTTCTAAAAGAACAACTTGAACCTTGAATACAGCTATCTAAAACATAATGGTAACACTTGGTTGACTCTATGACTAAACTCTGAACATAGAAATTTGTTTACATGTGTTTGTATATATAATTAAATCTAATATTTTTATGAAACATTGGAGCTAAATTGACCAATTACATTCCTATTGCTTTTTTTTCTCTTTAATATTTCTACCTCAAAAATATACATCCCCCCCCCCTTCTTGCTAAGTAATAAAATATTCTTTCTTCTAATTTCCTTTACAGTTTTTTTTAAAGATTTTATTTATTTATGCATACAAGAGCTGGGGTACAGGCCAGAGTCATGGGATGTGAGTGAGGAGCAGAACAGGCAGATGAACTGAAATGCACTGCTGAGGGGAGCAGCGGGCCAGGCAGGAGGTCTGCTGTGTCATGTGGGTCCCCTTCCCGGCCAGCAGCAGGGATCGAACTCGTGCTGCAGTGGCTGTAGTTTGCTTCATAGTGCGTTGCATAACCCATTGCGCCACCAGGAAGAGCCCTATAGTTTTCTTATAGAATTTGATCCATCCACTATTTCCATCTTTGCAACTTCTACTTACCACACTCATTAAAAGAAAAAAATACTTTCAGTGACATGGCTATCCTTAAAGACATAATAATCTCCCTCTTTCTTTCGCCACAACATTACACAACTGGAATGTGTAGAGAATATGTTTTGGTTTGTGTGTATATTTTTAAATGTGACATACCATACATCTACTTACAACAATGTGAATGGATTTGTTAAATACATTCTAGATTTCTCATTGTTAGCTTATTTTAGAACTCATATTGCTCTTGTAAAAAAGTAATTTAAAAAACTCATATTAACATAAAAGTATGGCAATCATATTTTCACCATGTAATTAACCATTAAGCACTTGAAATTTGATTTTTGTTCTTAAAACTCAAAAGAAACACCATTTGAGGGCCATGATTCGCTGCCTATTAGCAAAATAACAATTCTTTCTGATTTCTTCTTCTACAGCATTCTACCTTGTGGGTTTCATTTCCTTAAACCCCCTTCACCACCACCTCTAGCTTACCCTTCTTTGCTTTTTCAAAATTTTCTTCTGACCCTGACATAACACATCATTTGTTGTACTCACCTTTTCTATTGTATCAGATAAATGAAAGCATACGTATATGGGCAGTAGGATAATTTATTATCTACACTTATTGCTTTAGATCAAAGACTATAACAGAATAACTACAAGCCACATGTCAAGACAGAAGAAATCATACCTCTTCAATCATAACTCTATCATTTAAAACTGAAATTTCACTTAAAGCACTATTATTTTAAAAAAGAATGATTGTCTCTATCTTAAATCTCTGAAGTGACGGTGCACTTGGGGAATTGGTGGTGGGAAATGGGGACCGCAATTGATGTCAAATTTGCATAAAGGAAAAAGTAAAAATAGAAAAAAAAATTAAAAAGCAATTTTAATTTTAAAAAAATCAAAAAAAAAGGGAATTTGTAAGAAAAAAAAAGCAATTTTAAATTTGTTATTTACTTCCATTGCTGACCCATTAGCCTATTTTAATAACACATTTCAGTTTTACTGACAATCAATCAATGGACACTGTGTAACTTTAATGTATCAACATAGTGACATACATGTGGCAAGTAGGTGATGTCTATATGTGTGCATACATGTATATGTATGTATATATGCATGTATATGTTGCAAAATGATTAGCACCATAAGATTAGTTAACTCATATATCATCTCACACAGTTACATTTTAATTTTAAAAATCTACTTTAAGGATCTCCCTGGTGGTGCAAGGAGTTAAGCACCACACTATGAAGCAGTCACAACCACTGCAGCACAAGTTCTATCCCCAGCCAGGGAGGTGACCCACATTGCACAGCAGTCCTCTCCTGTCTTACCTGTATTTTACTCAGTCTGCTTGTTCTGTTCCCCACTCTGTCTCTGGTGAATCCTCTCACCTCCCCGTACCTCTGGCCTGTATCCCAGTTTGTATGCATAAATAAATAATCTTTAAAAAACCCTACTTTTAGTAAATTTCAAATATATAGTACAATATTATTCACCATCATCACCATGCTGTATATTAATCCTCAGAATTTATTCATCTTCAGCTGACTTCACCCATTTTACCTATCCCTCAGACCTGAGAGAAAAGGGCAGGAAGTCTATTTAAACCCATTTCAGCAACATTTGTGGACAAATAAGCAATACACCTTATATTTTACAATGGGAACCAAAAAGAGTGGTCTCTGCAGAAAAGACACTAAAAGTATTCATTTTCTTACATCTTTTAAAACATAAGTGCATAGTCCATTTCCTGTTGTTTGAAGTTGTATTAAATGTTTATTGTCAGCAATGATATCAAAATGAAATCAAGTTAGAAAGAAAGAACTATAGTTTGTGAAGTTTCTTGCCTTGCCTAGTATTGAAGCTTTTTGCTGTTGATTAGGCAATGTTAACATAAACAGGAATCTACTTTAAAAGAAAATGGGGAACTCTCAGGTAGAAGAGAATACAAAATATGAAGTGTGAGGATGTGTCCATGTACCAAAATCTTGAGGAGAAGCAGACAAAAGATGACTTGAAAATATCAGAGTTGCATGCATTATTGGAACAAGAACATGAAAGACTAAAAACAGAAAGTGGGACCATGGGGTTAAGTTTTGAGTTAAGGGTACAATGCATATGCAAATTTACCTCCCTTAGAGTCACAGCAATTCAGGGAAACAGAGCAACTTATAGTCTAGCCATATCTACCTAGGAGGAAGAATTTGGAAATAATTGGATACTGAAAATTAGTGAGTCTGTGAGAGAAAAAAATGCAAAAAAAGAGGAAACATTTAAAATGAGCATCTGAGGTAGTATCAAATTTTTCCCCACCAGGCAAATCAGTTGTTAAAACTATTTGGTTGAATTTTATCATTACTGCATTTACCTGTCATCATGTCAGGGACATATAGGAGACAAGGTATATTCATCTGGATGAAAACTATACTGAAACTATGATATCACAAATAATAGCACTAACTTCTTTATGGTAAGGGTCTTTATTACTTCATCTTCTTATCACATGTGCTAGTAGCCTCAAAATATTATCACATAAAATGTTAAAGTTATTTTAGTAGAGATGCCTATAGAATGTCATTGTTACACTGGATGTCTACATTTAATTAATGTACAACCTACTTATAAAATTTAAAAATCCCTCTAGACTAAGTTTAATATGTTTCCTTAGAAATATGTATTTAATTCTCTTTAATGGTCTTGTTTTCAATAATAGTTGTTTATCAATGTTATTAACTAGATAGGTGTCAAACCTACCTTATGCTTCAGAGATAAGGCCAAGTCTCACAGATTTGTCTTATATTACCAAACATACTTCAAAATATCTTATCCAGAATGCTTATAGCCATGTTCAAAGTGAGTTTAATCTATAATTTTATGTTTCAGTGTTGCCATGATCATTTCTGAATATGCTTCATTTTCTTTCTTGCTATTTTCCTTTCCAAATCTAGATGACCATGGGAAATCCAAGTTGACAAAGGAGAAAAGATATAGCAAAGCGACAGTTAAGAAGTGGAATGCTAAACTCAGAAATTGTGTTGCCATTAAGGGAAGATGTTCATTTAAGAATACAGGGGAATCCTCCAGAAAAATAATTATACAATGTACAGCAGAGACCAAGAATATGCCTACTTTTATGTCTATGTATTATCACTTATGAAAAGAATGAGTGAAATAAGCTTAATATCTAATTGGCAGAACATTAATTTTATAGTCTACTTTATATTTTATACCTGCCATTTTAGTATATAGCTCTCAATACTTGAGTGGCCATTTTTATGAGACATTAAAGTAAAACATATCTAATATAAATGTTTTATCTTTGATCTAGTATTTAACAACATTTAATAATCTAGCCATGTTCACTTAAATAGCAGTGGAAAGAAACTACAAATGATCTATATTTTTTTCTTCCTCTGAAGAAAGGGAACTTTTAGAAAGAACATGAAATTGTCTTTAAAGATCACAAATATATTAAAAACTGTCAAAATAGCTTATAAAAATTAATTGTTTAAGCCTTATTGCACCTCAATAAAGTAGAAATAACACAGTTTAAGTGACTGTCATTTGTCATTTGGTAGACACACATGATATGGTAATTTACAATGCAGTAGTTTTTTTTATACAACCCAATTACTTTATGTAAATTAAAAATATATATACATAAAGCAATAGTATCTACTGCAAGAATACATATAGGCCAAAAGAAACTCATTAAGCATGCTAAAATGGATGCTTTTAATGGAAAGAGACAGGAGGGTAGATTGTAGGGATAAAATACCAAAAAAAAGGAGTTTTGCAAAAGCTTAAATAAGTAACTAGATATTTTTGGATGCCATCTTAGAGCTTTCAGAACATATTTGGATGTTGTTTAAAATACTTTCCAAGTAATTCTTAAGTTGATGCAGTCTCTAAAATCAGCTAGTTAAAATAAAAAAAATGGAAAGACTAACCTACTGGGGTAAGACATCTCCTTAGTTTAGTACGAATAGGAACATTAGAAAGTCCCAGTATAGACACATACAATGTATGTATCTTTAAAAAGCTCCTCAATCTCCTGTACACAGATTTTTCTTTCCAAGACAAGCAAAACTGTGATCAGTTCACTCTCCACCTGAATAAAACTCTCTACATGGAGTTCATCAATTGCCAGAAACTGTGGGTGGGTATTATTGGGGCAATCTAACATTGCTCATTTTATGATAATGATTTGTAATATTTTAACATATTATTGTTAATTTTATCATAATGTTATTGCACTGCTAAATATTTAACATTAAAAATAGAATCAAGTGTATGGATCCAGCAATCATATTTCTGGGTATATATCCAAAGAATTGAAACCCAAGTCTCAACAGATATGTGCATTCCTGATCACTGCAGATTATTCACAATATTCAACATATGGGAAAACCCAAATATCTATCAACAGATGAGTGCATAAGGAGAAGTGGTATATACAAACCATGGGATATTATTCAGCCTAATGAAAGAAGCAAATCCTGATAATTGCAACAATACAGATGAAATTGGAGGACATTAGGCTAAGTAAAATAAGTCAGTTATTAAAGGACAATACTGTTTGATCCCTTATATGAGGTATCTAAAATGGTTAAATCCATAGAAATAGTGTGGGATGATGACTGTCTATGGCTGGAAGGTGAGAATGTGGAACCGCTGCTACTCAACAGGCATAGAGTTTCATTCATCCAAGACGAACACATTCTAGAGATCTGCTATATAGTATGTCCATAGTTATGTGGTTTGTGCACTTAAACATTTGGTTTTTGTTTTTAAACATTTTTTTTCCCTCTGACCAGAACAATCTTTCTCATACATATACAGTGGGTTGGGATTCTTTGGCAATCATCAGGGCAAAAATTTCCCACAAGTTTCTATCATTTCATGTTTTTTCAATCACTGTGGTGCTTAAATACTAGTATTTGTGTCTTTATCAAGGTTCCTGATGCAAACACTTAAATTTCTAGGCCCTCAGCCACTTATTCTGAATTCAGAACATGTGAAAACATAGGAATCACACATAGTTACACTTGGAGATTTCTACCAAACATTTATTAACAGGGTAGATCTCATATTAACTGTACTTACCACAGAACATTTTTTAAAGAAATTTTGAATGAAAACTTTTACTCTTTGTGGGAAAAATGGGGATTAAAACACCGTCAACTTCACATGAATATCCTGCCACATCAGCAGGTGTGGAGAAGAAGCCTCTCCCCACCTGTGGACACCTTTCATGCCACTAAGACAGGATAGTACTTTGCTGTCAAAATCTCTAACTCTCTCTTTTGCCTTCCATACACTGAGATGCAGTGTCTGTTCATATCATCATTGTGCTTGCTTTGCACTTTTCCTAGGATCAGAAAAAATGGAATGTCTCTGTCAACAGTGGAAAAATTAATGATAAATTGAGAGGTCTACCTATTTTGGTGTAACTGAGGAAAACAATTTTCTGTGTAGGAATGAAGATTTTTTCTGATTGGTCTGATTCAATCAAACTATCAGTCTGGCCCACAAAAATATTCACATATAGAATCCATGTTCTATATAACGCAGCTAAAATAGGTAGCAAATGTAATATCTAGAAGAATTAAAACTTTCTACATTTCATGATGAAATAAGGGTAGAGCTCTATATTTTCATACACTCCTAACCCATAATATTACTAGTTTTCTTTAGTGGTTTTTTTTTGTTTGTTTTTTTGTAAATTGACTACACAACTAAGTAGAAAGCTTTAGGAAACAAATGTTAGCAACACTTATAGGCTACTGTCTTGTACACCCAAATAAGAAAGTCTTTAAACTGGGGCCTCCCCTGGTGGCGCAGTGGGTTACGCAACGCACTACGAAGCAAATCGCAGCCACTGCAGCACGAGTTCGATCCCTGCTGCCGGCCAGCGGGGGGACCCACATGGTGTGGCAGACCTCTCCTGC
>JAGFMF010011453.1:1805971-1822388 GCA_019455555.1 Galemys pyrenaicus | reverse complement strand
GCTCTCTGTGGTGAATCCTCTCACCCCCCCACACCTCTGGCCTGTGCCCCAGTGCTTGTATGCATAAATAAATAAATCTTTAAAAAAAAAAAAGAAAGTCTTTAAACTGTCTTATCTATATGACAGCAAATTATTATATATTAGTAATTTCATAAAATTTCAATCAAGTATTTATTGTGTAAATCAAACACCTTTTCTTTTTTGCTATTGGTATTTTCCAAGGATTGCAGTATCTTTAGGTCAGAGGATGTCAAACTTTACTATAAATTAAAATAAAAAGGCTAAGACACATATTTCTGCATCCCATCCCCAAAGTTTCTGATACAGTCAATCTGGGATGGGTACAGAGAATTTTCATTTCTTAAAAGTTGACAGGTGATGCTACGGCTCTGTGGTTCCTAAGTTGAGAAGGGTGGAGCACTATATTACAATTGCAAAGTGATAAAAACTTTCAAATCAAAAACCATTAATACAATTTATATAATGGTAAATATTTATAAATTCAAGTAGTATTTTTTATGGGAAAGCTATTATCAGACCTACACATTAGCACTTCCTAATACATAAAATCTCTAAGAAATTCTTACAATACTTGTATAAGGAAACTCTGGATAGCATAGAAAATGGACTTGCATAACACATATTCTTTTTGATGTACTTTATGAAAGATATGAAGGAAAAATATTAATAGCTTAATTCTCTGCAAAAGGAAGTATTCCAGTTGAAGAGTATATGAACAATACATTTAAGACAAATCTGCTGTTAAGGATTATAAAAGACGTAAAATGAATTAATTTTTAAAAGATCGCAAAGGTGAGTTGTTTTATTGAAAATACACCTTCAAGAAGTTGGAAATATGTATTTTCTGACCAATATTAACTAATGGTGAAGTTCAAAATTTTTAATTCATTTTATTCAAGCCCATGAACTATATTACATTTTGCATATAAATTATATATTTTTTAAAAAATTAATATATTTGAAATTCATTTGAAAAAAATGTATGTACATTATCTTTTCCATAAGCTGATCTAATGGCTTCCATAGGGTAAAAAAAAATTAAGATTTGCCAAATGTCTCAAGTGCAGTATCAAAGCCTTATTTTTATTTTATAATTTTAATTTTTTTCACTTCAAATGACATCAGATGTGTGTGTGTGAGTGTGTGTGTGCATTCCAAGGGACTGCAATATATAGCTAAAGTTACAAATCTCTGTTATGTATATCTTCATATCAACAACAGCACCTGGGAACTTTTTAAATGTCTGCTCTGGTTCCACAGTACAGACCAAGCAAAGTCATAAAGAAGGTAATAGTGTTCTTTAAAGAAAAGAAGGAAAGAATACATAAATGGATGTGGAAATAAATAACTATCCCTAGTGATTCTAATAATAATTAAGATTTGGGAAAGAAGTTCTAACCTAGACATTTTCTTCATCAATACCTTGCCTTTCTGAAATGTTTATTTTCCCCTAACCATTCCTCTGAATTTCACTTCCTTCAAATGGCTTCACACCACCTATGCCTCAACCACATAGAAAGCTCTAATCAGTTGATCTTTCTTCCTTATGGTCTCATTCACTCTCTTACCAATTTAGATTTTGAAAATACTTTAATCAATCCTTTACAAAAATCCTCAAACCACTTGCCCCACTCTCTCTCCCTACTGTGATAATGAATCCTTCTTTCTATGCATACTTGTAACATTCCCTCCTGCTCACTCTAGGCTATTATTCCTGCAGTTGTTCCCTCGCTTATCACTAATGTCTCTTTCACTGCATCATTTCCATCATCAAACAAATAATTTATGATAATTTTGCATTTAACAATAATCCCTCAGTTCTACATCAGTGGACATTTTTTTCTGTTCATTTTTATGGCATAACTTCCTGAAATGCTGTTTCCATTTGTCATTCTCCCCTTTTTCAACCTACTCCAATCACCAAATGCATTCTTGTCAAAATCAGTAACCACTAAGACATAAAGAAATGTGATGGCCAAATTTTACTTTATTGTATTATTCAACTATTAACTAGCATTTGATATAGATGATCATCTTCTTTCTGAAAATAACTGTTATTTCATTTATATTGTGCCATATATTTTTTTGTGTCTGCTTCAAACTCCCTCAATTATCTCCTTTGCTGGAGCTTTATACTCTTTTGAAACTCTGAATGATACAGTGCACAGAGGTCTGTCCTTGGATATTCACTTTTACCTCTCTAAACTCAATCTTCAGTTGACCTTAACCTGTTTTGTAGTCTATATACCATCTCCCATCTTTAAAATGATGACTCACAATTTAATTTCTTCAGCTTTGCTTTTCTTCTTCTGAAGTTAATACTCTTATATCTACCTTCCCCCTTCACTTATTCTCCTGGATGCATAATAGAAGTCTCAATTTATACATGACTTAAACAGACTCTTGATGTTTTCTTCTTTTCTTTCCTTATTCTCCCCAATCTCAACCAGAGTCTTCCAATTCTCAGAATAAAAATCTAGTCTTCATTTGTGATATTTATCTTTCTCCTATACCCCAATCCACTAGCTAATCTTGCTGTTATTTTCCTTTGAAATAGATCTCAATCCTGACCTTTTCACAGATTCTCCTGCTTTAATTTATATACTAACATTTCTCTTCTGGGTCAGAGTTTTGTTATTTGTAAGGGAAGAATAAGAATTTACCCTATATTCTTTGATGTTCTTGGTTGTCCTCTTCCCCTGGTAATTAAAAACAAGTTAGTAAGAAAAAAAAAACTAAGATGTTTAATAACATTTAATAGTGTATATACTTCCCCTGTGAGATATCTGGAAAAAAATTAGTTACTGGGAAAAATGGTCTAAGTGGTCACCCTAAATTTGATTATTAGCTAAAGACCAAAAAAGATCTGGGCTGAGAGGAAAAGACAGTTAAGAGAAGTTATCAGGCAAAGCAAAGTAATTGAGGTCATGGCTGTTATGCAGATTTAAGCCTTCTCCATTGATAATACTTTCCAGAAATTTGGTCATCCTTCACTTGCTGGTACAAAGAGAGAGACTCCCTTACCAACAGAGACTTCCCTCATAAATGCAAATGTTTCTTAAAAACCAGTAACTTCTACTCAGAGTCAGAGCTTATACTATGTTTGCTGTTTATCAAAAATACCAATTTCAAAAGTATTCTTATGTCTAACAGACATTCTGAGGTAAGAGATTTTGCTCTCCCTCGCCTTCTAACTAGTTCTATTCCTACCCTCCTCCTATCATTCTACATTAGCCTGAGTGATTCTCATAAAATAAATGTCAACCATTACACTAGCTATAAAAGAGATAGGGTGCCCAAAATGTAGTCACTTTTACCAAGCCCATGTCACCAAGCAAAGATTAAATATCTACTGAATTTCAATTTCCTTGCCTTCCAGGAATGAGATCCTAAAACTGGTCTCAGTCAACATTAACAGGCAACCAGTATAAGACTCTCCCCAGCTTTCTGCTAAGAAAGAGTGACCCTGCCCAAAACAATCTTTACTTCTGCTAAATCATCTCTATGCCCCACTTACTTCTTGACCACAAGAACCTTCCATTTTGTACAATCCCTCAGTGCATCCAGCAATCAAAAATGATAAACTCTTGCCATTCACAGCAAGAAGAGATTATGCTCAGTGAATTAAACAAGAAGGAAAAGAAAAATATCAGATGGTTTCACTTATAGGAGGACTATAGGGGAACCAAATAAGGGATCAGGAAAAAAATAATTACAAGAAATAAACAAATTAACAGGCAACTACAAATCAGAGACATTCTGCAGGGGATGGGAGGGAGACGAGTCAAAACAGGGGAGGAAAGAGCACAGTGGACTATGGTTATGGTATACAGGTGAATTTATGGTGAGAATTTTATAGGGAGGAGAAAGGACACATTGTACAAAGATAAAGAATGATGTAAAATATAAAAAATAAAATAAGAGCATCCTTTTCATAGCCAGAAGGATGTTACTGAGTCAGGTCATTAAAGGCCATTTAAATCTTCAAATTTATTGGGACGAGTTTTTGTTCTTTTTAATACTTTTCAGAACTCTTTAGAGCTAAAAAAAATAAATAAAAACTTCTCTTCATAGATATTATTTATCAGTTTTACTAAGTCCATATCTCCTCTCCTTTCACATTATTTCATTTTGCATTTACTTTCTCCAGACTTAACTTTTTCTGTCATTTGAGCATGCCCCAAATAATACTGTTTCAGGGACTTTTCACATGCTATTCCCTCTAATTAGACTTCTCCCAGATGTCTACCTCACTTAATTGTTCCCTCACTTAGTTCATATCTCTGTTGCAACACCTGCTCCTCAGAGAGACTTTATCAAAAAGAGCACCTCACATCATTCTATCATCTGTCTGTTTTACTTTACATTTCTGTTTATGATTTTGTGTATCTACTTATTCATGTGTATTATTAGTCTTCCTTATGAAAACAAAATTTAAAGCACAAGTAATTTGTCTATTTCTCCATTGCAGTATTTTGAAGTCTAAGTCATGCCTGCAATATAGCAAATGTTCAAATAAATTCAAATGGATGAGTGAGCAATTACTAAAACCAGGATTTTTTTCTGCTTCTGCCTTCATGTGGCTATGTGACAGAGAGATCTCCATAGAAAGGGCAGGTAGTGGTAGATGTTGGGTTTAGAGAACTGGGTCCTTGGGTTACCTCTTGAGTAAAATTCCACCAGAGCTCCCCTTTCAGCAGCACTTGTCAAGGTTTCCTCTTGCAGCAGATACATTTACTTATATCCAAAAGGGAAAGTTTATTATTTAAAAAAGGGAATAAAAGGACACTTGTGCAGATAGCAAAAGACAGAAAGAGCTACATCCATAAGGGACAGGTTTAAATTAAAAGAGACACCTGCATAGACAGAAGCAGGCAGCACTGGGAGGAGAGCTGCCCCTTGCAAGGGCAGAAATTGTACTGGCATAGCATTCTTCTCTTTGCGAGGGGTTCATTCCTTTGTGGAATTGATCTCTATTGTTAAATTATTTTTAGGCTGTGATGAGGTTGATTTGCAAGGGTCTAATGATTCTCTACTATGACCCTCAATTACTCTAGCCCCACCTCTGGTATGTGCCATCAGATACTTTTTCTAAAAAAAAAATTATTTATTTATTTATTCATACAAGCACTGGGGTATAGGCCAGAGGTGTGGGGGAGGGTGAGAGGATTCACAAGACAGAGTGGGGAACAGAACAGGCAGACTGACTGAAACACACTGCTGAAGAGAACAGCAGGCGAGGCAGGAGAGGTCTGCTACGCCATGTGGGTCCCTTCCCTGGCTGGCGGCAGGGATCTAACTAGTGCTGCAGTGGCTGTGGTTTGCTTCATAGTGCATTGTTTAACCTACTGCGCCACCAGGGAGGCCCGCCATCAGATACTTTCTATTGCAATCTGATATGTTGCAGATGTTGACACCTAAGGATATTTCATTTTTAGAGCTGATTTAATGAGTATGTTAGTTATTTCTACACCAACCTCCAGTGTCTGGTCTTGTGAAGCCTCCATCATAAATTTTCTACTCTTAGCCTCTATCAGTACTATTTTCCCTTATCTCCCTAAAGAGAGACAGAGCTGAAGGGCCAGGTGAGACTATATAACACAGAAGGCAAGTGGCCTCAAGGGAGACACAAGGAGAAACCCTGGAAGAAAGACTTTTGGAGAAGAGGGTCCCACTTTTTTCTCAGCTCTGGACTTGCACCAAGAACTTGGGGGACTTGGAAGAGACAGTGGGGTTGAGACATAGAGAAACCTGTAGGACATGACAGACAATGTGGGGAGGCTGACAATGGCAGCCTGTATCTTAATTTGTACTTTGATTTTGCTCCTTTCGTTCCCAGATACCTTTTCCCTTTTTCCCCTTTCATATGGTTCCCCACCACAAGGTGCCTTACACTTGGGGCAAGCTTTGGGAATTAAGCAGCCCAATGTGAGCCAGCCCTGTTTTTCTCAGAATTTAGCTATAAGGGGATAAATAATGTTGGGAATTTTATTGGGAAATTCTTTCTAATGCTAATCCTGTTAAAGTTCTTTTACATTAATATGCTTTATCTTTATGCTCTTGGAAGGAGGAAGCCCTTTAGAGCATGCAAGTGTCCCAGGGTACACTTCAATCTGTGTACTAACAGATCACCATTGTATATTAAACAAAATATAAGCAAATTACCAAAGCAAAGGTCAGGTAATTATGAGTGGCAGTGAATACTGTGAAGAAAATGTGTAACATGATGTGTTTTATTGAACTAAGACAACCCTAATGGATGATGTGCAACTTCCTGTCTACAAGTTAAAAGGGAGCTTGAAAAATCCATAGGAAAATCACCAGAGGAAACTGCAAATAATTAAGTTCTGCTTAAAAAAATCTAAATGTTATATACCTGACAGAAGGGAGTAATGTCAAAAAATTATAAAAATTATATATTCTACAATGCTTATTGCAGCATTATTTACCATAGCTAAGAAATTAAAATAACCCAAGTTCCTGCTGATAGAGGACTGGACTAAGAAGATGTGAGGATGATGCTACATGAAATAAATCAGGAGAAAGACAAATACCAGATGATTATACTCACATATGGAATATAATGAAACACAACTGAGGAATATACAAACCTAAACAAAAACAAACCCTACAATTGGAACTGTAGCTTAAGAGGGGAAAGCAGTGTTGGGGAGCAACAGTGGAAAGGAGACCACCATTGTGATGGAAGATTATGGTTGCTTTGGTAATAGGTGTAGTGTGGTAACATATATCTAAAGAGGTGCTAACTAATACCCCTAATTCATATACAGTGTTGTAAACCAATGTTATCGCAATAAAAAATAAAAGTTGTGACATTCACAAAACAGATTACTATGCAGCCATAAAGAAAGAGAAAAAATTTGCCAGTGGTAGCCAAATGGATAGAGTCTCAGGGAATTATGCAGAATAAATCATGTCAGAACGACAAATATTGGATGTTTGCATAGTGGATATTCAATGAAGTAAAATGTTTATAAACGCCAAAAAACAAAGTGAGGCTTTTGAGGCTAAGTGTGGGGGTTGGGGGGAGAATGGAGAAATGGTCAAAGGTATATAAAGGATTGTCGTGGGGAAAAAAAAAATTAAGACTTCCAAAGAGGGGCTTTCTGAATGCATAAAAGAGTAATGCATGACTCTAACAGCAAGGAAAGAATGGGACCTTTTTCTATAATAAGATGTAATTTCTGATGAACCCTGGTATTACCAATACCCAAAGGGCTTGAAAACAACCCAACTCTACACCCCTAAAATGGCCATGTGTCTTGCATCACATGGGCTAAGTTTCCCACACTCATTTTAGCTAGGTCCACATATATTGCTGTTCTTCCAGAATACAGACTGTACATAACAAGAAGGAACTTTTTAAAAAAAGAGAGTATAGATTTTAAAAAATGGATTCTAATTCCAGTTCCAGCAGTATTCATGGCTGCAAGTTTCTCTCAGTTGTATTTTTTTAATCTTCAGGGTTTTTTTAATATTCAAAACAATGTGATGTGACTAGATTATCGGTTCAAATTATGTTCAAGGAACTGACATGGGGGTCTCCCAAGCAGGGCTAAAAGGACAAATGGACTTCTGGGCATTGAGCTCTATATTCAGAAGAGACAGGCTGATCGTTCTTTTTTAGGAAACACTGAGGATCCTTGGAAGATGAAATTTTTAAAAATGTTCCAATGATTGATAGGTTTGTGAGAATGTATAATTTAAATTTTAATAGTAGAATCTAAGTGCTGGGAAATTGGTGTCTACTGTAATGTTATCTCAAGTTTTTTCTAGACAGTATTTTAGCACTTTCTCTTTTTTTAAGATTTTATTTATTTATGCATACAAGAGCTGAGGTGCAGGCCAGAGTCATGAAGGGGACAGGGTGAGAGAATTCACCAGTGACAAAGCGGGGAGCAGATCTACTGAAATACACTGCTGAGGGGAGCAGCTTCAGAGTCAGGAGAAGTCTACTGTGCCACATGGGTTAGTTCCCTAGCCAGGGATCAAACTAAAGCTGCAGAGGCTGCCTATAGTTTCATAGTACTGAGAGACTTAACCACTTGCACCACCAGGGAGGCCCATATTTTAGCACCTTCTTAATAAAGTGTTAGGGGAAGTAGTGTCCACTAAGAAAAATAATAAAGTTGTAGAATCTTTTGAACTAGCTCTTATAACATACATATCATTGAAGTGGTGCTCTAGCCTTGGATTTAAGGAACAGTATTTAACATAATATGAATACATCAATGCCTCTGTTATTGAGACATTATTGCATATTATCTTTGAGTGGATAAGAAGTTGTTATCTCTGCCCACACAGGAACAAGTTCATCAGAAGTTTATAAATATGTGTACTTTTCTTTAATCACATCACTTGTATTGTGGTAGTATTTGTTACAACACTGTATATAAATTAGAGGCATTGGTATACACCTTTTCAAATCTAACTTACCATATCATACTCACCACCAAAGTACTCTAGCAAGGCCAGTGGGACCTCTGCCCCACTTACTCTCTGCACTTGGCTCCCTACCCCCACCCCTTTGCTGGTTTAATTCTGTAGTTACATTTCTAGGGTTTGTTTTGTGTTTGTTTTTATCTGTTTCATTGTTTTGCTTTGTTTATTTGGGGTCCATGTATTAGTGAAGTATTCGTCTTCTCTTTTGACTTAATTCCATAGCATAATCCCTTTCGACTCCATCTATGTCATCACAAATAGCAATATTTCATTTTATTTTTATAGTTGAGTAGTATCTCATTGTGTATACAGACCATACCTTCTTGTATGTGATTTTAACAAAAGAATAAAGAGGTCGCATAATAGCTTAGTAATCATTTTGCCAAATAATTGGATGTTATTTTGCTAAGTGCCAAGGCCCTCAAAACTGGTTTGCACATTTGAATTGACAAACTAGGTTTTGTACAAGTGCAATATTCCTTCATTTCCCTTCTTTTGTGTTTTTTTTTTTTTAAATAATACAAGGCAAACAGAATAAGGGTAGTCTGAGTTCAAAAAAGCATTTACTAGAAAAAATCCTATGGGCTTTTTACAAACCATCATCTCAGCAAGGTACAAAAAATAACTGTGATCATATTGTCCCAAGCACTTGGCAATAATTAGCAAACCCCTCTCTCCACCATGCTCAGGGAATGGGGATAGAATTCTTGCTTTCATTTTTCAAAACATAATATTGCATTGAATTTGACAATCCTTTAAAAACTGGTGATAGATTTATGGATAGAATTATCTCTTAGGACTTTTTATTGCAAAAGCTAATTTCCCCATGCCCATTTGGCACAGAGACAAATATTAACTCCTTCGTAGAGATCTCTTAAGTACACGATAGAGAAGCCATCTACTACAGTAATTACCAAAACAGAACAATCTTTAAATGAAACCCTGATGTTCTTAATATTCATACTGAAAAGGCAAATAATAAAATATACAAAAGATTTCCATGCCTGGCTGACTGGTTGTGACCTCAAGCACTCAGATATTTCAATTAATGTTAACTACATTTCATACAAATGGCAGCTGGAGATTACAACAGTTTCATTTTTGATCTGCTGACATATCGAGTACAGTACTTCTTCCCAAATGTCTTCCACTGAGTGACTAAACACATCAGAGAATTTTACTAGTGATCAAATGGAATTTTTCCTCCCATACTTTACTGAATTTTAAGTGGTATGTGTTCATCTTACTTGTTAATTACAGTCATGTACACACTGAAGCTGATAAAACTCTCATGTATTTGCATTAGAAATGAATGCTAAATTTCTAAATGTCTTTGCTTATGAGGCGATAGTGTTCATGATGAGCAAATAAAACAGTTTTAAACAACCATATGAGGACAGTTTTATCAGGAATCATGGTGATTTAAGGTGTCATTACATAGTGTTTTTTCTAAGAAAATAAAAAATAACTATATTCATTGAAGTACTACTTAAATAGCCAATTGTTTTGGCTACTGCTACAATCTAAATTGTTGTAATATAGAAAGAACAAAGTGTTTAGGGACAGTGAATAAATCTAGAAGATAAATACACACCATACACACACACACACACACACACACAGTGTGGAATATTACTTAAGTATAAAAAAGACACAGGACCTCCCTAGTGGTGCAATGGTTAAAGACAGCACTATCAAGCTACTGCTAGCCACTGCAGCATGAGTTCAATCCCTGGCCAGGGAGCTGACCCACATGGTGCAGCAGACCTTACAGAATTCTGACAGTCCTTTGCAGAAGAACATTTGATCTGATTCCAAAGATGAGAAAAATTAGAATTGTAAAATGAACTGTTTACGGTCACGAAGTTCATAGGTAAAGAAACTATTCTTATGCCAGTTCTGTCTGACTCTCAGGTCAACATATATAACTACTGCCTTTGATGACCCCTGTTCCATTACTGCTGCTAGTGATTCAGCACCCTGACCAATTAGCACAAAACTCATTTTTACCCAGAGTACCTTTGTTTACATTAACACTTCTAGTCTATGAATATGGAATATTAAGGGGTCAACTTTTGTATACATGTCCTTTCTGAATACTATTGTCAGCTAGCCTGTTGAAAGTGAAAATTGAAATTTAAAGAAATCAAATAAAAGCTTCCAGAACATTACAGAGTACACATTAAATAATATAAATCTTCTTAAAACTGAATATAAAAATGTGGAATGGTCAGGGGTCCTCCCTAGTGGCCTGGGGGTTAAGTCTCAGTGCTATCACTACTGCTTGAGTTTGATCCCGAGCCAGGGAGCTAACTAATATATGGTGTGGCAGACCTCTCCTGTCTCACTCATTGTACCCCTTAGCAGTATATTTTAGTAAATCCAGCTGTCCTGCTCATCATTCTGTTTCTGGTGAATCCTCTTACCCCTCATGCCTCTGGTCTACCCCCCTAGATCTTCTATGCAAAAAAAAAAAAAAAAAACTGTAATGACCAGCAGAAAGGAAAGGCATCAAATTAAATAAACTTGACTTATGTTTTCATTTACATATGTGAGGCCATGATATTACATAACCAGCTAGCTACTAGTTACTTTTTATTTACAACTTTTAAACAAAGACTGGACTTTGGAATACTATGATTGGTATTATTAGTCAACAAATAACTGGTATTTTAACATATAAATATAAATTACTAACTCCTTAAAACATATTTTATCAACTTATGCCTCCTGATAAAGTATACTTTGGAAAATAATATTTTTTTCCTCTCCCCTATAAAAAAAACCTATCACTTTTCTTCAACCTGAAATAGCAACATCATTGGCTGAGTCTGCTCAGTATTTCATTATCACTCCTCTCCCCTGTCTGCTATAAATACCTTGATTTTCTTCTGGTGTGCCACTGTACCCCATGCTGAGACAACACAATTATAGAGATGTGAGACCAGACTAGGATTGAGAGTTTACCACATGGGTAGTAAGATCTGTGTGTCATGTTTACACATGGCCATATGACCTGGTACAAACCCATGGGCTCAAGTCTAGGACTTTTTTATATTTTGCTTAAGTTGAAAAAAAAGTCCCTTTTGAAGACTGCTATTAAGAAGGTAAGATGTCACCTCACACCAGTGAGAATGGCACATATCAGAAAAATTAACAACAAATGTTGGTGAGGATGTGAAGAAAAAAGAACTCTACTACACTGCTGGTGGGAATGTAAGCTGTTCCAACCATTATGGAAAGCAGTGTGGCGGTTCCTCAAACTACTAAGAATAGAAAGTAGTTCCTCAAACTACTAAGAATCATCCCATATGATCCAGCAATACCACTCCTAGGAATATACCCAAAAGACACAAAAACACTGATTCAAAAGAATACCTGCCCCCCCTATATTTATTGCAGCACTATTTACAATAGGTAAGACCTGGAAACAACCTAAATGCCCCAAAACAGATGATTGGATCAAGATGTGGTACATATACAGGATGGAATACTATTCAGCAATTGAAAAAGAAAAACTAGACGCATTCATAGGAACATGGATGAGACTGGAAGGGATTATGCTCAGCAAAATAAGTCAGAAGGTAAAAGAAAAACACCAGATGGTTTCCCCCCAGGAGGAATATAAGGGAACCAAATAAGCAATCAAGGAAAAGAATAATAATAATAAAAATACAACAACAACAACAAAAAAGACAAGGACAAATTGGGGACACTTGGTGGGGAGGGGGAAAGGAGTGGGTTGAGGGCAAAGAAGAGCACAAGGTACTGAGATGATGGTGCACTGGTGAAATGGTGGTGGGAAAAACATGGGAACTACAATTGATGTAAAATATAGATAAATAAAAAAGAATGGAAAAATAATAAATATATAAAATGCAAAAAAAAAAAGAAGGTAGGATGGGCACCTGATCTTCTGATGGTCCTTTCAGCTTGGCAGAGACTAAAGTGAACCTTGAGAAAAGCAAACCCAAAGGAAAGAGGAAGCTTCCTAGAGACTTTTTTGAATACTTGGGTCTAACTGTACCAGAAATGAGATCTTCCCAAGTAGATTTTCACTTCCTAAGCATATAACTTCCTTATTTTGTGTAACCTGAAAGAGTCCTGCTAATATATTTTTATCCAAAGGAAGAAACATTCATTGAGTGACAAACATGCAAAACTGAGAGATCTTATTTCTAATTAACAATTTTCTTCATACAGGAATAAGAACAATAATAATAACAACAATAAAGACACAAAAACCAAAAATGAAAGACAAGGACAAACTGGGGACACTTGGTGGGGAGGGAAGAGGGAAAGGGTGGAGGGCAGACGGGAGCACGGGGGACTGAGGTGATGGTGCACTGGTGATATGGTGATGGGGAATACATGGGGATTACAATTGATGTCAAATATAAATAAATATATCTATGAATGAATAATAATAAGAGACTAAAAAATAAAATAGATTAGTTTTAAATAAATAAATAAATTCTATCAAAAAATTTCTCCTCTGCATTAGAATACAGGAAAATGAAGGATGGACTCTCAAAATTATTATACAATCCCATTTTAATAGAGTTAAATATATCTACTTATTCAATATTTTAATTCCAAAAATTGTAAATTATCTGATTGTAACTATAACTACATAAACTGAAAAGACAAAATAATCACAAAACAAGAGATAATGCAAAGTGGGGTTAAGACTCAGTAGGCCTGGCTGTAAAATCACAATGAATTTCTCCTTCTGGTTGTCAGTTTTTTCATCTATACAATGAGAATGGTTGTCTCATGTGCTACTCAGGTTTACTGATAGTATAAAAAACAGTAATTCTGTCCCAATCGGAACACATTTAAACAGCAAACTTTTATTGTATATATTAACTGATCACTAAAATGGAGCCACCATAAAATGTTGACTTTATATCATAAACCAAGATGACTTGTTTCCATCCCAAAAGGAACAACTTTTGAAAATATTTTTAAGGTGCATTTTACTCGCATTTATCATGGCTCCTGAATTTACCCTCCATTTTGTTCATAAAAGAAGGAGCAAACTGAGCATGCCTATCCTCTGTGTGTCAGAAACCACAAGGCTCTAGAAGCCACTCTCCCAGATACCAAACCTAAAGCTGATTGTTGATGTCTTTGCAATAGTGCCTACCAACCTCTTCTAGGTTACTGTGTGTGCTCTGGAAATGCTTGTGGCCATCTACCTTCCTGCTCTACCAGGTGGGGTTTCCTTCTGTTGTCCTGCTGACATCATTTCTCCACACATGGCGGAATAGCTCATGTACTGACATAGCTTTATCCCAAATCATTCCTTACCCTTTGCCTACAGTCTGGGATACTAAAGGCAAAATGTGGCCCCACTCACCATCAGAGGCTGACTGTCTGACCATTCAGAAGCCACAAGGAAGAAGGATTCTTGAACTGACTGCTGTCCCTGAGTCACCATGCTTCTCACACCTCCTACTGTGCGCATCACTGCACAAGGCTCAGTGCTCACCAACTGGCATTAATTAGCAAATGTAATCAAAGATGATTATAATTAATTACATGATTATGAACATTTCAAGTTTAATTCCACCAAAATTGCTTCATGAATTATGTTGTGAATGATGTCGGGCTAAAAGAAAATAGATATGAATACTTTTTAGTGAGCCAACACTCATATATATCCATGCTGCAAATATACAAATGTTATATATATTTTCTATATACATATATTATACACATACACATAGATATATATGTACACATACACTATGTATGTATACATTATATGTAAGTGTAAAATGTGCATCATGTATACCATTACTGATTAAAACATGAACAGCCCTAATTTTGAACTCATTTCCAAACATTGGTTTGCGTGGTCACATTAACTATGGCTTTCAGTATAGCTTTGTGATCTCTTAAATTTTCATGTTCTGTAATGGCCCATGCTTCTAAAAACAAGCTCTCTATCTATAAAATGTGCTGTTCCTTCCTCTCTGCCTACTTCTTTTTTTCATCCTTTCTTCATTCCCTCCTTTCTTCCTTTACTTCTTCCTTCCTCAGTTTTTACTGAGACCTTTCTATGTTTCCAATATGATGTTGACATGAGAGGATATAATATTGGGCAAGACAGGAGTCCTCTTTCCTTTAAGAGATTAAAATCCAGTAGGAGATAGTAAACTAGAACGAAGGGTAGATTGAGGAGTGAAAAAAAATGGACAGATTTAATAATACCAATATATCAAAATGTCAATTGTGGATCTACATGGTAAATATCAATGTGTGACATGCAATTCTTTCAATACTTATTTTTGTTTGAAATTTTTCACAATAAAATTCTGGGGGGAAATTAGTAGAAGATACAGAAAATACACAAGTTATTCTATACTGTATAATAATTACAATGCTAAGAGATGTACAAAACATGGAAGTCAATCTTGTCTAATTGATGAAGGCAGGAGTCCTACGTTATCAGGTAAAGATCAAAATGGGTATTAAGGTGGCTACTTCATCACCCATTTTATAATTGTCATGTTGTTTGTGGAGATGGGCTCCATTCCCCCAGTTCTGGATTGTATTGGTACAACTAGCTCAACTAGGCCTAAACCAGTCAAGATGTGAAAATGTTCTATAACTGGGATAGGGCAAGTCATTTGCTTGCTGGTAGGACCAAAGAGCAAGAGTGGGTGTTTTCTGGAGATATGAGGAAATTTCTTTCCTTGCTTTTTTGGAAGAAAGCTACTAGAAGCCATTCTGTCTCTTTTTGAATAGTGTGAAATGATTTGTTTGACAACTAAGACTGCTACAGTCATTTTCTTATCATGACAGTAACAAAACTTAAGACATGTCTGACAACTCAGTCCTTGGGGACATTTTAGAACCCAGGCTACAAACCAACTCAGAGGACATATTTAGCCTAGCTATTAAAATCACAAAAGCCAAAAAAAGAGTCCCTTTATTATTTGAGTTACTTCAAGTTGTGTTTCTAATTAATGTAACACAGGATCCAAACTTGTTTAGAGGCCTTTTTGTAGCTCACCTGTTTATTTTGTTTCAAATCTACATTGTTCCTAGTTTTTCAATTTAAAATGACTAGCTGAGGTTATTTTGCTGTCCTTGACATGCAGCTTTGGGTGATGAGTCAAAAGATGACATGAATGTACCCAAATCCTATCTGTAAATCAAAGAATAATAGGAAAGAAGCTGGTTCATCTTGATCCTCTTGATCTACCTTCAACCATGCTTAGCCACTGTCATAGACACACTAATCTAACTCCCCCAAACATTCCAAATCTCTCTGTACATCTAGTCACAATAAACCTTTAACAGTATTATATCCATAGTCCCAGAAGTCTTTATTTTCTTATCACAGGTAATAAAATATGAGTTCTATTTGGAGAGAACTCAATCCATCTGCTAGTATTTTGTTGCTGTTTCTAAACTAAAACCTTCTCCAATGTTTATAATCACAGAAAGATTAAACAAAAACAAATGCTGGCATTGTTAAAAAAATAATTCACTGTTTGGGAAATAAGGTTTCTTTCTATACACATGTTGAGTATACAATGTGGATTTACTTTATGCCTGTGTCCTTATGTTTATTGAGAGAGCAATTCTAAAGATAATTGTGATCGTATTTTAAGTATTAACCACTGCAGTATATTTCACTCACCACACAAATTAGTAGAAATTCCCAACTGTCTTTCCCCTTTATTGGTTTATTTTGCAGGTATAAAATAAGGATATTTAGTTGTACAAGTGATGGCAATATTCTGAAAACAACTAAAGAGTAGGATTTATACAGAAAAAGATCAAATGTGTCTTCAGTAGCTTTCAAATCACCTTCATCAGGGCCTCCCCTGGTGGCGCAGTGGGTTAAGCAACGCACTACGAAGCAAATCGCAGCCACTGCAGCACGAGTTTGATCCCTGCTGCCGGCCAGGGAGGG
>JAGFMF010011453.1:1754829-1805917 GCA_019455555.1 Galemys pyrenaicus | reverse complement strand
CTCTCCTGCTGTGCCCGCTGCTCCCCTCAGCAGTGTACTTCTGTTGATCTGCCTGTTCTGCTCCCTGCTCTCTGTGGTGAATCCTCTCACCCGCCCCCACACCTCTGGCCTGTGCCCCAGTGCTTGTATGCATAAATAAATAAATCTTTTAAAAAAAAAAACAAATCACTTTCATCAGTTCTGTCAATTTTTTCCCCAATTATTCCCCATCTACCAATTCCAACACACAAGACACTTGGTGTTGAGATATTTTATTTACCTATTTGGCTTATTTTTGTGAACCAAAAGGCCAGGTTTTATTCCAAACCCACTTTTAATCTCCTTGTATTAGTCTTCTATTAACACCAAAACTAATGACAACATGCTTTTATGCTTAAAAACAGCATGGATTTATTATATCACAGTTTGGAAGGTGAGAAGTCTGAGTAATCTCTGGTTCAGAAGGCTTTCTGCTTCTGGTTTCACCAAATCAATGTGTGAGTAGCAGAGTGCTACTTTGGAATCTCTGGGAATAAATCTGCTTCAAGTGATGTAGGTTACAGGTCAAATTCGCTCTTGGTATTGTAGGACTGAGCTCATTGCCTTGCTGCTTGTTGGCTGGGGATTGTTCACAATGTCTAATGATTGAAACCCATTTTCCTTGGTTCATAGCACTCACCCTCGGTTTTCAAAGTCAATAAGGCATTTAGTCTTAATGCCTTGAATCTCTCTGAACTAACTTTTAACTTCATTTCTCTTTGCTTTTAAGGATTTATGTATTATATTTGGCCCATCATGCTACATTCTATTCTACCAACTAGGAGAAAGAATTTGAATGTTACTTAAGGTTAATGGTGATCAGAACTTAATAGAACCCTTTTTCCAAAACCTAGGTTTGATATATGCCTTGAGGGTATCTACTTTAGGTAATAGAAAAGGTCAATGTAAGAAAAACTTGAGGTTCCTTGAAATATCCTTTAAAATATATTATATATGGTTATGTCTACTTGGGTCTTCTGTGAATTCTCTACAGGTAATAAATTCTATATTCTAGTCTTTATAACACAACTTCTTTCCAATGCTTGGGGAGTTTCTCAGCTTATGAATGAGTACCTCCCACCATAAAAACTAGAAAGTGTTTCATACTTAGTTTCCAAGTCATCAATGCTAAGACACAGACATAAGAATGTGATTCAGACTATTAAATGCATCAGAGGTTAAGACTGGGACAGGAAGAGTAGTGAAGGTCTCTCTGGAGTAATAGCAACTGTTTCTGAAATTCACAGGTTCCAGCAAAGTTGCCAATTTTATTAGCTAACTAGTTCTATGATGTAGTTTTAGACATGGTTTCTAGCAGCATAGTTTTGAGTATTGTTTTCGACCACCTCCAAAAATTCCATGAACTCACAAAATCCTTTAAATAAACTCTTTTTCTGTTTACTCAGCCACTGTCAGCTTTGGTTGTTTTCAACCAAGAACATAGACCAGTAGTACAGACTACATCAAATGTACTAATGGAGACTTTGATGGAGCTAATGGCACTTCACAGGGGACCCAAATTACTGCAATTCATGGCTCTGATTCTCAGAGACTGAAATGCAACTTCATCCCACGTATTTCTGCCAATCATACAGTGATTTTCATTGAAAAGAATTTAACTATACTTTTAGAAATTGTTAGTTTAATTCATTTCTGGGTTTTGTTTTATATCATCATTTTTTTCCTACTTACATGACTAAGTGTTCAATGAGTTATAAGCAAAACAAAAATTGATTGTCATTTTTGACACATTTGCATAAGAAATTAGTGTAATGGTTTTAAATTGCATTCTAGTGAAATAAACTTATAGTCTAAGTAATTCAGATGGAAAATCATGCATTCTTTTCCTTTAATGAAATAAAGAGTTTTTCATTTAGAAAACTTCAATTAAACTCTGTATGTTCTTAGGCAAGTCTTGGAAACAGTTTCAAAGAGAGCCACAGAAACAATAATAAAAATCCATAGTTTAACCTTTGTGCTCAGCCTTTAATGGCATCATTCAGTTTTTTTTTTCTCCAGTTTTTTACCATCTTCTTTTGTTGTGGGTCACCTGAAGGTGAAATGAGCCCAAATACCTAACTGCGGCTACTTTGTCAAATCCCTGAATGGTACAGTGCCTCCCTGGTGGTGCAAGGGGTTAAGTCTCAGCACTATGATACTATCCAAAGCTACTGCAGCATGAGTTCAATTCCCAGTCAGGGAGCTGACCCACATGGCACAACA
Organism: Galemys pyrenaicus; assembly: GCA_019455555.1. Classification (NCBI taxonomy): domain Eukaryota; kingdom Metazoa; phylum Chordata; class Mammalia; order Eulipotyphla; family Talpidae; genus Galemys; species Galemys pyrenaicus. The sequence goes on along the minus strand of JAGFMF010011453.1, from coordinate 1,803,676 downwards.
GACCTCTCCTGTCTCACTCATTGCTCCCCTCAGCAGTATATTTCAGTGGATCCACCTGTTTTGCTCCCCAGGCTGTCTCTGGTAAATCCTCTCACCTTCTGTACTTCTGGCCTGCACCCCAGCTCTCGTATGCATAAATAAATCTTTTTAAAAAATTTTGAATGATACATAAAACTGGGGACTTACATCATTTATAAATGAATGCCAATGGAAACTAAGTGAAAAAGAGAAAGAACATAAAAATATTTATTATTGATTGATACTATTTCCATTTTATTTTAGATATTGGCTAGAAGGGTTACAATGCCTAGAAAACATCTTTGTACTCTTTATCTTACCTTCGTAGAAAGCCCAGTTCTGAAATTAGACTGTAGATCTAACTGACATGGTTCTCCTGACATACTTGATCTATTACTAGAACAGTTTTAAAGGTCATGTTAATACTAACAAATGCTTGAAAGCATGACATCTTTATGAATTTTGATTCTTTCACAGCCTTTCCAAAAGAAGTTTTATTCCATAAATACTATTTATTCTGTGTCAATTTAAAATTCAAAGAAAACAGATTCCATAGTTCCATCTATAAGCTGTGACTAGCTTTAACAAAGCTTTCTTGGTAAGTCACTCCAAATGACTGTTCTGCTCAATTAGACTCAGGTAGCCTTGCCATCATGATTGCAACAAGTAAACAAGGAAGCATTTCTTAACAGTAAATATAGTGTATAAGGATCAGTGTATGTGTGTGTGTGTCTATCCTCATATGCATTTCCATAGTGTATAAGGATCAGGATATGTGTGTCTCCTCATATGTATTTCCAGGGTACTATGCTACCCTCCTCATGGGGCATCCTCCAATGCTAATTTAACTGGTGAGGTACTTTATATCAGGCCTTTCTAGAGCAGTCTTGCAGGGAAGTGCTATAGAGTTCTTATTTGTTATGCTGTCCACTTCGCTGAGAAACATTTGAAAGAACATTAACTAGGCCACCAATCACAAGTCCTAAAATCCATTTAAACTTACTTTTTTCCTCAAAATAGCTGGAGAATGGGTTTAATCGCATGCAGTAAATAAATGAAAAACTCAAGAACCCAGACTGATACCCCATCAGGTTTAAAGGATGGTACTTACCACTAGTAACAGTGAGATATTCAGAAGTAAATGTAGGCATGGGTAAAGAACATGGAAAAGAACACTGCTGTTAGGCTTCTAAACACTGATATTCTAAAATGTCTCTGCCTTTCCTTCTCCTTTTTATAGAGTGTGAAAATGACCCTAAAAAAAATCTCAATATTCTCTTTTCCCATACAAATCACCCAATTTTAAAGCTAACAAATAATGTCAGGTTTTAAGCCTTGGTTAAATCAATGAAAAAAGAAAAAGAAAAATGAAAAGCTAAACAAATATTCACAAAACCAACTCTGCCTGCCATCACCATTACCTACGAACTGTGGAAAGCTGATTATGTTTGCATCCCTAACCTTCCACAATGTAGTGAACATATTTTCACTGTTTAAATTTTATCTGACGTAAGTAAGAAGCTAAGAAGTTAAAGCAGCTTTAAAAAGATCTTCAGCCAGCATCATTGTGTTAGAGTTGCAGACAAGACAACCAACTCAGGCTCAGAGCTACCCTTCAGATTTCATTCCAGACATCCTTTCTCTCCTACACATGTGAATAGGAAAATGATTTCCTGCTAGATCTCTGGTTGAAGTAGAAATGCAATCACTGTGGTTTCTAAATGTTGTGTGTACACGCTCTAACTCAATTTTTTCAGCATTATTTAGACACGCTTACTGCTTAAACCTGATAGGAAGTCTTCCCACCCATACCAATTAACCTAACCCTGCAATTTAGTTTTACCCAGGCGTCCTTGAATCCTCCCTTGTTCTCCTCCGTGCTGCTTATTTGATTTCATTTGAATCCTTTCCCAGAAAGTGTTTGTAATCTAAAAATTGTCTTAATCTCTTTGGTCCAATTTTTCCTGCTCTTTAATTTCCCATGAGATCTGAGTGGATTTCCAAACTTTTCCACACTAACATGGAACACTATTTTTTAAGTACAATTTTCTTTTCTGTTTTGCTCATGGGAACAGGCACTCCAAAAACAGCAGCCATTGGTCAAAATGCAATAAAGAGCTTCTCCCCCTGCTATTCTCATGGGGTTTCTAGATTTTTTTTTCAATGGGATCTATCAGGCAAAGAAGAGACAAAAATATGTCTTTAACTGCTATGTTAATGCTACTTTGTACAGGTTAAGAATTAAAAATCTAAACCAATTGAGAGCACTGGATTCAAGTCTTTCCTTGGAATGACAGATTCTATGGCTACTTGAGACCACATTAACAGAAATAAATAAATGTAGCTCAGAGAAATTTACAATTCAGTTCAAATAGAAAGTTAAGTTTTAATACCATGAATCCTTGTACCATAAAAGCAAAATACAGTCATTATGGAGAATGTGCATTGTTCTCTAAAGTTTTTCTTCAAAACTTGCTATTCTTCCATCATCTTGAGATCAAATTTGAACCTCCAAATAACTCTATGTGTGGATCAAATTGGCTTATTTGGGTGCATATAGCCATGATTTCCTACAAAAAACTAACAAAAATAAAATAATCATGTCACTATGAGCGTGTTCTTATATTTCTCATATTTCTGTGAGGATTTTTTTGGTGTTGACATTCTCTATCTAGTAGTCAAATTGAGCCTTGTAATAAAACATTGTAACAAACTAGCTAACTTTTTATCTAACATCAGTGCAAAATAGATTTCCTACTCCCCCAAAAACAAACAAACAAAAAATCCAGAAAATATGGTAATAGATGTAATTTCTATTCAGCATCTTAAGTGGTGTGTTTATAGAGTTATATGTTAAGGAAAAATAGTTTAAATTAAGAAAATTCCCAGAGCTCTATTTCTATTCTCTCAAAGAAGCTACATGTTTTCCCTAGCAAAAACTGGAATGAAGACTCTGACAATAATAACTTACATGCTAGACACTGTATAATCATCCTTTCAGTTTTTCCTCAAAATAAAACCTTGAGTTAAGTATTCCCATAGTTCAAATCTTTCAAACACAGTGACTGAGGCTTAGAAAGAATTGTTATCTGCTCATGAATTGCACAACTCGTAGCTAGTTAAGCCAGAATATGGACCCGAGTCTACATGGCTACAGAATTCAGATGCTCAGATACACCTCTCCTTAGACAGCCACAAATGTTTATATTATAAATGTGAATTATACAAAGTGAAATTTGTAGATCAATACTGCATCTGATGGAAACAACAGGACTGTGAGATTTGTCTGGGGCAATAGGAGAGGAACTCATTCTCATGGGGGCCGGAAATTTTCCATCTGTGTTATAATGATTTGCCTTTCTCTTGAAAATAGAACTGAAATTTCCCCAAAGGGCATGACATGAATGTTAATCCACACAGAGCTTTTTGCCTAACCTGCAATTACATTCATCTTAATATCCAAAAAATCTAAGATCAAATACTTGTAAACAATGACCCAACTGAAAAAAGTGGACAATCCTTTTGTAGGATTATATGTGGTCCAGATTGAATATATCCAAGATCTGCAGGGAAATAGGGTGGTCTGTATGGCCTACTTGAGGTGTGCGTGTCAGTGGGTGTGCTTGCATGTGGCAGATTTGGAAACAAAGGAGAATATTCAAAGCCATCTAGTCTCACAGAATTGTTTTAAGAATCAACAAATGATACAAGTTTTCAGAATGCAGGGCATTTTTAATCTTGTATTCAAGGAATCCCATGCTCCCTATAATTCATGCACTAGTTGAATTTTATTTAATATGTTGAATATTTTTATCCAATATTGAATATTTTTATCCTTTAAAAACATGAAACCAAAATTACATGCTCTGAAATTGCCTTGCTTGAATTTGATTTACTATGCTGCTAAACAGAAATATTTAAGAAAAAAACTAACCACATTTTAGAATATGGTACTAAACTATGATAAGCAAACATATATATTGCATTACCATATGTTTGTGTTTATCAAATTAAATTTTATAAAATAACTTTTTTTCTCAGACAGATATTTTATTATGAAACATTCTTTTATATATCCCAATATATTTGAAGACAAAAATTTAAAAGCTGATAAAAATGTGTGCAATTATGTATGCATGTATTAAAGTCTACTAAATTGGAGTCCACAGATCTTTGTGAGTCCACAGAAAGGTTTCACATCAGTATAAATTTGAACCAAGTGAACACAGAGACTGGATGCCAGCTCTTTTCTATGTAAAATGCAATTGCTGGGCAAGATGGTCCCTGAATGCTTCTGGTTTTAAGCAATTCTGAGACGCTGAATGCTAAAATTGTGGTATGTCAGTTTAAAAGGAAAGGTGGACTGGCAATTTCTACTAATGTGATAACTTTCCATGATAGAATGGGAGAGGTAGTGACCAGTAGTAGGTAATAATCTTTGCAGCAAGTGAATATTTGAAAACCTAAGAAAATGCTAATTCTTGAGCTATATTCCCAGGAATTCTGACTTAACAGTTTTGGAATGGAAACCTGCATTCTAACAAGCACCTTGGTGATGCTGATATTGGCTGATATTGCTGCCTCATAGACATATTTTATTTTTTTATCCTATTTTTCCCTTTAATTTATATATATTTGACATCAATTGTAATCCCTTTGTATTCTCCATCACCATATCACCAGTGAACCATCACCTCAGTCCCCCATGTTCCCATCTCCCCTCAACCCTCCCTCTGCCCCCTCCCCACCAAGTGTCCCCAATTTGTCATAGACATATTTTAAAGAGCACTCACTGACCTGAAAAAGAATCACAACCTTTCAAGGCAACAACTCACATAATCTACAAAATTACTTCACAATATATAGTCCTAAATATGAGTTATTAAAAAAGTTTTAAAAAATTGTGAAACCTTAGAAGAGTAAACACAGATCTTTGTGACTTTGAACTACAATCCTGCAACAACAAACAAGTAGGTCAACAGACATTATCAAAATTAAAATGATTTTCCTACAAAGATACTAACAAGAAAGTGAAAAGACAATTCATAGAAGAAAATTTTGCAAATCATATATATGACAAGGAACTTGTGCCTACAATATATAAAGAACTATTACTATTCAATAATATACAAGAACTTGCTCATGAATATACATAACAGCCTAATTCATAATAGCCCTCAAATAGAAAAAGGCCATTAGTCACCAAATGAATAAGTAAAATGTGTTATATTCACACAATAGAATACTACTTGGTAATGAAAAAGAAGGAAGTATTGATACATGCTACAGCATTATGCTAAGTGAAAGAACTTACTTACAAAGAAGCACAAATTGTATTATTCCAATTGTATAAACTGCCCAAAATAAACGAACTTACTGCGATAAAAAGTAGATTAGTGGTTACCTAGGGCTAGGAGGGAACCAGATTGATGGTAGAGCAGAGGGTGTTTGTTAAAGGGTATGAGACTTCTTTGTGGAGTAATGAAAATATTCTAAAATTAATTGTTGTGTCTGATGTACAACTGAGATTATACTTAAAATCATTGAATTTTATATTTTAAATGGGACTATTGCACTGTCCATCACCCAAATTATATCTTAATAAAGCTGCTGAAAAGAGGTGTTGAAAACATTTATTGAGCAACTACAACATTTTCAGTACTGTCTTCGCCCTCTTTTTAATTTTCATAGTATCAAATTAAAGAGCAATTCCTCAAGAATTTTTCTAACCTTCACTTCTTCCAGTGATTTGATTTGAGGTCTTCAGTCACTGCCTTCAACACACCCTCCACTTCTCCTATAGAGTATTATGACATTTTAATGTGATGGATTACTTAATAGTCTGTCATCTTTCTCAAGCTAAATTACAGTAACTATAAGTATATTGTCCACATGTTATCCACATAACTGAGCAAAGCATTTGATAGAGTTAGTACTAATAAATTATTCTCATGTTAACTAATGAATGGATCAACTTTATGGGACTTATGACTCTCCTTGTTTACAGTGTCATAATATATGGTAGTATGAGGTGAAAGAGAAGAGAAAGTCAAGCACTTCCTCTGTTAGTCACAGGAATACAGACATGGTAGTTGTGGAGACTAAGTGACTTTTATTATAATAAAAGAAGAGACCATTATATCATACTTTACAAAGAAACATTTGATTACAGATTTAGTTTAGAATCCTGACCATGTATTATTTCCTTGCCTTTTTAAAAAGTGCAGCCCAACTGTACATGTTGCCCCACCAGCTAAATTTGTTTCCACATCAATAAAACATCAATAATGCTGACAATAATTAGATGTATCATGATGATGAAAAACAAATATAATAATGCCAGAGTAAACTCACTGCAAAGATGTGAAACTCCACAAATGTGATTTGCTAATGGTGTGACATAACAGTAAAGAACTAAAGACATGACATCAAGGAGACACTTGTGTTTACACCAGAACCTCGTAGCAGTTAGTTGCCTACACATCTTCTATTCCCATGCTAAGAGAATTCACATTTTGTCTAGACAGCCCTGTGCCCGATATTCACCATGAATATTGACTGGTCTTATTAAAACATTAAAATTATATTTCTTTTACCTATAATTGATTTTGGGATAGACAGGTGATTCAGTTCTGGCCAATGAAAAGTAAGGTAAAGCTATTATATGCTCCAGGAAAAGAATTTCTCCCCTTTGGAAAGAAGCACTCAAAAGAAAGCCCTTTTAATTCCTTCCATTCTAGAGCCTGTGGGAGATTCTGCCCTATTGGGACCTCAGGCAGAGAGCTGCTGCCACAACATCCAACCATGAAGGAAGAGTCAGGAGCACCACAGGCACATGGCCCCAGTAGCCACTACTGAACCACTGGTCTTGGAACAACCTCCCACAGACTGTCACTATGTGAAGCAAGTAACTGTATTTAGTATGGAAGGTTCTATCAGTGGGCTTTTTTAAAAGGTTAATTTTGAAGAAGTCTAGGGGATCTTGAGCTTTTTTGGAAGTGCAAATCATAAAGCCATGGGGAAGATCAAGACTCACCACCCTAAGTCCCTTCTCAGCTGGGTACACAGTGGCAGTTGAACATCCCTTGTATATTGTCACATTACAGCTGTAACAACTGACAATTAAATTTTTGAAATTGGAAACCCTGTTCTTGAAATTAGGCAGATTAATGAAATGAAAAAAGGTATTTTTAAATGTCCATGTCTAAGTACCTGTCACACTAATTTTTGATAAAAGAAGAGAAGACAAAACAGGAAAAAAGAGGGTGAATTTTTGCAGCCAGAGGGATTTACTGATCTCAGTTGTAGATTCCTATGGATTCAGGGCACTGCTTTAAACAAGGTACAATGGATAACTGAAGACTAATTATGTAATTCTCTGTGTAGTTTTTGTTGTTCCAGCCAACGTGTCTCTTTTATTAGAGTATTCATATCAAAGCTGCTGTGAAGCCCAAAAATGCAAAAGCAGGTACACACACACAAGAACACACACACACAAATCACATAATTATTTATGACAAGTATTGCTTTATCTCACTGAAAGAAAAATGAAAGTAATCTCTACCCAATTAGGTATTTTTGAAGGTGGCACTTCTACTGAAAATCAAAAGTGGGCCTCCCTGGTGACACAGGCGTTAAGGCACAGCACTATGAAGCTATCTGCAGCCACCGTAGCATGAGTTTGATCCCTGGACAGGGAGGTGACCCACATGGCACAGCAGACCTCTCCTGTCTCACCTGCTGCTCCCCTCAGCAGTGTATTTCAGTATATCTGCCCGTTCTGTTCCCCATTCTGTCTCTGGTGAATCCTCTCACACCCCCCCCCACCTCTTTCCTACACCCAGTTCTTGTATGTATATATAAGTAAATATTTTTTAAAAAGAAAATCCAAAAGTGTTAATTATTACCTAAATAAATTATCCAGAGAGAACTCAGAAAATAGGGCTTAATAATTCTTAACATTGTGTCTGAACAGAATGACTACTGACACATATTTTTCAGTGAATTTATCCTTCTTTCTTTCAGATGTAAACCCAAGGCCATTTCCAAGTTATTAAGCAAGGATAAGGCTAAATGATTCTTATAGAGTAATGAGTCAGGCTAAATGATTCTTATAGAGTAATAAGTCATCTGTCTGCCAAAGTTGACTCTAAGTTCATTGACAGAATAGACCCTTTGCCTTCCTCATGTTTGAGTTTCAATGCTGGCCTTATACAGAATATCAGCTTTATAAATTGTTGTGGAAAAAATGTCTGACTGAATGATAGAATGGTGAATAGATCAGTAATTTCCGAAACTTTACTAATATTCTCCTTTTACTTTCCTACAAGCATTATGAATTTTTTTAAACCATGAGACTAGATATGACTCTCCATAATAACCTCAAATCCTCATTAGCTAGAATAAAGAATTGTTGGATTTCAGTTTAATATGTTATGCATTTATAAACTGAGTATGGCTAATATGGGGTCTCTAATTAGGATCTAGGGTATTTAAATCATTTAAGACTCTGAAATAACTGAGCAGTACCTCACATGCAAAAAAAAAACTATACAGAGGGTCACTGGTGTGGTTGTGGTCTATCCTGGGAATAAAGTTTGGCCAAAATACAGCCCTTTTGCATTTGGTAAGGTCATCCTCTTTATTCACACCCACAGTTTTAAGTGAGACTCTGGAAAATAATAAAAAAGGAATTCATCTCTAGACTACCATTACAACTTAGTCAATTCTATGATGAAGCTATTTTAGCCAGATTACACTAACATCTGACCCTCTTCTGAACATAGAAAAGGAAACGACCCAAGCAACGCTAGTCAACGCTATTGTCATATTGTCCTTCATACAAACTTTACTCATTCCTTGCTTCAGTTTGCCTATGTTAAAATAACCTCAAGAATATCATGCTATAAACTGTATTCTGTTAACTAAAATGCCCTTTTTTAATATAATTTTTTTAAATTTACATATATTTGACATCAATTGTAATCCCCATGTATTCCCCATCACCATAACACCAGTGCACCATCACCTCAGTCCCCTGTGTTCTCGTCTGCCCTCCACCCTTCCCCTCTTCCCTCCCCACCAAGTGTCCCCAGTTTGTCCTTGTCTTTCCATTTTTGGTTTTTGTTTCTTTCTTGTTGTTATTATTATTATTATTATTGTAGAAGGCGAATGAAAAATACCAGATGGTTCCTCCCCTAGGAGGAATATAAGGGAACCAAATAAAGATCAAGGAAAGGAATAAGAAAAATGCCCTTCTTTATAACAAAGTATGTAGTCAATCCATTTTGAAGAAATCTTTTCCTTCTTTGAATTTCTAAACCATATACGGCCATCCGATATCATTTGCTTATGTATACTGTATTACTTCACTAAGTATATGGCCTATCCCCTCTTACCTCAGCATAGATAACCTGTCCTAGATCAGGTTCACTATTATTTTCAACAAGAGATAACATTTCATGTGGTATATATTATGTGCTATGTTGAACACTTCAATATGGTGTGACAGGTTTATATTTCTAACATATATCCTGAGAGCAATGGTCTCCTTCTCTGAGGTAATGTCACAGTATAAACAGAGAGTTAGAAAGACAGTGCCGATTAATTTCATACCCTTGATTAAACAGCAACTGTCTCCTTGAACGCTACACAAAGCAAGTGCCCCCATGTTTCTTTTTATTTCCTTCTAGATCGTGGATTCTGAGCTTTTATTAGGGTCTTCAAAAGGGACTAGAGGAGAGAGATGGGGAAAAAGCACAGTTCTGAGTAACTGAAATAAAAATGTATCCATTCTGGAGAACAGGAGGTGAAATGAAAAGGACAAAAGACAACTCTCCCAATTATCCTGGAGAAAGGAGGTTTGTTACCTAAAGACAAAAAACCACACCAACAGTCTTTGCCACAAGAATTAAGGAAGCCCATATATGGGAGTGGTGATGTAGTTCTCCCACTTGTTTTGATTCAGAAGACCTTAGAAATAGATTTTTTTGAAAGGTTTAATAAAAGCTGTTTTCCTTTTCCTTTTGACTTATTTCACTAAACATAACCCCTTCTAGCTCCATCCATGTTGCTGCGAATGTCATTAGCTTATCTTTTTTGATTGCTGAGTAGTATTCCATTGTGCATAGGTACCACAACTTCTTGATCCAGTCATCCATTTTTGGGCATTTGGATTGTTTTTACTTTTAGGAGGAATATACGGGAACCAAATAAGGGATCAAGGAAAAGAACAATAACAATAAAAAAACACACACAACACAACAAACAATTACAAATCAGAGACACGTTGTTGGGGTAAGGAGAGAGGGACTAGGACAAGGGCAGGAAGAGTACAAGAGACTGAAGTAATGATGCACTAGTGATGGGAATTCCATGGGGACTACACTTGATGTCAAATATACATAACTAAAGAAAAATGTGGGGGGTAGCTATTTTCATGTCTATCTATCCTGTGATTTCAACTTGATTATATATCTCTAAAGGACAACAATGGTATTCAATTCATCCTAGGAAACACTGATTATTCTGCGAAACAATAAAAGAGGATCTCATCAATTACTGAGTATAACAATTGAGTATAGCAGATGCCTTATTCATCACAAGCATGCCTAAGAAGTACCAGTTTATTTAGAGAAAGGGAAAGCACAGACCTCTGAAGACCCAGTCAACTTCATAGGGCAATAAGATTAAGAAACATTTACAATTCATCACTTTGTGTCTTGCCATCAAAGCAACACAAGCACAGAGTATAATCTTTTTGATCCTTAATTACATAAAATGTTAAGAACACTGACTTTAAAAAACTAAATAAAGAAAAGTTGTTAGGAAACAAGATGGTGCCATAAAACTTAAGTCTTTCTTACTAATAAAACAAAACAACTTATAAAATACTTCTATCATTTTTACACTTCCCTTTTAGATAGAAAGTACTAGTTAAGAAACCCTTTCAAGTTTGACTTCTGCATAATTTCTGACATCGTTAATCATGAAGGAATTGATTATTTTTGTCACCTAATTAGTGAAACAAACCTTCACTTAGCACCTTATGCTGAAAACATGTCAGCACTTCATTGCACAGATATTGGAAATTGCAATCTGGTTGCTATGGTAACAAGGTCCCATGGAGATTTTGTGTTCAGCTGACATATCGAGATCAGATAAAAGAAGATTAAAAGAAAAGAATCTAACTTGAAGTACCTTTATGCTCAAAATGCTGCAAAATTGTGTTTTTCAGACTGCCAAATTTAAATAAAATTATTGTAGTAAATGTCCATAGAAATAACTTTTTTTGTTTCATTATCTTCTAATCTGCTTTTTTTTAATTTGAAGATAAAATCATTATTATAGAAACACTCAGAGCATAACCCTCATCATTTCAAGATTTTATTGATTCTAATAATGTCAAAATCATGTCAGTAGTCAGAGTTAAGACAAAGCAAGGATGACAAACACCAATGGCTTTAAAACAACAAATCAGAAACAGATAATGCTTTGTGTTAGTATAATTCTGTGACAGTAACTGACAGAGGAACGCGTTTAAAAGATAATTATTTAAAAGTTATACATTTATTTGGTTAAATGCCAGATAGATTAGCCCTGATCTATCTTTTGTTCTATGGAGTCATTTATTTGAAAAGCCTGATTCACACAAGTTGACAATTACATAATTGAGCTTTGGAATTGGATTAATATTAACTTATGGAATATATTCCACTCAGCAAATAATTACTGAGCCCTCACTCATTCCGAAATAAATAGAACACTTTATATATTGTTTTGTATTTTCATCCTTCTTTTAAAAATTTTCACGTTACTATTTTTTAAAATTTTAACACTCTTGTTTATTTTTTCACAATGTAGGATTTCTCCCCTCAGATGCAATCACCATAGTTTTCCACAGTCCTCAACCACTTTCCACTGCACTCCTCTAGTCTGTCCTCTACTCTCCCCTCTCTCGGTTGTCCTGAGTGTCTCATATCTGCCATCTGTAAGGGTCAGTCTTACAGTTTGTCTTTATCTGATCCTTTGTTTGGTTTCTCTAGAGTCCACATATAAGTGAAACATCCAGTATTTATCATTCTCCTCCTGGCTCACTTCACTTAAAATAATCCCTTCCAATTCCATTCATGTTACCACAAATGGCATGCAGTTATCTATTTTGATCACTAAGTAGTATTCCATTGTGTGTGTGGAGGGGGTGTGTGTGTGGTTGCATGTGACAGCGTCTTGATACACTCATCTGTTCTGAGGTATCCAGGCTGTTTTCAAATATTAGTTATTAAAAATTTAGTTGCTCTCAAAATACACATTGGCTTTTTTGTACAACACAATTCAGCACATAAACTAAGAATAACCCTATACATCTTGGTTATCAGAGTCTGGCTTCTGCCAATACAAAGTTGCGATTAGTGACAGGGCAGGTGAGACACAGTGGACTGTGGGAAGTTGCAGGTCAGAATGTCAGGTACTAAACAATTGAACTCCAGAGCCCAGACTGACATGAGACAGTAACATGAGACAAAGGGAGTATTTGGTACCCTGTGGGTTGTGCCTAAGATGGGTCTTAGCAATACACAAGGTGAGAGACTTTACTGCAACAACAATCTCAGCCTTGGAAAAAGATATTAGGCAGAAAAAAACAAGGCATTAGCAAACCTGCTACCTATTTTGAGAAACTTTTTAAAATCTAATCTCTGCTGATACAGAATCAACACAGCCAACAAGTTATTGTTGAAATCTATACCACACAGAATGGTTAGCTCTGCCACTAGACATACAGATTGGAAAACAGAAATGGGAACTATGTAGAGAATGTAACCATATAATGTACTATATCATATTGGAGGACAATGACTCAAGGGAGCTATAAAATTGTTATAAAAATGTGTTCTTAAAACGCCACTAACTACAGGGCCTCCCTGGTGGCAGCGCACTATGAAGCAAACTGCAGCACGAGTTTGATCCCTGCTGCCGGCCAGGGAGGGGACCCACAGGGTAAAGCAGACCTCTCCTGCCTCCCCCACTGCTGCCCTCGGCAGTGTGTTTTCGTTAGTCTGCCTGTTCTGCTCCCCACTCTGTCTCTGGTGAATCCTCTCACCTCCCTGGACTCTGGCCTGAACCCCAGCTCTTGTATGCATAAATAAATAAATCTTTAAAAAAAACCACTATATACAAATCATTTTTCCTGATCAAATAATGAATTAGCAGGATAATGAAGACAGGGAGATCCTACTCACTTGATTTTTAAGAGTCAATAAACAGCAAAGCCTTTGGTATAAATTATCAATTTTCATAGCAACATTAAAGGCAAATAATACATAAAAGAAAAATACAAGAGCAACCTTTGATAACCCAGATGCCATTTACTCAAAGAAAAATATGTTAAATTGTCTTGATTTCTATAGAATTCTTTTTTTGGAGATAGAAAGTACAGGCCATGATGAAGTGAATGGTACAAAATCTTAACTAGTGAATATGTGTGGAGAGCACACAGGAGTTTTTTTTACTAATAACACAAGTGTCTGGAGTTTTGATAGCATATCAAATGATAAAACATTACTAAAAATAGTTTTTATAAGATTATGGATCTTTTGCTATTTAATTTTGTTTACTCTCTGTTGTCTTCTCCTAATTACTTGAGCATATTTATCAATAATTTATATGCTTAAAAGAATCATTTAATTTTCCAAATTAATTAAGACAAATACAAATCCTTTCAATAAACTAATTGACAGAGCTAAATTTAAAAAGGCAAACATAAACACCACAATAATTGTTCCCACAAAAATTAATTTTTTAACTAAGTCCATGTATTTTTAGTGAACTACTCAAATAGCAACACTCCTTATATAATGTGAATTTTAAAAGTATAAACATGTTATAAACATTACCCAGTTTGTTTGGTTTTTTGTCTAAACAACATGTTATCTCCCTAAATTATGACTTTTTCCTCAGGAACTCTAAATATGAGTAAGTGCATCACAAAAACCAGACCCTGTGGAAGACACTGGTCACATACATTTCACTTATTGTTTCCAAACTAACAATATTTAAGTTGAACAATAAAATGATTTTTATACAAATGTAATTTCACAAATTAACATCTGATTTTATACTTAAGAGGAGATGATTTCCAAGTTTTAATTCTCCTTTATTTTTGTGCTTGTTTCCACAGCATATACACTACTTATTTTTTATAGATCTTTGGTTTGTAATTTATGCCAAGATACACCCCAACTGTGGTAATGAATACCCCCCAATCACTCCTTACATACCCCTGTCCCTTTCTCTGCCTATTCTCTCTTAACCTCAGAGTTCTCAGGATGTTTATTGATGTCCAGTACTTTTTAAACGTGTTTTACATTGTCAAACGATATGTCATGTGACTGCCCAATAATTTGTTTTTATCGTTCTGACTTGCTTTGTTGCTGTAGAATTCTTAATTTCCTAATGACAGTGGTAGTACAATGGACATAATATGTCTTCGGGACTACTTTGAGTGCCAAATGTGTGGTTTCACATTGGGCTGGCTTAGTGCCAGACAGAAATCTCCCAGTATATACTGGGTCCTCAGCTCTTGATTAGAGCAGTCACATGTAGGCTTACAGCTGGGGAGCAGTTCTTTTTTGTGCAAGAGTCATGAATAAATGCCTGTGCTTTCAATGCTATTATTAGGTACTTATTGAGTCACTTCCTACTTACCACTGAGGGCAAGGATGGTTATATTTTGAGCATATTTAAACACAGTCTATAGGGGACTCCCTGGTGGCGCAGTGGGTTAAGCAAAGCACTATGAAGCAGACCACAGCCACTGCAGCACAAGTTCGATCCCTGCTGCCGGCCAGGGAGGGGACCTACATGGCATGGCAGACCTCTCCTGTTGAGCCCACTGCTCCTCTCAGCAGTGTACTTCCGTTGATCTGCCTGTTCTGCTCCCTGCTCTCTGTGGCCACACCTCTGGCCTGTACCCCAGCTCTTGTATGCATAAATAAATTTTAAAAAAATAAACACAGTCTATAGACAAATATGAAAAGACAAACATTTTGTACTATTGGTTTTTATTAAAACTCATATAATTAGACCATTTTAGAGTCACCTGCTGTTTTAAGGGACATCATGTGCACTTACCCAGTGTTATCATGGTGATATCTTATACAACTATAGAAAATTATCTGAATTAGGATATCGACAACGTTATCATCATTCGACATGACATTTCTATCACAAGTACCCTTCATCCTACCTTTTACAACCATATCTAATTTATCCTATACCTCATTAGCCCCAAGCAACCACTAATTTGTTCTCCTTGTCTATAATTTTGTTATTACAACAATGTTATATAAAGATAATCATATAGTATGTACCCTTTAGGGATTGACGTATTGATATTTTATTCATCATAATTCTTTAAAGTTTCTCCCAGGTTGTTGTATATATTAATAGTTTATTCCTATTTATTGCTGAGTAGTATTCCATGATAAAGATGCAACTTGATCTGTTGTATGAGTGACTCAACATTTGGTGCTATCTCTCTTTTTTCATTGAATCATGCTGATAAATGTATCAGATATCACTGAATCACAGATATTTTCATGAAGCCCAATTCCCTTTTCATTTTATGTATCATTCTATCAAGATCAATTCTAAGAACTCTCAGCTTAACTCTTGATCCCGAAGATTTTTATCTGATTTTCTTCCCAAAGTTTTACAATTTTATATTTTACTTTTAAAAATTCATGAGTGACTTTAACATAATGTTTGCATTACATGTAAATTTTAGTTGAGGTTAATTTTTTGACATGTTACCCATTTGCTTCAGCACTATTTTTAAAGATATTCTTCCTCCATGGGATTAATTTGTTTCCTTGTCAACAATAACTTGGATGTAATTGTATAGATCTATTTTTCTATTTCTGTTCTTTTCCATTGATTGCCATATCCATCTTGGTCAATAATATACAATTTAGATAACTATTTATATGTCTTAATACCAAGTAGATGGATTCCTCCCTCTTTACTCTTCTTTTTCAAAATTATTTTAGCTATCCTAGCTCCGTTGTCTTTCTATTAGATTTTAGATCTATACAAAATAAAGTTTTGCTAGAGGGTTTATAGGAATTCTGTTAATCTTTACATTCATTTAGGGAAAACTGATATCTATATTATATTCAGTCTTCTCATTGATGGATTTCAACATATGTACACATGAACATTCATTTAATTCTTTGATTTCTTCATCAGTGTTGTAGTTTTCAGCATACAAATCATATACATGTCTGCTTGGTTTTAAGTCCCTGAGTGGTATTATCTTTGTAATTTTTAACTTCAGTCTCTCATGTTCACTGCAACATATAGAAATACAATTAATTTTACAAATTTAAATATCTGTGACCAGTATAAATTTACTTGTGTTAGTTTTTCTAAACACCTGAATCTCTGTAGATAACCAAGTCAGCTAAAAAAAGGAACATCTATATCTTTGTTTCTAGTTTTTATGGATTGTATTTCTTCTTATTGCCTGTATCACTAACTAGAACTTTCAGCAATATGTTGAGTAGGAGTAATGAGAACAGATATCCTTGCTTTGTTCCTCTTCTTGGAGGAAAAGTAGTCGTCGTCTACCATTAAAAGCAAAAAGTTAGGCTTTTTTATATGTTCTTTATCAAGCTGAAGATGTAATCTTCTATTCTTTTTTACCTGAGAGCTCTCAGATAAAAAGGTATTAAATTTTGTCAAATATTTCTATCATGTTATCTTCTACTAACTGTTGGTGTAGCATATTACATTGATTGATATTTGGATATTGAACTCAACTGGCACCCCTGCATATTGATCCAAACTTGGTAACAGTATATTGCTTTTTTGTGTGTATGGCTCAATTTTATTTTCTAATTTTTTTATGAATTTTTATATCTTATTTATGAGGGAGGGGTTGGCCTGTAGTTTTTTACTGCCATGTTCTATAATTTTGTATTAGAATAATAATAACTTTACCAAATGAACTAAAAAGAAGAATATTCTTCCATGTTCAGTAAGAGATTATGTAGACTTGGTGTTAGTTCTTTTTTCAATATTTGCAGAATATCCAGTGAAACCATGTGGCCATGGGACTTCTTTTTAGGAGGTTTTTACTTACAAATTCAACTTTGTTAATAGGTATAGAGTTTCTCAAATTACTACTTCATATTAGGTGTTTGTTGAAAATTTGTTTATTTCATTTGAGCTGACAACTTTATGTGTATTTAATTGTTTGTAATATACACGTATTATATTTTTGATGTCTGCATTAGTAAAATCCTCTAATAGCAGTATATTGTGCTTTCTTCTTTTAGTTATTTTAACTATTTGTTTCATAAATGTACTGTTTTTCTGTTTCCAATTTCACTGATTTCTGTTTTTATATGTTCTTCCTCCTCCTATTTTTGGTTTATTTTGCTCTTCTTTTCTCAATTATTGATATGGAAATTTGGATTGTTTGAGGTTTTTCTTCTTTCCAAAGTTTGCATTTAATATTATAAATTTCCCTCTCAGCACTGACTTACCCATTTCACACCAATTCTGACATACCATAATTTCCTTTTCAGTCAGTTTGATGTGATTTTTATACTTTTTTGAGACTTACTCTTTTACTCATGGCTTATTTAAAGGTGATATATTTCCTCTGCAAGTGTTTGGAGATCATGACAATTTCTAGGTTGATCCCAGCCATACACACAAAAAACCTAGAGAATATTACCTGTATGATTTTGACTTTTTAAAAATGTGTTCAGAGTTCTTTTAATACCTAATATATGATCTACATTGGTATTTGTTCTGTGGGCACTAGAAAGAATATATTTTCAGCTCTAGGTAGGAGAAATATTCTATATAAGTCTCTATTACATTTAGCTTATTAATAGTGTTTTGAGGTTTTCTATAAGTTTGCCAGTTTTCCTTTACTCCAACTAATTGTTGAGGAAAGGTATGGAAATCCAATTATACCTATTTATCTACTTCTTTCAGCTCTATTATTTCCTCTCAGGTTTTATTTCACATATTTTTCAGCTTTAATAAAGCTTTACATAATTAGGATTGCTATGTATCTTGCAGAGCTGACATTTTCATCTTTACATATTACCTCATTGAGAGAAGATGAAGTATAGATTCCTACATGGCTTTCAATCACAAGGAAAAAGAGCTCATTACGACCTCTTGAGAAAATAGCTTATGCACATGACTTCTGTTTTTTAAAACACTTCATATTGAACTAGTATTATTTTATATCCTGATTGATTTTTTTCACAATAAAGAATTTCTGCCCTCTGGTTTGGTTACCATAGTTTTCTCACCACCAAATTACCCATAGTCCAGTACACCATAGTCAATTGTGCTTAACCATGTGCACTTCTTTTTCTGTCTATCCTCTCCTCTCCCCCTCCCTTCCTAGATGCTTCAGATCTTATGGTAAGCTTTCAAGGATAGGTTTTAAAGTGTGTCTTTGTCTGACCCTTTGGTTTCTCTATACTCCACATATAAGTGAAACCATATGGTATTTATCTTTCTACTTCTGGCTGGTTTCACTTAGGATAATTCCTTCTAGTTTCTGTAGAGGTTTAAGACATAAAATGGATGTGCCATGTCACCCTCTAATTCTATCTCTAGATATCTATCCAGAGAATACAAAAACAATAATTCAAAAGTAAACATGTACTCCCCTGTATATAGCAGCACTACTTACAATACCCAAGATATGGAAACAACCCAAATGCTACAAAACAAATGAGTGAGTGGATTAAAAAGATGAGGTATTGGACCTCCCTGGTGGCACAGTGGGTTAAGCAACACACTATGAAGCAAACCGCAGCCTCTGAAGCACGAGTTCTATCCCTGCCACCAGCTAGGAAGGGGACCCACACGGTGCAGCAGACCTCTCCTGCCTCGCCCACTGCTGCCCTCAGCAGTGTGTTTCAGTCAGTCTGCCTGTTCTGCTCCCCACTTTGTCTGGTGAATCTTCTCACCTTCCGTGACTCTGGCCTGTACTCCAGTGCTTGTATGATAAATAAATAAATCTTTTAAAAAAAAAAGATGCGGTATATATACACAATAGTGTACTACTCAGTAGTCAAAAAGATAAACTCATGCCATTTGTGACACACAGATAGAACTGAAGGGATAACCCACATGATTTCTAACATCAGCAACAATCCTCATTATGTGTCATGAAGATAAGTCTCAACTTACCACCCAGCCTTTACTAGCATGGTAGAGGTCAGGGCTATATGTTTTCTGTGGTGTTTGACTAAAGAGGCTATTATTTTTAAATTTTCTGCTTTGCCAAACTGCATCTTTTATACTTTGACTAAAGAGAGACTGCTTTGAAGGGGGCATTTTTTTAGTCTACCCATTGGAATTTCCAGGTTGTCTATTTCTTCAGCTTCAAGTCTTGAATAAATGAAACAAAAAAGAAAACCTAGAATTCACCACCGTTTCACTCCTGTATACCAAGGTACCTAACAGTCTGCCTTCATCCATATGTTGTCATAATCTTAGTATGTTATTATTATTTATAGGGTTTTTGGATATAAACTTGGCTAGAAGAAAAAACTACACTTATTCCATATTCCTGGAAATAAATGTATGTTGGCATAAGCTATTTTAATACAGAAATCTGTTCTGAGTTCCTTCGTTTGATTTGTTGCAAACATTTTCACTTACCTTATGAAATATCTGAAATTAAAATCCTCCCTTTCCTTAAAAAATCCTTTTTGCATTCACTAGAAATTTGATATCTGGCTTAATGCTCTAATTAAAAGCAAGAATATAATAGTTTGGGGAGGGGGAGAGCACAATAAAGAGGACTTTGTGGTAAAGGAACAAATTATTGAAGCTCATGAGAAGGGACCACACAAACCATAACAAATAGAACAAGATAGGACAGAGTGGGGTCTCCCTGGTGGCACAAGGTTAAACACCACACTATGAAGCATCTGCAACCACTGCAACATGAGTTCGATCCCCAGCCACGGAAGTGGCCCACATGGTGCAGCAAACCTCTCTTGCTTCTCCTGCTACTCCCCTCAATAGTGTATTTCAGTCAGTCTGCCTGTTCTGCTCCCCACTCTGTCTCTGGTGAATCCTCTCACCCCCACCACATCTGGCCTGTACCCTAGCTTTTGTATACATAAATAAATCAATATATATATCTTTTATATATATATTATATATATATAGAACAAGATATGAGAAGACAGATTATGTCAAAAGAATAATGAGTGAGGTCTGGGAAGGAGAAATGTGTGGGATATTGTTTACATGCCAAGGAATCTCACCAGAGGTGAGTCTGCAAGTGAAAACCCAGGTTACACACTCCCAAAACTTGTTCCCTTGAGCCTATTCCAGAAAATTTTTTCTATGGATTCTTTTTGTAGAAATATTATACATCCCAGTGTCACTAAAGTCATATGTGGTCACATGGCTAGATGTATCCTCTGAAATGTTGCAAAAAATAATATGTGTACCATCTGAACAAGAACTTAAGAGTCATCATCCACACATTTGCCTTCCACTCTCCTTAGGTAATGTTCCATGTCCACCACAACTCTGTAAATTATGGACTAGTAACAACTTGGAACAAAACCAGAAGTGACCTATGATGGACACAGAGTATGAGAAAAAATAAGTCTTTGTTATTTTCATTCTAGCATAACTGAGTCTATGATTGTTTATGTATAATTTCTGATTGTTTTACAGTGCACCTATGTTTCAAATGTCACTGTCTCAGAGCCATCACTTTTGCACTTTTTTCAGTTTCAAATCCCCTTTTTTAAATTATATATATATATATATATATATATATATATATATATATATAGCCTTCAAAATCTAACCATAAACTTATCACTCCTAACAACATTTATAGATATCATCCTGGCCTAAGTTATCATTTCCTACCTGTTATGGAATTTTCTCACATTCTCTCCTAAATTAATGTCATCATAGCATTTTCCCCACCAGTTCTCAAAATGCATGATTTAATGGTCAATAATGACTCCTTGTCTTACTTGATGGGTCAGTAACATTGGGTATATGATTATTCCTTCCTTCTAAAGCACTACCTTCTCTTAGTTTGTGATTATTTTTCTATTTCATGACTCATTCTTGCTCTGGTTTCTATTCTTCTAATCATTGACTTGCCCAAAGTCAGACTTTGGACCTGTTATCCTTCTACACACCGTGGGCGATCAAATTTTGTTTCAATATTCTAAATATATACTGCCAAGTGTATATATTTCCATTACGAGGTTGGATTTCACCCACACATAACAGATAACATATTCTTATTCCACTGGAATAAGAGCTATCTCAACCTTATCATGTCAGGAATGGAACTCTTGAGTTTTTTACTCAAACTAGTGTTTACTGTGATCTCTTTTATGAACAATAAATAGCACTTCCTTTCCTCAAGTTACTCACAACCAAATGTTAGACTCATTCATAAATTTACTCTCTCACCTCATATCCAATATATCATTTGTTTAAAACATTCTACTATTTTTTCCATTCTTTACCAAGACATATTAGCCCTTGAGTGGACTGGCTTCTTGCCTATTCTTTACTTTACTAAACAATGTTTCAGTCATGTTCCTGCCTTGGGACTTGGCATTTGCCATGTCCTCGGCCTTGAATGTTACTGCAGAGACATTAGTATGACATATATTCTTTCTTCCTTGAGATCTGTGTTCAAATCTTTAGGGAGATCTTCCAGATCACTGTATATAAAATGGCTTGTCCTGTAATTCCTCACCATGTTCTATTTTACCTTAAATTGAGTTACCACCATCTGACACTTTGGCTATATATTTGATGTGATTATTCTGTCTTCATAAGAATAAAAACTCTTGAAGATACTTTATTTCATTTTTATTGCTATAGTCCCAATACCTAGTACAAATAGCCAAAACATTCAAAAAATATTTGGTCAACTAATGAGGAAATGAATAAATCAATACATTTAATTAGATTCTCCTTTGTCTTTAGCAACTGACACTTTATACATTTTAATACTAAGGGTTATTTTATTTTTCTAACTTTTCAGTTCTCTAAATTTTACAGTTTACCTATGTCAAGTGTTTTTGTTTGATCTAATTTAATGTATTGTGTCAAATTTAATATTTTCTTATATAAATGTCATCAATGTTTCCATTTCCATGATACTGTTTCCATAAACATACTTTCAATCTTTATGCCTTTCTCTCTCCCTCTCTTTCTATATAGTATATATAGTATATATGTGTATGTTTCCATGATACTGTTCCCATAAACATATTTTTAATCTTTATGCCATTCTCTCTATATATATGTACACACACATACATATATATATACATATGTGTGTATATACTCACATACATATATGCCTTTTGTAATCATTCTAGGAGCTACTTTTCATGGAAGAATGTAATCATTCTAAACACTAGAATCACCAAAATATTGGGTCATTTATTCATCTTAACTTCATATCTATCATGATTCCATGTAATTTGTAATTTTCTTTGAGTTTTGATGAATTAAATCAATTTTATTTTACTTCTTCTGTTTACTCTTAGTTAGAATGTACATGAATGAGTTTTTGGCTTCATTCATATTGGATGCTTAAATGTATTTCCTACATCTAAGCAAAATGCCTCTCTCCCTAGCAATGAATTTATCTGGAGTAGTAAAGAGGAAAGGAAAACACAGTCCTTAGAGTTTTTTTTAAGAAGATATTGTCTTCACAGTGTTGGAACCTACATGTCCAGTATAAAATTAATAAGGTCTAAAGCCTGATCCTTTTCTGTTCTTAAAACTCTCTAAGAGAGTCTGTTATAATAGCTGTTTGATTTTATTTGGAGGGATGAGTTTAGTTTTGACCTGGAAGTGAACACTAAGCTACACTCCCCAAAAGCTGGAACATAAAGGCATTGAACAATCACCCTAAATCCCAGTTCACAACCACTCTTTCTTCCAGACTCAATGCCTCAGACAATTATATTTATATAGGATTTTTTTCTGGGAAAAGTTCAATTTCTGGAAAATTTAATCTTTCTTCTGGATGGGTAAACTGTTCGTTAATTCTACTGGGGTCTATCCAACCTTACGTGTATTATCATAGCTTGTAGAAACTCCATTTTGAAAGCCTTCTCATTCTTTTTTCTTGCTTTCTAGAACTGGTAAAAAAATAGGCATTGACTTTGAACATCTTCTCAGCTACTGTTTTTCAGATAGATCACCTGTTAGTTTTTGAACCCAGATTTCAAAGTGAAGATTATATCCTAATACCCTTCAATGAATATTTGTAAACTGTGATATTTTTTATATACTACAATTTAATACACTAGTTTATGTTGAAGAAAAAGGTAGTTCTATTTCAAATGTAATTAGCAGATACGAATCTGAAGACTGTGCAATATGTGACTACATTAACAGCAACTTTTTGTTATAAATCATATTATTTTAGTGTTAATTAACATTTTTTTTAAAGATTGAGTTATTTATGCACACAATCACTGGGGTACAGGCCAGAATCATGGGAGGTGAGAGGATCCACCAGAGACAAAGTGGGGAATAGAACAGGCAGATTGACTGAAATACACTGCTGAGGGGAGCAGCTGGTGAGGCAGGAGAGGTCTGCTGTGCCATGTGGGTCCCCTCCCTGGCCGGCAGCAGGGATCAAACTCGTGCTGCAGTGGCTGTGGTCCGCTTCATAGTGCGTTGCTTAACGCATTGCACCACCAGGCAGGGCCCTAATTAACATTTTGAGTATATTACATTTTGAGTAAAAATAGTCATTTTTATTTCTGTGTAGGCACTTTGCTGTGTTTTAAGAAATTGGCTAAGCATATCAAAATGTATAAAATGCATTCAATATTTCAAAACAATTTTTAAGAGTCTCTAGTACATTTTTCCACAGAATATCTTGTTTTTAGTAATAGAGTAATGATTTCAGCAGCACCTCATTGTATTATTACTTTTGTTATTTGAATTTTTGTCCTATCATTGAAATGTGATTTATTAAGTAGAGGGAAGTGACTCTGAGTTCCCAGCCAATCATACTCAGTCAGAAGTAAGTGAGCTCCAATAAAGCAACATGTGCGTCAGTCTCATTCCTGGCCATGCCACTGACAGCCCCCACATAACAAATGGTTCAAGAGATTCTGAAGATTCTCTTCTTCAGGAGTTTGCTATATGTAGTATACCATCATTTAAAACACCACCCAAAGGGACTTGGCTAGAATTCTCTATATCATATGGCAAAATTATTTCAATTTTATGTAAGAAGTAGGGCAACCGGAAATCTTCACATTTCTCTCTACATATTCTTGTCACCTGGGATTCTAACTGAATCTAAGCACAGATTTCTAGCAAAAGTATTCAGAAATAGATAGCCAGCAACAAAAGGAACAACAGAATATTATATAAGCACCAATTATTTTATCTGTGGAAAAATAACATTAAATCACATTCAAATTTTGTCTGATTCACATTAAAATTCTGACTTAAGGCTTACAGTTAGTGCAATCTTAACTTATGAACAGTTATCAGTCACAGTAGTAACTAAACACTTCATATAGTCCTCAACAGTAATAAATAAAAATGTTATATGAAAGTTAACCCTATAAGAGTCCCATGGAAGTCAATTACAGTCTTATTCTCAGCCAATAGGAAGGCACAAATACAAATATTTGAAAGCTCAGTGGTTTAGAGTTATGCTTTCTCTTAATTCATTTATGTGACTTTGTATCTAGGATGCCAATGTTCTCTTCTATGTATTTGCCTAATTTATAATTACATGCCTTGACTATTTTACAAAAGAACTTCAGTCAGCTGATCAAAAAAAGGTCTCACATAATAATAATAAAGCCTATTAAAAACAGAAAAAATAAACCATGGAAAGAAAAAACAATAAGGCAGAAATCTCAATTAATGTGATATCTACACATAGCTGATTCAGTTTTATATTAGGTTTAAGATGCTTTATTTTTATAACAAAACCAAAGAAGGAGGGAGGGAGGGAGAGAAGGATGGAGAATAGTGGAAGGGAGGAAAAGGGGGAAGGAATAGGAAATAGAGAGGGTAAATGGAAGGAAGATGAGGAGAAGGAAGAAAGTAAAAATAAGAATTATTTTAAACATATTTTTGCATCAATGAAAATTTGAATGCCAACGACAAAGAGAAAAATAAAAGAACATTAAATGTCTATTTTCTTACTGGAATTGTTCTAATAAATATATACACATATATTACTAAAAAATGCCTCACACAATCTCTATACTTCTTTCAGAGATAACTCAGAGAACTCCAAAAGAGCTCTAAAAGAGAGGAATCATTTCCAACATTCTTATGATTGGATGCTGGCATACTCCATAATGAACCTTGGTTTTACTACATATATAAACCAAAACAAACTACATTGATTATAAGTTTTAAGTATAAATCAGTAAAATTTCAAGAAACACATACACAGGCATCTATCCACAAAAGGTATGCAGAATATTAAAGAACTTTTCTCCAGTTTCAAACATTGGGAAGATAATACTATATTCTTTCAGACCGTAGGCGTTCCTCCTTCTTGCTTATTAAATAATGAATTAGAGAAAGTTAGGATATGCAAAGTTTAAATTTTCTTTCTATTCCTTATATTAGATATGTCTGATTCAGCAAATAATACTGACTCAAATCATTGTCTCAAGAACACAGAAGTGGCTTCTCTACCAAGGGGCCACAATCGATGCTCTGTCATGCTGAGGTATGTCACACCTGGAGAGGGGAATAAGAGGAAAGGCTAGAGAATAAGTTTCTCTTCATCCCTGCCTAACAATTTGCAAAAACAGAAGTTCCATGGAAAACTATATTTTATATATTTGTATACACTCACACAAATTAGTATTTGCATATATGTCATTACCAGGTCACAAATTATGCCTAAATTTATTACTTAAAAAATCTATTTTCTCACACAGCTGTGAGCATCAGTAATGCAGGAGTAGCATCACTGTGTGGTTATGGTTCTGGGTCATTCACAAGGTTGCAATTAAGATGACAGTCAAGGCTGCAGCATGTGCCCCCCTGCCCCGCCCCGCAGTGGTTTCCCCTCCATATGGCCATAAACTGTAAACTTCAGTTCCTCACCCTGTGGAGCTCTTCCTAAGGGTACTTGAGGATCTTCCTGCCATGGTGCCTAGTTTGTCCCAGAGTGAATGACCCAAGAGAGAACAAAGAGAAAGTCCTGATGTCATTTTCTTACCTAAGTTACTCACTATAATTACTGCCATATTCTAGTCAATAAAAAAGAATCAGTAAATCCAGTCCACAGTCAAATCAAACAAAACTGACTCCATTCTTTGGCGAAAGTATGTTGAAAACTTTTATTTGTATAAAATGTGTTTTAAAACCACCAGAAATATAAGTTGTCAATTTTAAATATATATATATTATGCTGCTTTTAAAGTGAAAGCATATAAATCAAATGCTGTTTTGCTTTTATAAAATTAAATAATAATGAGAACAATGTCCTATAAAGTAAATGAAAGTAAAGATAATATTTTTCCAAATTAACTTATTTATTATGCATCCCAATTCAAGCATATCACCATTTAGGCATTATAAAGCTGATTCTTTGGCATATATTATAGGGGAAAGGGGAATCTGTGACATCAGGAAAAACAGTTTAAAAATGACTGAACAACACACTAGCAACAGGTGAACTGCATCACAACTTGCAATTATATCTCAAAGTTATAATTTTTACTTGCAAACTGCTATTATTTTAGGAGAGTCCTTTTTGTTTCTATGATCTTAAATTTTAAAAAAGGCCTTAAACTATTCACTCTTTAAATTCATGAAGATGATGACTCAATATCAACAAAGTTCATAAGGAATTGCTTTCTTCTAGCTCTCAGAACAATGCTCTTTCCATATTACCACTGTGACAGTTTCTATTGTCACCAGATGTTATTACATGACTTCAAATCACACTATTAATGAGACAGTGTGACTAATGATGTCCCTTGGTGTTGTGCAGTGCACCACATGAACAACAGCATTCAGTGATATTGACTGGACTGTCAAAGGGTAGATCTTAAGTATTTTGAATTTCCCAACAACAACATATACCCTGACTTGTTCACTGCAATGTATACCTTGCAATCTATTACCCATGAAATCAGCACTAGAAAAAAAGCACATTTCCTGACACCTGCAAGTTACCTTCCTTCACAGAAAAAGAACCAGTCCATAAGCTGGCAGAAGTCACCAAGTGCTATCTGGGTGAACACACTTGTCACAGTGATTTTCTACAGTGAAGCAACCCCAAGCAACCAGCAAAACAAAACCTATATCTTTCTCAATTTAGGGGAATTTTTTTTACATAAAAAAAGGTCAACATATGATAGAATTTGGCAATTTAATTTGTTTCCTTTAATTTAATTTTCACATGCCAAAAGTGCAGACTAAAGAGGTGTTGAAATGCAGGCAACAACTTTATAGAATTATCCTTGCTCACTGTAAAAGGTTATGAAGATGACATTGGTGACACTTCACAGTGCCGCTAAATTTTAATGCATGGTTGATCTGGGAAGGACTTATTTCCTATCTATTTGACCATGTACAGAGACTATCAATGCACACATTTGTGTTTCCTTGTGTTTCTTATGTTACCTGTTTAGAAGACTGTGCATTACATAAGCAAAATAACAAAATTGTATACTCTGTGCATATGGCAAATAATACTTTTTCTTTTTCAAATTTGGTTTCTTCTTCAAAGATCCAGTGAATTTACAATGAAATACATCTAAGCAATAAAGGTAATTCATATGTTTAAGAAATAATTCAGAAAGAACACTGAAATACATAAATTTTTCTCCAATAGTTAAAGGTAAACTGATAAATAACATTACCTTTAATTTTTTATTAAAAAATTAATGTCTATTCCTTAAAAAAAGGTTTAACAGAGAAAACATTTTTAATACCCACAGAGTCACCATCATCCAATAATAAATGTTAACATTTTGTTGTTCTGCCTCCCATTTTTCTACCCATGTAAATTAGTTTTGTTTTTTGAAGCATTGATCATCTATTGTAACCACACTATGTTTATAGTTTGGGTCTAAATCATACCTAAGCCTGAGTCATGCTGTATCATACATACACACACATACTCACACACTGTCTTCTCATAACTCTCTCGTACAAAGAACAAGTACTATTTGTTCCTCTTTCCTTATAGTAGTCAGAAAATGTATGTCCTTCAGTGAAGGGATCAGATTCCAGAATGGCTGCCAGACCTGATTAATTTGGTCCTAACAGCTCCTAAAACAGGTGCCTAGGGTTAAATAGAAACCCAGAGAAAGGCAGTTTCCACCACAGATGTTAGAATACTTCATAATCCTATATAGTTCTAACACTAATGCTTTGGCCTGAACCTTCTGGGGAAAAACTAGTACCTTCCCAGTAGCTTGACAAGGTTTCC
The DNA here is from genome assembly GCA_019455555.1 of Galemys pyrenaicus. Lineage (NCBI taxonomy): Eukaryota > Metazoa > Chordata > Mammalia > Eulipotyphla > Talpidae > Galemys > Galemys pyrenaicus. Next base: position 1,775,169 of record JAGFMF010011453.1, on the reverse strand, counting down.
TGGAAGTGGACAAGAACATAATTTATCCATCAGTGTTACAAGAGCTAAGACTATTTCATACCACTATTTGCCTTGAGTCTCAGAATTATTACTATCTGAACTCAGTCAAAAATCTACTTTGTATGCCTGGGCCGCTGGCTAGCTTAAGGCATATCCTTGTGTCACACCTTGTGTTACCATAAACTCACACCAAGCCCTTATGAGTTTAGCTTTAGAGCAGGGGAAAGACTGTCAATCATTCTGTGCTTTTTCTGCTATTATTGGAAATTCACTTCTAGAGTTATAATGCTCTGGCCTGACCCTAAAATCTCATTCTGAGCCATTTCAGTCCAAGTGGCATAGCAGAAAAGCAATGGGTTTGATCCTTTCTCTTCCAAAAAAGTCCACTGGCATCTTATGTAAATAAGTCCATTAAGTCCAAGACTGTCTTCAAGTCATATCCATCAATACATTCCTCAAGCAAACAAAGTAAAATTTCACCTCACAAGGCACAATCACTGTACTTCATGTATAAGAAAGGCTATAAGACCACTTAGCAATGGTGAGTATTCTGAGGCCCAACACTTTGGTTCACATTTTTATCATTTATTTTCTCTATAACCTTTTTCAAGGTACTATAAACCATCTGTGTCCAGATTTCCTCATCTTTACAACAGGGACAATATTAGTTTCTTCTTCACTTACGTGAAGGATGTTAAGGGATTCATAATTAATTTATGTAGTAATAGGTTTAGAAAAGTGCCAGACATAACCATCATTGACTATCTGCTAGCTATTACTATTCTCATATTTTTCACTTGAGAGTATGAATATTTTTTATGTTCTTCTTAATGACTGCATATTTTTACCAAATGAGTGCAAGCTTATTTAACAATTCTCTTATAATTAAGTATTTAGCTTTTCAGTTTTTACTGTTTCAGATTATATTGACATAAATATCTTTGTGCATGAATTTTTTCATGCTTAATGCTATATCTTTGTGTCAACATTAACATTCCCAAAATGGAAACTATTAAATCAAGGAACAAATAGTTGATGGCAAATAGTTTCTGGCAAGTTTTGCCGAAACATCTCAAAGGACCAATTGATTGTTTTCAGTAATTTTTACTGCCAATTTAATTCCAGACTTCAAAAATAGAATTTAGAAGGAAAAAAAGATTCTCCAGGATTGTTTTAGGCAAAAATTTCAAAAACAACCATCAGACATTATTATGGTTATTATATGCCTCCATCTTTTACTCTAAAAGCAACAGACTTTGCTAAGCCCATGATTAGATATGTCATGTTTTCAACTTTTCTAACATTTTAAGCTTTCAACACTCTTGACAATTGTCAAGTTATGGAAACCACCTAAGTGCCCAAGAACAGACAAGTGGGTAAAGAAGATGTGGTATATATACACAATGAAAGACCACATAGCTATAAAAAGAAGATAAAGTCTTGCCATTTAGAACTGTGGGGGCATCATGCTAAACAAAAGATGTCAGAAAGAGAAAGCCAAATACTAGATGAAGTCCTCCACATACAGAATAAAAAAAAAAAAAAAGCACAGACAAAACTAAACCAAAATAAACCCTAGAAGTCTAATTGCAGAAGTGAGGTACCAGACAGGAAAAGTGAAGAGAAAAAGTGGTAGGGAGCCCAATGGACTAACATTGAGGATTATTGGTGCTTTGGTGTTGGGTGTGGTACATAACATGCATGTAAAGCTGCATGAACCTATACCCTTAAATCATGCACACTGCTGGAAACTGATGTTGCTTCAGTAAACTTTTAAAATTAAACGATAAAAATTCAAAGACATAGTCAAACCACATTGCCAACCAACATCTAGAAATCTGTTATTAGGTATTGATCAGATATTCACTATGACAAAAGCCCTACAATGTAATGAGAGAAAATAAAAAGATGATACTGAGACAAGTACCAAAGTAGACAGGAGCATATAAATTCAGGAAAACAGAAGTTAGAAAGTCAAATTCATTCTCTGTCATCAAAATGGCACAACAGCTGAAACTCTTGTAATTATTTTGTAATATAAGTAATCAAGCAATCATTTGAATGCCTCAAACTTACAAATAGTTAATGGCATATATTCCAATAAACTGGGAAAATGTTATCACAGAAAAGCAATATGGCACAGTGGTAAATACAAATTCTGGGTTAAACTATTTATTGTGAATTTATTATGAATGTGAGGTGTATTTTCTCACGGAAAGATAATTCAAGTTTCCATTTGTAGAGACTGTTTTGCATGGATTAGGCATGACTGAGTTGAAGATGTCCCTAACCTTTAGTTTCCTCTACTTCACAAGGTTTTTAAGTCCAGGTGGTCACACAAGTAAGTTATATTTCCCAACAACCCTTGCATCTGGATTTGCACATGTGGTAGAGTCTAGCTCTTGAGAAGTGAGAAGAAATTAAGTGTAAATTGTTGGATATTGTTGAGGTTTTGAATCTTCTTATAGGTTGATATAAGACGATAAGTGGAGGATCATAAGCCCAAAGGAAAAAAAAAAAAAAAGATGGCTGAGCTGTGAGAAAGTGAGTACTTTTACAGAAAGGTTTTATTTATTATAGTGACTTCACCTGTACCCTTCCTAGTATAATATGACTCCAACAGAATTTGACTGTTTTGACTTTTAGGGGAAAATGGGAATACTATGTCATTCAAACTTCATTCACTAATGGCTTCAATATTGTTCAGTGATTTCACCCCAGCTGCAGGGAGAATTGGTTACCACCTTCATGTGTCAGTTCTGCATAGTTTACTGCAGCTGCACAAAGATACCTCACCCAAGATCACAATCTTCAAGAAACAGACACAGAACATTAAACCCTTCTTGTGGTCTGCTTTCTAGGAAGATCAGTTTCCAACAGCTATGTCTCATGAATTGTCAAAAATGGCAGACAATAGGATAAATATTGCGATCTTACTGGTCACTGCCCAGTTGGTAATTGAAGTCTCATCCTTATTGATTAATGGAGATATATCCTAGTGCAACAAAATGACATAGTGGCTAAATCTTTCATTGGTAGAGGATTGTGGTGGTGTATCAGTGCAAAGGAAGGCATCAGCTTACACCTTGTATGGAGTCTCTGAAAAATATGGGGAAATAGTAACTATAATGACAATAGAATTAACTGGCCATTGCAGAGCTCTACTGAGGCTTCAGCAAAAGACAATGAAAGGCTGAGAGAAGAGAGTATTGAAAGGCCAGTGTGAGAATCAGAGTGTCTGGTGTTAAACAAAAGTTTCTGTTTCTTGCAGCAGGAAGTTTCAGAAATTTCAGAGCCAGAACCTAAACTTCACTATCACTTTAGGAATCTTTCTTTTCCCCAATACTCTAGGTTCTGCAGAGTTAGAGGTCTTGGTGACCAAATAAGCACACTTCCTTCAGGAAGTAAGAGTTTTTCTAACAAACTGGGGATGCCACCAGAACACTTTGGGGTCCCTGTGTCTAGAACAGCAAACAGTCACCACTTCTGCAGGGATATTGCTACACACTGGGGGGAGGGAGAAATATTGTTTGCACCCAGTAGCTCTACAAAGGAGCTATTCAATACTCTTCCAAGTTTGATCATAAATGAACAAATGAAACAAAACTGGACTAAGAAGTACATCTTGACCAGAAATGAAATTCTGAGCATTGCCGCCAGACATATCAGACATGCCACCTAAATAACCAGAGGTGCTAACTTGTTGAGGGAAACCTGGACTTTAAAGCAGAGGAGACACAATGAGCAGCAATGGTGATCCCCAAAAGAGCTGCTGTAGCAGCAGAGACTATGTTTAGCCCAACTAAACTTCCCGTTCTACGTTTACCCCAGGAAGAGGGGAATCAACTGGAACTTCGGAGGAATTGCCCTAAATAACATATATATTAATTACATAGAATGTAGAATTTTATATTTAATTCATTTTATATATTTATAGATATATCCATCCATATATATGTATGTGTGTGTATATATAAATATATATATTTGCTAGTCTATGGGAACAATGATACATCAGTCAAGAAGGACTTGTTACTTGAGTTATTATGAGGATGACAGGCAACAGTCTTTGGCTCTCAGATCCATAAGGAGCTTCCATAGATGTAGAGATCCACCTGACTCAAGATTATACCCACCTCAGGGAAACACACATGCAAATGAGTTATTGTGGGGAGGCATCTAAGTCCAGGCATTTGAGCCCCACAAAGACACCACTGAAGAGCCATCTGATTTATGGGATCAGCCAAGGGTAATCAGAGCTACAGTGAAGCTCCATCTCTCTCTCAGTCCCATGATGTTCCCACCAGTCTTCCATAGTAAAGATTATATATGCATCCAGGGCTGCTGCCTGTTGTGAAGTCTACTTTATTCATTATAAGCAAGTTTACTTTGTGAAACACATTTTTGACTTGCATCAGAAGATACCACAGTCTTCAGGTTTTTCATAAACTTCATTGGTCACTATTTCTGGCTCTATTATTTTTTCGTTTCTCTAACTTAGTATGTCCAGCTCCCGCCTTCCAGAACTTTTCCTTATTTCTCTCTGCACACTCTCTTGCTGACATTATCTTGACATATTGTTTTAAATACCATGCAATCTATTTTCAATAAAGCACCAGCACAGTTCTGTTAAAACACCACATCTTATCACTCTTCTGCCAAAAACCAGCCAGAACTCCCCATCTCACTCAGAGGAAAACCAAGTGCTGTAGTTCTTGCTTGCTTTTGCTACAATGCTCTGGAATGTCTGATACCAGAGGCTCTAACACCTGAGTATACACTAACATTACCTGGGATCAAGAAAATCTAGTTTAGAAAAAATAAAAACATTTGCTTTACAAACTAAAATGAATCCTGTAAAACTGTCTTATCACTATGTCACTAAATCATAGATAATATTACTGAGCAAAAATGGCCATAGTCAGAGATATAATAAAGCAAACTTTTTATTATTATTAAAGTCAGGTTTTTACTTATGAAAATAATCCTTCCCTACCATTCTCAAAATTACATTCATCAGACCTTAGAAATCATCTTGGGTTTCCAATTATATTCCCAACATTGTAATTTGCCATCACTATTATCTACGGTTCATTTTCACAATATATTCCTCATAGAAGCATTTTGTTATTGTTGTTTATTTAGGTAACTTTTGTTTACATGAATGTTTGTATTTTAGAGGTCAGGAATCACCCCCTTCAGGTGTTATTAGCATATCACACCTTCCACCAAAGTACTTCTCATCACACTGTCAAGGAAATGAAAATCATAAAAACAACAAAATATCATCTCACCACTATGAGAATGGCCCATGTCCAAAAGAGCAGAGACAAGTGCTGGCAAGGATGTAGAGAAAAAGGAACTATCTTATACTGTTGGTGGGAATGTAGTCCAGTTCTTATGGAAAACAGTATGAAGATTTCTCAAAATATTAAAAATGTATCTGTGAGATGACCAAGCAATTCCATTCCTACATATCTACCCAAAGAAGACAAAAACCCAAATTATAAGAGAAACATGCACTCCTATATTCATTACAACACTTCCTAAAAGTCAAGCTATGTAACTAACCTACGTGTACAAATACAGATGAATAGACCAGGAATATGTGGTGTATATAATGGAATACTACTTAACAAATATCCCATTCTCCACTTCCGCAGTTTTCTGCAGTTGAGTTGACTCCATGACATTAATTCAAGCCAACTGTGGTTGAATGGCAATGAGTTTTATGTCCATGTTAAGATGACTAGGAGCCGGTGTGCTTCCTTTACCTCTCATCTGCTATGATGATGCTGAAGGCAACATCTTCCAGACGGCACAGCTAGACAATGGAAGATACCAGATTTCTGAGTAACCCTAGAAGAGAGCTGTTTCAGAGAGCTGCCTGAACTTAGGCAGGTTGTGAAAAATGCACTTTTATTGTATTAAGTCACTAGCATTTGGGAGTTACGTCTGGTAACAGCAAGCATTAATTGTTCTAAAAATGAACAAGAATGCACAGGGCAGTTTCTCTAACAATAACTAAAGCAAAAATGTGTGGCATCTGCTCAAGGATCAGAAAACAATAAAGTAGATGAACAAAGAAATAAAAGAGAAGAAACACAGTGTGAAGAATGAGAAAGAGAAAAAGCAAAGACAGCCATCGATTCATATTAAGTAGTCTTTATCTCAAACAAATAAAGTGTAGCCATTAATTATTTGTTTACATTTATTTTTGGTACTATGTGTCAGGCATTGTTAAAGATTCCGATGATAAGGTGGAGACCAAGGTCCCTTTCCATAGAGATTTTTTCTAGTGAGACAGATGCTAGTGATTAATGAAATTTCAAGTAACTGTCCCCATTTATGATATAAATCCTTTATCAGGTGGTTCATCAGGATACCATTCATAACAAAGTAATGAAAAAGGTCCTAAAATGTATTCTAAACAGATGTCACTGACCATTCTGAAGAGCGAGAAAATGATAAATATTCTAATCAACTTGTACATAAAGTACTATATAAAACCTTTGGGGTTGCTTGTTAATAATTACATGTTGGAGGTAAAATTCTTTGCTTGGAACATATTTAATGTCAATATAGCAAAAAATTAATGACAAAAATAGACATGTATTTTTTTCTTTTGTATGGGAAAAAATTAGTAGCGCAAGTAACTAATTTGTAAGCTAATTTTAAAAAAAAACAACTTTGTAATAGTGAATTCCAACAATCTTCTGGAAAGATACAAAGCCAACTAAAGATTCTGGCAGTAAAAAACGTATTTGTGAGTGATTTGCACAGGAACACAGTTACTAATTTAAAATAATTTTATAGCTTATACTTTATAAAATGTGCTTTAAATGATAGCCAATTACATAATCAATTCTGTTCAAGTCTATATGCATTTTGATTTGGGAAAATAATTTTAATATATGGTTCATTATTTGGTAATTCTTTAATAAACAAATGGTATACCTACTTGTATTCTACTTACACATAAACACATATTGTTTGTTGGAAACATTAAATTTAAATTAGTTCTCAAATATCTCAGGAGTAACTAGTTACCCTAATTTTCACTTCTCTCCTTAAATTCTTGAGATACCCATTATTCTCTGCTGCAAGAAGCTGTCAAACTTACTACAACATTAAAGTTTTTTCAATTTATTGCATCAAATCTCTTCTATTTCCCTTCCCATACCAATCAGAGATAGATTACTGAATGTCAAACTGATGATTAGATTACTATTTACACTGTAAAAAATGTTAACACTCTCATGTTCATTCAAGAAATATGTGTATGTATACATGTATCTATAATACACTGATGATATGCTGTGTGCTGAAGAAACACTAGTAAGCTAGCCAATTTGCTGGCTTCATATAGTTTAGAGTTTTAAAAATACAAATTATTAAGCCCTTACTACATTTCAATAGGTGATATACAAAGCACAGTAGACCCTTTCATTATTGAAACCCTTTGACTTAGGGTTAATACCATATTAAAAATGTGATAAATTATTTAACAAATCTAAATTCAGGTGGTGTCATTTTTAAAGTGTAGATAGCTAATTATCAAATGCAAATATTAGTCATCGAGATGATGTTTGAAGTACAACTTGATGGAATTTGAATAGGAGCCTACAAACCCCACAATCCCATTTTATCAAATACCCTCTTCTAGATTATTGCAGAGGAAGCTAAACACATGGAGGAACCCCATCTAGAAAAAAAAATCTATTGTGGTAGAATATGGGTGAGTTGGTGGTGTATGCCATAACTGATGGGGCATTCAAATATGACATCAACTTAAAAATACATAAATAAAATTAAATTTAAAAAATGAGAACTCAAAGCATCACTTTAGTTTAGGTAGGCTAATGGTGACATCCAAGTGCAAGGCTTTATTATAACCTGGATCAAATATACTCAAGCCTCGGGGCTTCACTCTGTCAAAAATCAATTAGGATGAGGCCATAGATTTGGGGGACACTTGGAGAGGAACAGGAAGATATAAGATATGTCACTGTACTCCTAGGTAGGAGTTAGCTTTAGTCCCCTAGCAGGTATGGGAGACAAGAAGAAAGTAGAAAAAAAAAAATTCATGGTGACTCTGATTACTAATAACCACAGTTCAACTACTAAGCCAGAGTCTGAAGAACAAGATTTCTCCCTCCAAGGGAGTAGGGGAAAAAAATTTGGAGAAATGGCATTTTATCTCCCATGAGATTAGTAAATATTGAAGCCAGAATATGTTTCAGGTCTTGTTCACTCCAAAAATTATTATTTTAACCACTCTACTTAAGGCAATATATATATATATAGTTATCTTGTTTTTAAATATCAAACTTTATTCACAAAAATGAATCTCTAAGGATTCATTTTTTATGCTATTTATGTTTTGTTTTAATTTTTAATTCCTGTCCTCAGAGCACTTAAGTTCTGCTTGTTGTTTGCTCTGTAGAGCACTCTGGCTTTTGACCTTATCCAGCATCTAACTGAGTAGGAATCCTTCCACCAGAACTCAAAGGACCCTCTTTTTTTTCTTACATTGTTGTTAATTTTGGGATAGTATTTGATTTCTCTCCTCAGGTGTAGTCTCTGTAGTTCTCCCACCATCATAACACCCAGGCCTTATCACCATATCCCTCGTGGTCTTCCCTACTCTGTTTTGACTCCTTTCCTTTTCCCTCTCTTCCTCTATGTCTCAAATCTATGGTCAACTTGCAAGTCTGCCTTTTTCCTGACTCCCTGTTTGGTATCTCTATATCCTGCATGTAAGTGAAACCATTGAATGTTTATCATTTTCCTTGACTTGTTTCACTTAGCAAATCCCTTTTATCTCCATCCATGTTGCCACAAATGCCATGACTTTATCTTTTTTGATTGCTGAATAGTACTCCATTGTGTCTATATACTGCACCTTCCTGATCCAGGCATCTATTTGGGGGCATCTAAGTTGTTTACACACCTTGGCTACTGTATACAATGCTGAAATAGACATAGAAGTGCAGGTATCCTTTTAGATTCATGTTTTTGTGTCTCAAAAGATCCATTTTTTAGGGTAAATGATTCCATAGCTTTTCTTTGCAGCAAACTGCTTTATTTCACTATAGTCTTCACTGCACTCAGTACTCATATATATATTTTTTTGACAAAGTAGTCTTTCTCAGATTTTAGTAATCTTTATGGACCCTCCAATTTGAGAATCAATCTAAAACTTTCTGTTAGTGACATCTGATGGAAATGGAGAGATCAAAAAAATATGATGACTACTGCAATGTTAGTTTTAGAAGGAAACTTCTATTTAGCATTATAAATATATACACGTTTCATTTTTAAACTATTAACTTTTTTATTTCTTTTCTTATGTTATGATACCCACTACCAAGTCTCCTGTGGTCCTCTACTTAGTCTAAAGGGCACCCTTCTCCTTTGTTCCCTACCTGTAACAACTGTAAGAACCAAGTCTGATAGTGTAGCATTGTTAAGTAAGTTGTGCTATTATTATTATTACTGTAGTTGTTATTATCACCCTAAATACTTACTCTTTTTTTCCACTACCAGATAACAGAGTAAGCTATACTCTTTCATGTCTCTATGCCTTTGAAACTTATTTTCCCTATTTTTGTAATTTTTCACATCTCTTTATGTTGTTAACTATGAATTGCCAATATTTAATATTCATATAATATGATGAAGTCACTGGTACTCAGCCTGAAAAAATTACATTCTTACAGAATTTTTCACTCGTGATTTTAAACGTGTTATGGTGTTTTCTGGTCCCAGCACTATGACATATTTGAAGCCCGAAGTTCATATCATACTGCACTCTAAAATCTTCCTTCTCAAAAATACCATAGTTTATATCTATGAAATGAACAAGCCCTTTGGGAGGCAAGAAAATTAGAAATTCACAACTAATTTCCTGGACAATTATTATTCTCCCATTGCAGCCACCTCCGTTAAGACCCTTTTGAGTATCACAAGCCAGTTCAGACTTGGTATTTTCATGTTCAGCTAAACCTTATTTCTGAGAAGTTTGTGACTTACAAGGATCATATAACATGAAAGAATTGATTTGTGGTGAGTTATTCTGATCCATATTAAATAAAATAACAAACATAGAAATTTTTCAAATTTTCAGTCTAGCTCCTGCATACATTAATACCACAGACATACTATATCTTATATGAAGAATCTTATATGAAAATTCAAATTCAGTGGTCAGTTCTTTGGGTATTCAATAACTCCACTCACACAGGGAATATTTTAATTATCATAAACTTTACATACCATAACAAAAGTCTATATGTATAAAAAATAACTGGGAAAGGAAAACAAACATGAAAACTTTGGGATACCAAAGAACAACCCTTCTCGGTTGCTGGGGCTGACTTCAGGGAAAACAGTTGGAAATATGAAGCTATCAGATGATCAGCTGATTTAAATTATCAAAATAATTTTATATTTAGAATCATTTTATTTCTCTTTTAAAAAAATATTTATGCATAAAAGAACTAGGGTGTAGGCCAGATGTTTGGGACATGAGCAGATTCATCAGAGACAGAGTGGGGAGCAGAACAGGCAGATCTACTGAAATGCACTGCTAAGGGGAGCAGTGGGCAAGACATGTGGGTCATCTCCCTGGCAAGGGGAATCAAACACGTGTCACAGTGGCTGGTGATAGCTTAATAACATTGAGACTTTACCCGACACCACCAAGGAAGCCCTAGAATAACTTTCAGATGATTTTTCACGTCACCCTTTCATTTCACAAAGATAGCTGAACATTTATGAAATGCCAGTCACCATTGGTCTAGGTAAGAAAACCAATTACAACATCATTCACATGAGCCTTTATTTAAAAATGCCCGGCAAAAAGCGTCCCAGAGATGTCTTTGTTAGGGAAAGCTTAGATAAAGTAGCTAACTTATAGGCATTAACAGAAGGAAGTTGGTTGAAATTCAGTTATTTTCAGTAATAATTGGTGAAAGATGATTCTGAGCAAAGGAAAGAATTGTTCTTGTAAGTTACTATTCATTGATTGGACAATGTAGATTATATCATGTAGATGCAGAGGAAGAAAGAGATAAAGCTATAAGCAAGAGAGAGAGTAACGTAATCACTGCAAGATAGGCATTTAAAAGATGTGTAGCATCTCACTCCTAGGAATATACCCAAAAGACACAAATACACTGATTCAAAAAATACCTGCACCCCGATGTTTATAGCAGCACTCCTTACAATAGGTAAGACCTGGAAACAACCTAAAGGCCCAAAAACAGATGAGTGGATCGGGAAGCTGTGGTACATATACACGATGGAATATTATTCAGCAATCAAAAAAGAAAAATGACGTATTCATAGGAACATGGATGGATCTGGAAGGGATTATACTCAGCGAATTAAGTCAGAAGGCAAAAGAGAAATACCAGATGGTTCCTCCCCTAGGAGGAACATAAGGAAACCAAATAAAGATCAAGGAAAGGAATAAGAACAATAATAATAACAATAACAGCAATAAAGACACAAAAACCAAAAATGAGGAGACAAGGACAGACTGGGGACACTTGGGGGAGAGGGTTGAGGGAAGATGTGAGCACAAGGGACTGAGGTGATGGTGCACTGGTGATATGGTGATGGGGATTACAATTAATGGCAAGTATATGTAAATTTTTAAAAAAATTTATATTAATAAAAAACACAAAAAAAAAAAAATAAAAGATGCGTAGCAATAAGGACCAAGGTATCAATGAAGATATATTTTTCACCAGCAATGTGAGATAAGAATGTTAATATGAACAAACAATAATAACATAAATGTGTCAGATCCTGATACAAAAACAATGAAACTACAAATAATAACTAAATGTTGTGTTTATCTTATGGAAACTATCAAATATTTTTCTCTTCAAGCTTACGTTATCCACAGAAAATCTTCCCTGTGGTTTCACATTCAGAAATAAATGTTTTGCCTCTTCTACTAAGCTGCTTTTTTATTATATGAAAAATATCATTACATGAAAATGAGACATGTAACTTACCAGTATTTTCTCTTTGTGCTGATTGTTGAAAATATCAGTTCATAGCTTATAACCCCCACAAAGCAAATGTTTTAGCTTCATGGAGGGTAATTTGTTATATCAATAGATGCCATTATAAATTTTCCTTGTTTTATCTGACTGCCTTTTGTCTAACTTAAAGCATATCATGTGTATTTCTGTGAGTAATCTTAAATCATTTGAAAATTCTGAGGAATAAGTAAATATACAAATGAATGAATGATAAATACATCTTTTCCCTCCTCAAATTTTTATAAGTTACTGACAAGTTCAAGTTCTATATTTCTAACATAACACTGATTATGATAAATACTAAAACCAAAAGTAGTTATTATTTAAAATTTTATGTGGGGGCATTCTCTCAGTACGTATTTTCCACACCAGAAAGTTAGAGTTTTACTGGCCTTAATTCCTGTCCCTAAACTTATTTCATATATAAACAAGCTGTTTTATTCAATAAATATTTATAAAGCTCCCTCCTGACATGAATTCCAAGTTGTCTTGTCAAGGAGAAAAGGTTAGCGAAGCTCAATTAGACCAAGTGGGATGCTTGAGAAAACAGAACTGTCTTTAGGTTTTTTTGAATGTTAATATCAAGTTAGTCAATTCTATGTCCTTGGACAAGGAATTTTGTAGCTCTAGACTGGAACTGACAAACTTGTTAGTAGTACTGGCCCATGCCAGTCTCTAGATGAGGATGGGTAATTAACCATTATATCATGGTTACATATGATAGTATAAAGAAAAACCATAGTTTCAGGTAAGCATTGACCAGAGATTTCATGTCCTTATAAGAGAACCTACATTGTTGCTTTGGGACTGACAAACAGATGTTCTTTTCTTTTACAAGGAAGATACCACTCTATACAGAAATATCTGCAGAATAGACAACGAAGCAAAATATTCAGGGAATATTTTGGGAGAAAAGGAGATGTAACTCTCATGTCACTGAAACTCCATTTTCTTATCTTCTAATTGCACCTCTTAAGTAAAAGCTAAATTACACAGCAATTCCCAGTTTGGTCACCAGAGAATTCTCATTTAAACACTGGATATAAACAGTGGGATCTGAGATTCTAACTGAGCAAATATTCAGTATAGTAAGACAAGTACATGGTATAACTGTTGATTTGGAAAGAACCATGTGGATCTAAAATGCAAAACCAGCTTCTGTATGGGATAAAACAAGAGCAAATGCAAATCTTTTACTGTTGTTATTGTTGTTACATTACTGATTTGTGTAAATGGACAGAAAAGAATTCTACTGATTGAAATGAAGTTAAAAGAGAGGGATAGATTAAATATCAGTAGTCTTATTTCTTTTCTCACTTATGCATTACCAATAGAGTTTACTACATAAATGCATCTATGTCAATAGCTGATTTTAGATATTGTCTCACCAAATACAAAATTCATGAGTTCTGATACTTATCTTTAGGGTTAGGAACCCTTAATATCTTACCTTTTTATCTTCCAAGATACTTTAAGGATAAAACTATATAGAAGGTAAATAAAAAGTCCTGCATTTAGATTTTTCAAAATAAGTCAACCCTCCAAATTCAGCATAGGAGAAAATATGCTTAAAACTGTGTTGATAAAATAATACAACTGATGTGAATGGACCTTCTGACCTAGAGAGAACATGCAAATGGCCAAGAGACACATGAAAAAAAGTTCTTTATCACTTTTCATAAGAGAAATGCAAATTAAAACCACAATGATATACCCCCTCACAGTTGTGGGGATGGCCTGAATCAAAAAGTTGAGAAAAAACAAGTAACTGACAAGAGTGTAAAGAAAATGGAAACCTCATACCTAGTGGAAGGAGTGCAGACTTGAACAACTTCTATGGAAACTAATCTGGAAGTTTCTTTAAATATTGAACATAGATCTGCCAGATGATCCAGCAATTCCACACTGCAGGAGCTATACAAAGAAAGAAAAATACTAATTAGAGGGGATATACGCACTCCTATGTTCACTGCAGCACTATTTACAATAATCAACCTAATCAATAAACAACCTAAGCGCCCAAGGACAAGGAGTGGATTAATAAGACGTAGCACATATGCACAAAGGAATGCCACTCAGTTATTTAAAAAAAAAAATGAATTCTTGCTATTTGCAATAACATGGATGGAAATGAAGACAATTATGCTCAAATAGTCAAAAGACAAACACCACGTAATTTCACTCACATGTGGTGTATAAAGAAACAAAACAAGGAACATACAAAAGAAAACCAAAACAGAATTGCAGAATTGTACTGATCACACCAAGCAGACATAGCTCAGAACTTTGACAACCTTCTAAGATCTTGGTGAAGTGTTTGGAAACTATGACACAGGGACAAACTTTGAAAGAATCAGAGATGATTACCCCATGACAAGAAGATTTCAGAAATGTTGGCATTAGAATATAACATTAGATAAAGAAAAGTGAGTGTAAATATTCCTAGTAATTAGAGCTGTCTGTAAGAGAAAAGGCAATCCTACTAGGTAATGAACTTCCTTTTACCACAAGGTTCCAAGTGTAGGCTAGAAAATCAATCAACCATGAGAAAGCTCTACAGAAGATAGTACTAGATACGCCCAAAGCCTCTTCCAACTAGATGATTAAAAATGTGTAGATCTAAAGTGATTTTAAATTAGAAATTTTACACAAAAGATTGACATTGTCATTTTATAGAAGTAAATTTTTTCCAATGGAAAAAAATCACTCAGCATTATCCTAATATGCTATCACTTTGCAGATGATGGTTCTGAATGGTAAAAAGAAAAGGGAAAAGAAAAATTAGCTCTTATTCACTGTCTTCACAGTGAGTATTTACCATTTTAAAAGCTCCTGTCAAGTGTATGAGTAAAAAACATATATTTCAAATAAAAACAAAAGCGAACCCTTAGATTCAGACAACAGAAGGTGGTTGTCAAGGGGATGACAGTGTGGGTACAATGTTCTGACTATTGGTGGTTGACAGCAACTGGACATTGGGTGGTGGGCGTAGTGTGATATGTAAAGTTGCTGAGGGAAAAATTGTATACCTGAAACCTATTACAAAATATTATCGCAAACAAAAAAAACCAAACCTACTTTTCAATGTAAGCATGTAATCTGACTTTCCATTCTATTAACAGATGTATAAATTGCTTCTCTTTTGAAAAGAAATTATAAAACTTTCTTCTCATAAATAGCTTTAAAGGAAAAAATTTGACTTTATTTGAAGTTAATATTAGGAAAAAATATTGGAATGTCTTATAAAAATAATTTGTGGCAAATACAAAATGACTTTTTTTTGGTTTTTTTTTTGCATTAAAACTCTGTCTAATTTCAAATGGAAACAATTTGTGGCACTGATTCAAATAAGTTTTCATAATGCATAACTTTAAATTTGAAATCCTCTTGGTTTGCATAGTACACATACATTTATCTGAAATTACCTATAAACAACAACATTCTATTGGACTTCATAGACACCTGGGGAAATTAGAAAACACACTCAACTCATTATTGACCAAATGGTAATATTAAATAATTTGAGTCCCTACTCTTTCTGCAATTCAAGTACAATGCATAAGCTCAAAGAGAGTTAACTGGGTCATTCGAAATCCACATCCTTGGACTCATAAGATTTTGAGACCATAACAGTCTTCAGGAAGCATCTCCTGAATTGTCTTCAGGGATCCTACATGTTATAGAAAGTTAAATATCAGGGAATGATGGAGCTTGTGGAGAATTACTGATTATCCCTGTCAAAATGCATCAGATTCAATATATAAAAGTAACAAGATTATCAGACAAATTTTTGTCTTTATCAGTATCAGATAAATGTTTAGCCATCTTTTTGCATCAATAAAAAAGTGAAATTGTGGTCTGATTAAGCAAATGACTTAATAAAAGTCATTATAGTAAGTTAGGACATAGCTAGATCTAGGTAAGATTCTCTTGATTTTGTGACTTTTGTATTATACAACTGACTGTTTGCTATATCCAGCATTCTTCCTTTTGGCCTTTAAGAGGAGATCGAAGAAGAAATTAAAAAATACCTTGAGATGAATGACAATGAGGGCACATCCCCCCAGAATGTATGCAACCCAGCAAAAGTCTTTATAAGAGGAAACTATATAGCAATAGAGGTTCACATCAAAAACACTAAAAAATCAAAGAAACAACCTAATCTCCCACCTTACATAACTGGAAAAGGAACAACAAAAAAAAAGACAAAGGAGCAAAGAATATAAAATGGGACAAGGATAGTCTATTCAATAAATGGTGCTGGGAAAACTGGACTGCTACAGGCAAAAAAGGAAAGTAGACTACTGTACCACACCATGCACAAAAACCAACTTAAACTGGATTAAGCAATTAGACATAAGACCTGAAACCATAAATTATATAAAAGAAAAAGTAGGCAAAACTCTACATGACATACATAGCAGTAACATCTTTAAAGACACAGCACCTAAAGCAAAAACAGTGAAGGAAAAAGATAAACAGCTGGAAATACATCAAACTAAAAGTCTTTGTACAACAAAAGACACATTAACCAAAGCAAAGAGACCCCCCACCACCTGGGAAAAAATTTTTAAACACAACACTACTGACAAGACATATCACAAAGATCTACAAAGAACTGACCAAACTAAAAAACAAAGTAAACAATCCAGTCAAAAATGGGCAGAAGAGCTAAAAAGACAGTTCTCCAAAAAATAAATACAAATAGCCAACAGGCATATGAAAAAATGCTTAACATTACTTGTAATCAGATAAATGTAAATCAAAATCACAATGACATAGTATCTCACACCAATGAGAACAGCACATATCAAAAAAACTAGCAACAACAAATGTTGGTGAGGATGGGGAGAAAAAGGAACTCTACTACTCTGCTACTGGGAATGTAAATTGCTCCAACCTCTATAGAAAGCTGTATGGAGGTTTCTCAAACTACTGAAAATGGAGCTCCCATGTGATCCAGCAATTCCACTCCTAGGAATTTACCCAAAGAACACAAAAACACTAAATCAAAAGGACACCTGCACGCCTATGTTTATCGTGGCACTTTTCACTGTAGGCAGGCTATGGAAACAACCCAAATGTCCAAAAATAGATGAGTGGATCAAGAAGATGTGGTATATATACACAATGGAATATTATGCAGTAATCAAAAAAGATAAACTCATGCAATTTGCAGCAACATGGGATGGAGCTAAAAGGATTATGCTCAGTGAAATAAGCCAGAAAGAAAATGAAAAAAACATTAGATAGTTTCACTTATAGGAGGAATGTAAAGGAAACAAATAAGGGAATAAAGAAAAAAATTAATTATAATAAATTAAAAATAAAAATCGGGCCCTCTCCTGGTGGTGCAGTGGGTTAAGCACCGCGCTATGAAGCAAAACGCAGCCACTGCAGCACAGGTTCGATCCCTGCCTTCAACCAGGGAGGTGACCCACATGGCACGGCAGACTTCTTCTGCCTTGCCGCTGCTCCCCTCAGCAGTGTGTTTCAGTCTATCTGCCTGTTCTGCTCCCCATTCTGCCTTGTGGATCCTCGCACTTCTGGCCTGTACCCCAGTTCTTATATGAATAAAAAATAAATCTTAAAAAAAAATTAAAAAATAAAAACCAACAAAAAACTATAAACCTGAGATACCTCCCGGGGAAGAGGAGGAAGAAGGACCAAAATGGGTATGACGAGCACAAGGGAGTATGGTGAAGGTAAACTGATGATGAGAATTTGATAGGGATGAGAAATATACACTGTACAAAAAGGATAAATAATGTAAACTATGTATATAAAAATAAACAGCAACATAAGTATAAAAAATCATCAGTCATACATGAAAAAGATAGGAATCTAATTTTTTACAATGTAGCCAGTTTTTTGTTGCTAAATGATTGTATATAAATATAATAAAAATGGCATTCAACCTTGAAAAACAAAAATTTTCATCTACATAAAAATTGCGTGTCTAATTGTAGACTACTATCTTTTGTAATCCTAACCCCCTATTCATTTTTACTTATTTTGATTAACTAAAGGCAACTATCTAAAGTCAAATATAGTTGGAAAAAACCTATCAACATATTTACTAGGTATCCCTCTACATTTTGATGGGGAAGTTAGAATTTTTTGTAAATTACAAAAACCAAAAATTTTCTATTCTGAGAGGTAGCCTTAATTAATAATGAAAAGTGTACCTACCATATTCTTTATACATATCTAGTTCTGCTATATTTGCATAGATATTTCCTTGCAAAGAACAATGAATCATCCTATAATCCCCTGTGCAGTTGGTCTACCATGGATAGTCACAGTTGGCTATTAATGAAAGAAACTTTGTTAGGAAATACCATAGAATAATAAATGTTTTCTTTCTAGCAAGTCATTTGTGGATAGATAGACTATCATCCTTTTTTTTGTGCAGCCTAAACATGTGCCATTATATTGGGAAAGATGCATTTTTGCTTGGCTGAGAAGGGCAAGCGACATGAGCCTTCATCTGGTGATTTGCAATGACGACACCATGTTTACGGTGGTTACGTCCATCAGGACATTAAGCAGTTGTTGCTTCTAAATAGGCCAGAGAAGAAAAACAACAAAAAAATCTAATGAGTATCATTACTGAAGTGGCTTCAATCTCTGGGTCCAAATTACAATTATTATTTGCCTCTAAGGCTGCTGATTATATAGGAATTCTTCAATAACAGTTTATCTCTTCTAGAAATTTGTCCTCTGTCTTAAAATAGAAGCATAGCTCTACCTTCAACACAATGATGAAAGATGAGAGCACACAGGCCAATCTATTTGTATGAATGAGTTGGTCTGATTTCATTTTTGGCAACTGCAAACTCAAAGCATTAGGAACAAATGTGTTCATTCAACAAAAATGTGTCTTGTGTGATTGAATGTTCTGATCCTAGCAAAAGTCTTAGAAATGGAAACGATTTGTGAAGAAGTGAGTAAGTATTCATATCATAATGGAAACAAAACCATTCACTGGAAATCTTTATGAAGACATATTTAGACAATCTCATCTACAGCATAAGAAATACAGCACTTTCTTGATAACCCTTAGTTTAGTTGCTCAGCAGTTACAGTTCCTCAGTGATTCCCTGGTTCCAAGACTGTCTGATCTCTGGTATTAGTACTGCCTGTGTCAGGTTTTTATTGGTTGAGATCACAAGAAATCAACATTGACTAAATTCAGAAGTTGAAAAATTTACTGAAATGTGGAATATAGAGAATCAAAACAAAGAATCAGATGAAATCAAACCCTAGAAAACTGACTGTGGAACAGAGACTACCAGAGAGTGTGGATGGAAAACAGTGGAGAGGGGGTCCAATGGACTCCGGTAGAGAACCATAAGTGCCTGGGTGGTGGGAGTGGTATGAGGACAAGCAAAAAAAGAAAAGAAAAAGAAATTTACTAGAAAATTGTGGTGTAGCATACAGATGCAAAAGTGAGCCGTATTTAAAAATAAAATAAAAAGAGAAGAAGCAGGGAAACTAACTACTCAAATTACCAAAGGAAAGGGTCTGACGGGCCTAATTTGGAATACTGTGCTACAAGTCCAAATTCTTTGATTGGCCTTCCCAACAAAACCACATAGAGGAGCGGTATCTCTCCCAAAGGAAAAGGGGGTGTTGCTATCAAGTGGGTTATGGGGAACAAAACAAATGCATGCCACACTGCCATTCATTTTTTTGGCAATGATCAGCACAAGACTAAAAGGGCAGATTGCAATCGAGACCCTGATATCAACACAGGCTTTGCCCCCACCCATCTGTCTCCATCTAACTCCATCTGACAATCTTATTGATGATATACTTTCAATACTTCTGAATTTGGCACCAGGTCTACCCCTGGGGACTCTTCTTTCTGGTTTGTATTTCAGTATTACATGCAGCAAAGATCCCTGTTATAGGATTCAGGCTGAATATTTTTAATTTTGACTTATTTTGCAGAAAACATAAGTGCATTTGGTGAATGGTGTCTGGATGTTTGCTATTCACCAGTTTATAAGTTGCTCATAACAGAAATAATATTAAACAAGGGAAAATTAGTTTTATATAAATCAGAGGCAAATAGCCAATTTCTGGTTTTCAGATTTACAAACTTTTAAAGTTGACATGGTATTCAGAATTGGAGAGTATTTATTTATTTACCAGGAGTTAAAAAGTTTCACCTTCCGAAGGCAAGAGAAAAATATAGGATGGCTTCACTATTAGGAGGAATATGAAAGAACAACAACAACAATAAAGAATAAGCTCAAGGAATTGGGCAATTATA